>CM051263.1:72932825-73020325 GCA_027921565.1 Artemia sinica | reverse complement strand
CAACAAGCTTAATTAATATTTTGAATCGCAGTGTGGAAGGAAGGAGTACTTTCATAAGCAGGTGTAAAGCGTCAGCCTATAAACTGAAGGAGATAAGTTCTAAGGCTGACAGGAAATCTTAGAAAAAATACAAGAGATACCGACTGAAGATTTCGCATCTTTTGAATGTCAAGCTGGAGGCTATTGTTAGGAAGAAAAGGTCCGATAGCTGACAGAGTTTACGGAAAGGATTTGGGACCATAATTCTTTTTAGGTTCCTTTATCCACTATCAAGTGTTTACTTTTGTTTTTGTTTTTTGTCTTGGCGTGTAGAGACAAAAGGACTTTGAGGCCTGAACCTCCGCCCTCCGCAGAGGTCAACCCAACAGAAAACAAAAACATGAATATAAATATTTGCTAATGTCATATTCAGCCAGTGTGGTCATAGAACATATTTATTGTTAATATTAGTATAGCATTCGTAAAGATTATGTAAATATTTTTGTCAATAACAACTTGTAGAGAGTTGATGATACGTAGTCCTCGTTTTATTGCTGAACAGAGTCAAAGTTCTCATCTGTGATATACTTTCAGGTTTTTTTTCGACTGTTAAATGAAAAACCCCGAGGAAAATTGAATAAGGATTACAAACATTTTCTGAAATAAAAACATTTTACAAACCTGCTTACCCAAAAAATCCATACATTTTTTGTAAGGCCGTATCCAGGGGGCTTGAACCCCCCCCCCCCTAAAACGTTTGTCCGACTCGTAAAAACGGAATAAAAATGAATATAGACAAATTTTTAATTTATTTTTGAAAGTTTTTGTTGTACCCTCCTACCACCCCAAGAATCAAAATTTTGTGTTTAAAGGTTTCTTATTTTGTTAGATTGTCCCCAACGATGTTTTTGGTATTGCTAGGAAATTTATCTAGAACTCCGGTGACAAAAGTAGTAGGGCCATAGGGAACAGAACACAGAACTAGATTTAATGTCCATGGTAAAAGCCTGTCAAACAGCGTATGTTAGACAGGTTTCTGGGTTAACCGCCAAGCGGGACAGGTTTCTGCATCAATAGATACTGACGGTACATAATTTATTCATCATTAGTACTTGTAGGATATTACAGATATCAAAAAGGCAACTCATTTGCATAAACGTATCTCAATTTACAAAAAGATATGCCATTTGCATAATCCTGATCTGAATGATCTTAATAGATAATTTGGATAATTGGATGAAACAGAGGACAATAAAATTCTTACTTTTGTTAATTGGATCGTTTGAAAGTGGTAAAGGGATTAAAAGTGCTTATCAATTAAGGTAAGTCTGAGGGTTGGTAAGTCTTACGCAACGTGATATAAATATGACTATGAATATGACTTAGAATGTGACTAGAATAACGTCATTGGTATCAATCTGTGGAAACGGTTAGCGAGGACAAAGCATTCTGCGACTTGACTTAGCTATACTTCTTGGCAGTGTTCTGTATAATACACAAGTTCCAATTGAGGAGTGTGGGCGGTATAAAATATTGTTTAGCATTGGAGTATGCTAAAATGTTGAAACTAATAAAGTCGTAGGCGACAAGAAAAGAGGCGATCCTGTGACTTGACCTAACTTTACTTCTTGGCTGTGTTCTGTATAATACACAAGTACCAATTGAGGACTGTTGGCAGTATAAAATATTCTTTAGCATTGGAGTATGCTAAAAAGTTGAAACTAATAAATTCATAATTGCCAAAGAAAATATCTCGTGACTTGACCTAACTTTCACTTCTCGGCTGTGGTTGCTATAACACACAAGTGCATAATGAGGGATGTGCGCAATGTAAAATACTCTTTAGCAATGGAGTATGCTAAAAGTTGAAACTAATAAAGTTGTAGATTCCAAGAAAAGAATTTTAATATAGAAATTCGGAACAATCCGTAGAAATCCTTAGAAATCAACTAGTGAAATGGTTATGGATTTGAACCATCTAAGACCGAAACCATCAATGATCCTAACCACCAAGGACCTCAACCTCCATTGAAACCCTCTCCCCAACCTCCAAGGGGCCCCCTCTCCCATGTTTTTGGCCTTTCGCCCCGTTTTTCATACTTTTTTTTAATTTTTTAACCTTTTTATTTTTTTTATTTTTTAACATGGAAATTTTTTACAACTATTTTTACATGTCTTAAAATGGTATAAAATTGTAAACTGTCTGTGTTCACTTCTCTGTGATTTATCTACTTCTCTGTGAAGTAAGACTTCTTCTCTTTGGAGTCTTATGGTAGCGTTGGCCTATTATCTGGGTTCTACCGGTGGAGGATGTCTAGAGTCTCTAACCATCACATAGTTTATGTTTAGAGCATAAAATGTTTATTTATACATATAATACAGTGAATGTACATATGGCGACGACAGATACAGAATTCGAACTCATTCAAATAATCTAAATTGGTAACTAATATTCAGCACAATATGCAGATACACATCCGGGCATTTGACAAAACTGCTCTAGTTTTAATCTGTCAACTTCCAGGAATTACAGCAAATATTCAGAATTAATTTAGTTACCAAGGAAATGGGATTTGACTAGGAAGTGGACCTTTTGACATATACTTAGAATTTTAATTATTGGTTTCAGCCCAGAAAAAAACCCCTTCCAAAGTTTACAGATTTTCCCCGGGGTTTTCAAAATCTTTTTTTTTCCAAAAAGACGGTTTTCTATCCTCAAACAAAGGTACACTTAACAAGAACATAAAATAAAATACTGACACTAAAACTGAATCAACAAGACACAAGATATTATATTTTTTCCAATTGGCGCTTTCATTCCACTTTATATTGTCATGCTAAGTTCGCATAAAAGTCGCATAGCTACACCTAATAGGAAAACTTGCACATCGTCAGAATATCTTTTAAAAGAACTTAAATTTGAACAGAACACTTAAACAAAAATGATAATCTTCAACAGAAACACAATGAGATTTTCTTTTACTTTCCTTTTACCAAAGCTTTAATTTTTTATTTCCAAATTATTCGGTTCTTTTACTATTTATAAGATATCAAAAGGAAGTAAATACATCATTTGGTTGGTCAGGTTGGTCAAACATCTTTCGCTTGTCATTTTTGTCTTTCTATTTCTCCTATTTCAAAGAAAGCATTTCTCCTGTCCAGTTAATCAGCATAAAAACTAGCTACATCCTCATTTTGACTTAACATCAATTCCCAACACCGTTTGTACTGTAATAACATACTAATCTCTACAATCATCTTACTCTACCTATCTCTATAATTGTTTCAATACTCTCTATAATAACCTGCAGGTTTATTTCTTGTTTTCCTATTGCTTCACCTAAGACTACTTGACTCTCCACTCGAGCCTGCCTTAACCTCTATTTCCCCTTTATCTACTTCTACACTAACTAGACTAGGCTCCATTTGAACCTCATGTTCCAGTTTTATTGCCGAATCTACTAGGACACTTGGCAAGACTATTTTAGCTGTTCTAGGGATCCCTTTGTCCTTGCCAACGCCTCCTAGCAGATAACAATAAAGAACACCGTCCTTCAGAAGCAGGCCGTCAAAAATTTTCAACAGCCAAGGCACAAAATTGTTATCTGTCACTCCCCCTGGCACGGAACTCTTTTCCGCCCTTTCGACTTCTGGCACGGAACTCTTTTCCACCCTGTCGACTATTTTTTCCTCTGGCACGGAACTCTTTTCCGCCCTATCGACTTCTGGCACGCTTTTTTCCGCCCTGTCGACTATTTTACATGGTACGAAACCTGCAGGGTTTTCGAGGCTCGGTGCTCCATCGGCTACCTCTCTCTTCGCCCATGGGAGCTCAGACCTTCCTTTCCCAGGATCCTCTGAGAACCGTTAACCACTGGTCTGTTGGTCGACCGTCGTCCACCCCTTCACCAGCCTCATCTCTCTCGACACAACACCTCATTACGTTGGTTCCTAATAAATTCTCAGTTATCTGGTCCCTCGGTCAACCATAGTTCGCCCCTTCACCAGCCTCATCTCTCTCGACACAACGCCTCATTACGTCGGTTACTAATAATAAATTTCTCGTCTCTCTTGATAATACACCTTTCTAGATCAATGCCTTATAAAAAGATCTCAGTTTCTCGTCATAATTTTTTTCTCTAAAATTTCTGCTTAAATTCCTAATATGACCCCTACATCCTGCACTAAAAAAAAAATCTACCCCTCCCCCTGGTCACGTTTTACGTCAGGCCAGTTCTGACGGAGTCCTTCCTTCTGTCCTGTCCAACAAAATTCAGTATCTACGGTTTCTGAAAAAATTCCTGCTTTTCTTAATCAATTGCTTTTTCAATAACTTCAAAACGCTACGCTATCTTATACGCTTCAAAGAGGGAATTGTAATCATCCTGGTATTCTTATAAATATCTCTTAATATTTAGTCTCGAGCCTTCAATAAAACAATCCAGGCCTATACTATCAGAAAAACCTACTAATCCGCCATACCCAGATCGATATGATTTTGTGGCAATCTCCACCCTCTTATAAAACTGATACACTGTTTCATTGGATGATTGCCTCAATTCAGCTAAATCTTTGAATTTCTTTCCAGCTGTCTTTCCTGGTAAATATGCCTGCGTCATTTCCTTTTCAAGTTCCTCTAAATTTATAATATTGGAGGAATCTCTATCCTCAAAAAAATTAAGTAATGGCCCTGTTACTCTAAGCGGTACTGCATCTATCACCTGCGAGTCTGACCAGCCCAGCAATGTTTTTACCCTTCTCAATTGGCTAAAAAAAGGTTTTTATAAATTTTGCATTTTCAAGAACTGGAATATTTCCCAGGGGATCCATTACTAACCCAATTACTCTTTGATTCAAATTCTCCTTGTTGCTCTTATTCTCAATAGGTTTATCTGTTATATCATCCTCAGAATTATCCCACACATTTACACTACTTCTTACAGTGGCATTTTCTTTGGCCATTAAATTACCCAAAGTAGTCAAAAATTTTACGATTGAAATGGGATTATAATCCCGACTTGAATAATCAAAATTCAAAGGGATATTTGAACCTTTACTTCTTATTTCTTTCAAAAAGGATGAAGCAATATCTTTGTCAAATTCAGGATCTGAAGGATCTAAAATTGGAATTGCGCTCATATTAAAAGAGAAAAAAAATATTAGTAAAACAAATTAATTAAGTCAACGCTGTAAAAACAAGGAAAAATCGTTATTCAACACTCCTAACAGATTTCCTACTCGCGTGCGAACTTAAAATGCATGGCTTATTTTCGTAAATTGTCCTTCGACGTTCTTCACTTTTTATCAAAAACTGGAATCTGGAGCGGGAACCTTAAATTGAAGCGGGAACCGAAGCTGGAACCTGGAACTGAACTGGAACCTGGAACTGAACTGGAACCTGAACTGAGCTTGAACTGAACTGGAATCTGGAACTGAAGCTTGAACTGAACGGAACTGGAACTGAACTGGAACCTGGAACTGAAGATTGAACTGAACTGGAACCTGGAACTGAAGCTGGAACGACGACACTGTAGGTGACGGGCCTCAAAAGAATATGTTATCTGCAATTCTCTCCGGCAAAAACCGCTGCACCACTTTGTAAAGTCTCTGTGTTCACTTCTCTGTGAACTATCTACTTCTCTGTGAAGTAAGACTTCTTCTCTTTGGAGTCTTATGGTAGCGTTGGCCTATTATCTGGGTTCTACCGGTGGAGGATGTCTAGAGTCTCTAACCATTACATAGTTTATGTTTAGAGTATAAAATGTTTATTTATACATATAATACAATGAATGTACATATGGCGAGGACGGATACAGAATTCGAACTCATTCAAATAATCTAAATTGGTAACTTATATTCAGCACAATATGCAGATACACATCCGGGCATTTGACAGAACTGCTCTAGTTTTAATCTGTCAACTTCTAGGAATTACAGCAAATATTCAGAATTAATTTAGTTACCAAGGAAATGGGATTTGACTAGGAAGTGGACCTTTTGACGTATACTTAGAATTTTAATTATTGGTTTCAACCCAGAAAAAACCCCCTTCCAAAGTTTACAAAATATACATAAAACAAAAAAATCACATTTAATATTTTCGGAGTACAAAATGGGAATAATATAGATATGTTAGTCGTGACTTCTACTGTTAGAAAAATAATGTTCGTAGTAGCACTTTTCTGTTTTTTTCTGACTTGAAATTTTTGGACGAAAAATTATTCAAATTTTTTTATTATTATTTTTATCTATGCGGCTGCATCAATGGTACAATATACTTGCTCATAGAAACTACATGGCTGTCGCGTACTCTACGTGGTGTACTCTATGGCAGGTTTTTAAAACTACTCCGTTTATTTTATGTATTAAGTCAGTAATTTTCACACATTGGAAGTATTGACATGTGCATTATATTTTTTATTAAAAGTGAAGATAAGTTATTCGAAGAAAGTACAAAGACCAATATTTAAACTACGAAACAAGCCCTAGTGGTTACATTATTGGAAACGTATGCGTGCGTTGTCATGACAATGAGAGTTTAGACTTCTTTGGACTACCGAAACCATTCAACATCACTCTCGGTGGATATGCGAGATTGAGATCTCCAGAGATGGTAGTGCTCAAAAAGAATGCCAATATAAAAATAATAGTTGAGGAAGATGGGCATCTTCTTGCCAATGGTTCTGGTAACTCGTTACCTGTTGATAGATTATATTGCTATCATTCCGTTATTAATATTCAAATGAAAGCGAAGATGAAAAGAAAAACCAACTGTTGCACTAATATCATAAACCACATCTTGTGTACGTGCCAAAACTGTTACCTGAGTAAACAAAATGCAAGAATAGACAGTGAACTCGCTAGAAAAATCAAAAGGGCATTGGCACACAATTTCACTAATTAATATAAAGACAAGTTGATTGAAAATAATGCTCAGGTGAAAATTATTACTACTATTGATAATATAGTCAGTGAACCTAATCATACCAAAGATGAAACGCATATTGAATCTGTAAATGACACCCCAATAAAAATAGCGCATGACTGAAAATTGACTAATGATTGTCCTACTTGTTATGAACTAAGAGAAGAGAGTAACTATAGTATCAAAAGAGAATATGATGAATTATTATATGGGACAGATTCAAAATGTCCAAAGTTGAGCAATGATATCAATAATGTATAACAATATATCTAACATATTTTCATATTGATATTCTACATCTCGTTATTTCATTAAAAATATTTTATGCATTACTTTGTTATGTGATCATTATTTTTAGGGTACGCTAGCACGTCAAGCGTTTAGAATGTCTATTAAAAAGTCGGATATGTAAGAAAAGGAATTTTCAGAGACATAGATACTACTAGCAGACTCATAAGTCTATTAATTTATGACTAAGTATAAAAAATTAATATAAAAAACGGAGCCTCTGGGTCCTTAACTATGCACGTATATGGAACCTTCTTTGACCTTCTTATAAGTATCAGATTTAATAAATTCTTTATCAGCATCTTTTGTCAGATATTTTAGATAACATTGACAAAATCAAAGTATCAGAGTGAATAAATTCTTTATCAACATATTTTATCGGATACGTCGGAAAAGCATAGATTCTGAAACATTGAACACTTTCATGATTCTTTGAAACGTTGTAAGATCCTTTTGATGCTAAGAAATATCCGTATTAATTGATAACGGAAGATTTTCGTTACATGCAAACAGCAAAAGCATAGATTCTGACTCATCATCAACCTAAAATAACCTAACTTTTTGATTTTCTCTCTCACTATAACTGTGCATCTAATGGGTTGTGCTGCCAGCTATAACTAGAGGTAAAAAAAAACAACACTTAACATAATGTAGCCTAGTTAATAAAATTGCTGTCACACTGCTGATAACAAGAAAAGACCTAGAATTGATTCTTTGAAATGTTGTAAAATCCTTTTGTTGTTTAGAAATAACTTTATTAATTGATCATGAAAGATTTTAGTTACATGCAAACCGCAAAAGCATAGATTCTGAAACATTTGAACAGTATCTTGATTCTGTGAAATGTTGTAAAATCCATTTTATTCTAAAAAAACTGTATTAATTGATAATGGAAGATTTAGTTACATATAAGTTGCAAAAGCATAGTTTCTGAAACATTTGAAAAGTTTCTTGATTCTGTAAAATGTTGCAAAATCCTTTTGATACTAAAAAATATCTATATTAATTGATAACGGAAGATTTTAGTTACATACAAACTGCAAAATCATAGATTCTGAAATATTTGAACAGTTTCTTGATTCTGTGAAATGTTGTAAAATCCTTTTGATAATAAAAAATATCAGTGTTAATTGATAATTGAAGATTTTTGTTACATGCAAACTGTAAGGGCATAGATTCTGAAACATTTGAAGACTTCCTTGATTCTGTGAAATGTTGTAAAATCCTTTTGATGCTAAAAAATATCTGTATTAATTGATAATGGAAAATTTTAGACATATGCAGACTGCAAAAGCATAGATTCTGAAACATTTATATAGTTTCTTGTTTGTGTGAAATGTTGTAAAATCCTTTTGAGGCAAAAAAATACCTATATTAATTAATAATTGAAGATTTTAGTTACATGTAAAGTAAAAAAAGATAGATTCTGAAACTTTTGAATAGTTTCTTGTATCTGTGAAATGTTGTAAAATCCTTTTGATGCTAAAAAAAATACCTGTATTAATTAATAATAGACGATTTTAGTTACATGCATACTGCAAAAGCATAGAGTCTAAAACATATGAATAGTTTCTTGATTCTGTGAACTGTAGTAAAAAATTTTGGATGCTAAGAAGTACCTCTCTAAATTGATAAGGAAAGATTATAGTTACATGTAAACTGCAGAAGCGTATATTCTGACACATTTGAGAAGTTACTTGATTCAGTGAGCGATTTCAGTTAAATGTCTTCTTTTTCTTTGAATATTCTTGTTTATGTTGATAAAGAATTTATTCATTCTGATACTTAGATTTTGTCAATGTCACTCTGAAACTTAGATTTTGTCAATGTTATCCAATGTATCTGACCAAAGATGTTGAAGAAGAATTTAATCACTCTGATACTTAGATTTTAATAATTTTGTCCGACGCAGCCGATAAAAGATGTTGATAAACAATTTATTCACTCTGATACTTAAATTTTGTCAATGTTATCCAACGTATACGAGAAATGGTGTTAATAAGGAATTTATTCACTCAGATACTTAGATTCTGTTAATGTTATCCGATGTATCTGACCAAAGATGTTGATGACGTTTTATTAAACATATCTGAAAAAAGACGTTGATAAAGAATTTATTCACTCTGATACTTAGATTTTGTCAATGTTATCCGACGTAACCGATAAAAAATTTTGATATAAAATATTGATAAAGAATTTATTCACTCTTATACTTAGATTTTGTCAATGTTATCAAACGTATCTGACAAAAGACGTTGATAAAGAATTTATTCATTCTGATGCTTAGATATTGTGAAAGTTACCTGACTTATCCGACAAAAGATGTTGATAAAGAATTTGTTCACTCTGATACTTAGATTTTATCAATTTTATCCTATGTATCCGACAAAATATTTTAACAAAGAATTTATTTACGCTGATACTTAGATTATTTTAATGTTATCTGAAGTATCCGACAAAATGTGTTGATAAAGAATGTAATCACACTGATACATAGATTCTGTCAATGTTATCCAAAATATCCGACAAAACTTGCTGATAAAGAATTTATTCAATCTGATACTTAACAGAAGGTCGAAGAACGTTCCATCTGCGTGCAGAGGTCCGGAGTACTCCCAGAGGCTCCATTTTTTATATCAAGATTTTATGCTTAGTCATCAATTAATAGGCTTATGAGTCAGCTAGTAGTATTTATGTCTATGAAAATTCATTTTCTTACATCTGCAACGTTTTAATAGACATTCTAAACGTTTGACGTGTTAGCGTACCCTAAAAATAATCATCGCATAACAAAGTAATGCATAAAATATTTTTAATAAAATAAAGACATGTAGAATATTAATATAAAAATATGTTACATATATTATTATACAATGTTAATATCAATGAACAACTTTTGACATTTTGAATCTGTTCCATAAAATAATTCATCATGTTCTCTTTTGATGCTATAGTTACTCTCTTCTCTTAGTTCGTAACCAGTAGAATAATCATTATATCATTTTGTGTCATGCACTATTTTTATTGGGGTGTCATCTACAGGTTCAATATGCGTTTCATCCTTGGTGATATTAGGCTCTCTGACTATATGATCAATAGTAGTAATAATGTTCATCTGCGCATTATTTTCTATCAATTTACATTTATATTCGTTAGTGATATTGTCTGCCAATGCCCTTTTGATTTTGCTAGCTATTTCACTGTCTATTCTTACATTGTGTTTACACAGGTAACAATTCTGGCATGTAGACAAGATAGGATTTATGATAATAGTGCGAAAGTTGGCATTTCTTTTCCTCTTTGCTTTCATTTTAATATTAATACCGGGCAATAGGATCTATCAACAGGTAACTTGTTACCAGAAGCATTAGCAAGAATATGCCCATTTTCATCAACTATTATTTTTATGTTGGCTTTCTCTTTGAGCTCTATTATCGCTGGAGATCTAACTCTCGCATATCCACCATGAGTGATGTTGAATGGTTTTGGTAGTCCAAAGAAATCTAAACTCTCACTGTCATGAAAACGCACGCATACGTTTCCAATAGTGTCACCACTAGTGTTTGTTTCATAGTTCAAATATTGGTCTTTGTCAGCATACAATGCAACGATGATTTTTTCATGTTTACACACTTTCTTCGAATAATTAATCTTCATTTATTAAAAAAAAAATCATGCAGATGTCTATTATTAGAATGTGTGAAAATTACTGATTTAATTCATACAACAAACTAAGTCGTGTCGATAACCTGCCACAGAGTGCCACTGGGACAGCCGCGTAGTGTCTATGAGCAAGCACAGAGTACCATCGATACAGCCGCATCAATAAAAATAATAATAAAAAAAGTTGAAGTCAGAAAATTCCAAGTCCGAAAAAAAGAGAAGTGCTACTACAAACATTATTTTTCTAGTAATAAAAGTCACGACTAGGATATCTATATCATTCCCATTTTGTATTTAGAAAATATTAAATGTAATTTTTTTTTGTTTCAAATATATTTCTTATCATTTTAAGACATGTAAAAAAAAGTTGAAAAACATTTCCATGTTAAAAAATAAAAAAGTTCAATAAAGAATTAAACTAAAAAAAAGTATAAAAATAGAGGTAGGGGCCAAAAATTTGGTGAGAAAAAAACCCTTGGAGGTTGAGGTCCTTGGTGGTTAGGGTCATTGGTGGTTTTGGTTCTTGATGGTTCAAATCTAAGACCATCTCACTAGTTGATTTCTAAGGATTTCTAAGGATTGTTCCGAATTTCTATATTGAAAATTTCTTTCTTTGCATCTACAACTTTATTAATTTCAACTTTTTAGCATACTCCATTGCTAAAGAATATTTTACATTGCCTACATCACTCATTATGTATTTGTGTATTATAGTGACCATAGCCGAGAAGTGAAAGCTAGGTCAAGTCACGAGATCTTTTCTTTGGAAACTACAACACTATTAGTTTCAACTTTTTAGCATACTCCAATGCTAAAAAATATTTTATATCACCCACACTCCTCAATTGGTACTTGTGTATTATACAGAACACAGCCAAGAAGTATAGCTAGTTCAAGTCGCAAGATCGCTTTGTCATCGCTAACCGTTTCCACAGAATGATACCAACGACGTTATTCTAAGTCATATTCATAGTCATATTTATGTCACGTTGCGTAAGACTTACCAACCCCTCACACTTACCTTAATTGATAAGCAATTTTAATCCCTTTACTACTTTCATACGATCCAATTAAAAAAATAAGAATGTTATTGTCCTCTGTTTCATCCTATTATTCAAATCATCAATTAAGATCATTAAGATCATAATCATGTCAATGGGATACCTTTTTGAATATTGAGATACCTTTATGCAGATGAGTTACTTTTTTGATATCTGTAATATCCTACAAGTACTAATGATGAATAAATTATGGGTTGTCAGTATCTATTGAGACAGAAACCTGTCCGGCTTGGTTGTTGACCCAGAAACCTGTCTATAAAACACCCTCTTTGACAAGCTTTTATCATGGACATTAAATATAATTTTGTGTACCCTTTGGCCTTACTACTGACAAGAGTCGTGGTTGTGGAGCAACTCATGGAACTATATTTCACGGGTAATAAATTTGTATGTTCCTGTTGTAAGTTTGCAGACACGTTATGATTAATGTATGTTATGATTTGTAAGGTCAAGGGTTAATTAGAGAACTTTTGAAATATGTTCTGTGTTCACGAAGTAATCATCAAACACCCAACGCTCATTGTTTCGTTTTTACCCGTACTAAGAATGTATACTATTTACTGCGGTAAATAACCATCCATGAAACAGTTCATTGTGTAAGCTTTTATATCTCAATATACATCTCGTTTTCGAATATACAAGAGTGTGTTTTCTTGCTCACTTTTCGATTGTAAATATTTAAAATAATTTAAATATTGAAGTTGTAGATTTTAGAAAAATCAAAGAAGCGGAACTTATATTTTCAAATCGGGATTCCTGGTGTTATTTCCCAGAAATTTATGAGACCACAGAAATTTTAATTAGGTGGTCAAAGAGATAATTCAAAATTCTACCGGTATGCAAAGTCTCTCTCATTTTTAAGATATTCAGCTTCGAATCTACCGCAGTTTAATTAGACAAAATGTAGGAATTCGCCGAGTCAAAACTTAAAAATAGAAAAGGTCACCGAAGGAGTTTTATTTCTGGAAAACCATTTCAAGACCAAGATTTGTCTATCCACAACAGAAAAGAAAAGTTCTACCTTGTGTAGAGGCAAAAATTACTTTTAGGTTTTCAAGAAAATTTATGAGTACTAATGACCCCAATATCAGGATTACTAAAATGAGCTCGATTTCCATTAGGAGAAAGAGTGCTGGACCCTCCTGATCATTGGCACCCATATGGGGGCAGGGGGGGCTCTTGCCCCCCCCCCTGGCTGAATGATGCTGCCTTATTTTTATATTTGTTTCTGAGATTTCCATTATATAGCATTAAAAGTAGCAATTAGACGAAGTTTGCCCCCCCTGGAATTCAGCTTGTGGGCGCCCATGCTCTGGATCTCACAGATCCTCCTCTTGAGTATATTGGGGGAGGTTCCAATGGCACAGGCGGAGTAGAAGCAGTTGAGCTGCTTATTGGCAAATGTCTAAATGGCTATAACGTCTAACTGGGAGTCCATATTTGGGAGACAACTGGACTCCAGCCAGAACATTTAGAAATAACCTATGAAGTAGTTTCTTACATGAGTAAATAAATCTACTCATGTAAGAAACTCGATCTAAAAATAACATGTGGCGCTGGGTGAGCATCAAATTATTTAATTCAGCTAAGAATATTTTTTTCAATTTCCGAAGCGACAAAAGGGTTAAAACAATTTGATCTATTTTACAGAGAGGAATATAATGCAACACCACCATGTGAAAACAGTTCATCTAATATCTACCTAGCCGATAAAGCTGAGGGTTTGGGGAAATATGTTGGATAGTTTTGGTTAAGTTAGGTTAGGTATTTAATATAAAGCGTTCTGGACGGCCTGCTTTTCATAATTTTTTTTTGTGCTTTCCATAATTTTGTTACTAAAGTATTATATTCCGACAATAATTAAGTTACAGATTTATTCCTTTTCAAAAGGGTTAATTATTTTTCATTATCAACATTCATAGCAAAACAGATTGACATAGGGTCACTCTGTGAACTCTTGGCATCATGACTAGTGCACGTATTTTATCTGCATTCCATTTGCCTATAAGTAATTTTCTCTCCGAAGGCAGTTAGAAACGTGTTATGGAAACTATTCTTAATCTTCTTTAAACATTCCAATGAACTTAATAAAGTCGAATAAATTTTTAGCGATGGTATAAGGGTACTATGAAGGAAATGATACAAGTCCCAAACATTTTTTTTTACTGTTTTAGAAGTATATAACTGATTAAAAAGTGCTTAACTGGCTTATTTTCAACTCTGAGAAGCTACTGTAAAAATAGTTTTTAGCTCAAAGATACCGTTTGAGGGATGAAGATAGATTTTTCAGAAAACTGAAATAAGCTTCTTAAAATACTATAATGAAATTGATAAAGTCGAATAAATTTTAAGCATTGTTCTGGGGATACTATGAAGGAAATGATACCCTTCCAAAACATTTTTAATTGTTTCAAAAGTGTATAACTAATTAAAAATTGCTTAACTGACTTATTTTTAACTCTGAGAAGTTAATGGAGGTATGGGTTTTAGCACTAGGGTATCTTTGAAACATGAAGGCACATTCTTATGAAAACAAATAAGCTTTTTAAAACATTTTAATGAACTTAATAAAGTCGAAAAAATTTCTAGCAATGAAGGAAGGACATTACTATTAAGGAAATGATAATGTTACATTCTGTTGATGTTTCAAAGTGCATTTTAAAATTTTTTGGTTGAAAGGAATGACTTGGAATATTTTTGTGTTTTTTGTAATGTTGTGTTGTGGTTTATCTTGTCAGTGCTACCTCTGTTGCTGTTTCAAAATGCAGCATATCTGAATAAGTTAGGATACATTAAGTTAACCAGTGTAAATTAGGTTCCTTCAGATTAGGTTAGCGTGGACCACGCTAACCTAACCTGAAGAAACCTAATTTAAAAGTCTTTAACTGTTTTACATTCTGTTGATGTTCCAAAGTGCATTTTGGAATTATTTTGTTGAAACATAAGACTTGGAATATTTTTCGTTCTGATGTGGCATGGTTTATCATGTCAGTGTTACATTCTGTTGAGGTTTCAAAGTGCAATTTGGAATTTTCTCGTTGAAAAATATGGCTGAATTTTTTTTGTAGTGTTGTGTCGTGGTTTATCTTGTCAGTTTTACGCTCTGTTGATTTTTCAAAGTGCATTTTGGAATTTTTTTTGTTGAAACATATGACTTGGAATATTTTTGTAGTGTTGTGTTATGGTCACATAGGTTAGGTTAGATTAAGTTAACTACTTTCAAATTAGGTTCCTTCAGGTTAGGTTAGCGTGGACCACGCTAACCTAACCTGAAGGAGCCTAATTTCAAAGTAGTTAACTTAATGTAACCTAACCTATACAGACATGCTGCACTTTGAAACATCAATAGAGGTAAGACTGAAAAGATAAACCACGACACAACATTACAAGAAATACAAAAATATTCCAAGTCATTCGTTCCAACGAAGAAATTACAGAATGCACTTTGAAACGTCAACAGAATGTAACTCTGACAAGATAAACCATGACACAGCACTACAAAAAATTCCAAGTCATATTTTTGAACGAAAAATTCCAAAATGCACTTTGAAACATCAGAATTCGAATTTGAATAGAATAGAATTTGACACTGACAAGATAAAAAAATGTATCTTCATGTCTCAAACGGCATCCTTGAGGCAAATATCTCCTGTAACTTCTCAGAGTTCAGAGTTTAAAATGCACTTTCAAAAATCAACAGAATGTAACACTGACAAGATAAAGCATGAAAAACATTACAAAAATATTCCAAGTCATGCGTTTCAGCAACATCCAAAACGCAATTTGAAACATCAACAGAATGCAACACTGACAAGATAAACCAGGACAAAACGCTACAAAAATAGTCCAAGTCATACGTTTCAACGAAAAAATTCCACAATGCACTTTGAAACATCAACAGAATGTAACACTGACATGATGAACCACGACAGAACACTACAAAAAATATTCCAAGTCATACGCTTCAACGAAAAAAATTCCAAAATGCAATTTTAAACATCAACAGAATGTATACTGACAAGATAAACCACAACACAACACTACAAATATATTCAAAGTCATAAGTTTCAACGACAAATTCCAAAATGCACTTTTAAACATCAACAGAATGTAACACTAACAAGATAAACCACGATAAAAACTACAAAAATATTCCAAGTCATACTTTTCGACGGAAAAATTCCCAAAATGTACTTTGAAACATCAACAGAATGTAACACTGACAAACCGCGACACAACACTATAAAATTATTCTAAGTCATACGTTTCAACAGAAAATTTCAAAATGTACTTTGAAACATCAACAGAATGGAATAGAGACAAGATAAACAACAACAAAAAACTACAGAATATTTCAAGTCATCTGTTTCAACGAAAAATTCCACAATGCACTTTGAAACATCAACAGAATGTAACACTGAGATGATAAATCATGACACAACAGTACAAAAATATTCCAAGTCACACGTTTCAACGAAAAAAAAAATCCAAAATGCACTTTGAAACATCAATAGAATGTAACACTGACGTGAAAAACCACAACACAACACTACAAAAATTCTCCAAGTCGAACGTTTCGACAAAAAAGTCCCAAAATTCATTTTGAAACACCATCAGAAAGTAAAACTGGCAAGATAAATCGTGACACAACACTACAAAAATATTTCAAGTTATACGTTCAATGAAAAAATTGAAGTTGCACTATCAAACATCAACAGAGTGTAACACTGACAAGATAAACCACGACACAACACTACAAAAATATTCCTAGTCATACGTTTCAAAAAATTTCAAAAAACCACCTTGAAACATCAACAGAATATAGCATTGACAAGATAAACCACGACACAAAACTACAAAAATAATCTAAGTCATACGGTTCAACGAAAAAAATCCAAATGCACATTGAAACATCAACAGAATCTAACACTGAGAAGAAAAACCACGAGACAAGACTACAAAAAAATGTTCTAAGTTACGTTTCAACGAAAAAAAGAATTCCAAATGCACTTTGAAACATCAACAGAATCTAACACTGAGAAGAAAACCCACGAGACAAGACTACAAAAAAAATGTTCTAAGTTACGTTTCAACGAAAAAAAGAATTCCAAATGCACTTTGAAACATCAACAGAATCTAACACTGAGAAGATAAACTACGAGAAAACACTACAAAAAAAATGTTCTAAGTGATACGTTTCAACGAAAAAAAATTTAAAAATACACTTTGAAACAGCAACAGAATGTAACACTGAAAAGGTAAACCACTAAACAACATTACAAAAATATTCCGAGTCATACGTTTCAACGAAAATTTCCAAATTTCCAAATGTTTATCTTTTCAGTTTGCATTTTGCAAACTGGAAAGTTTGCAAAAGTTTGCAAAGATAAAGATTTTAAAGATTACAAAGAAGGTTGAAATACAATTAATTATTAATTACATATATTTACGTGCTAAATTATCATTAGTTTTTTTCCCCGAGATAGAATATCAATTTTAAAAATATGAACATCCTATATTTATTTCCATATCATTATTTCTTTTGTTTGATTTGGGTGCTGTAATTTTTCAATATATATATCAAACGGAATATCTTTTAATGCTGATTTTGAATATCTTTAATTTATCTTGTTAAATTTAATTTCCGTCAAAATTTATGAGAAAATTAAGAATTATACGGTTAAGAATAGTTTCCATAACACGTTTTAACTGCCTTCGGAGAGAAAATTACTTATAGGTAACTGGAATGCACATAAAATGCGTGCACTAGTCATGATGCCAAGAGTTCACCGAGTGATGCCATGTCAATCTGTTTTGCTATGAATGCTGATAATGAGAAATAATTAACCCTTATGAAAAGGAGTAAACCTATAAAATGATTATTGTCAGAATATAATACTTTATTAACAAAATTATGGAAAGTAAAAACAGAATTTTGAAAAGCAGGCCGTCCAAAATGCATTATATTAAATACATAACATATGAAGCTAAGAGAGGAAAGGAAATAATAAATGAAAAATAAAATCAAAAAAGGGTGAGAAAACGAGGTTTTTGTCAGCCAGTGGCAAAACATGAAGACGAAGAACAAGCAAATATTTCGACAAGGACCTCCGCCAAGTCGTCCTCAGTGCTAAACAACAAATAAAAACAAAAAAAAATAAAAAAAAACAGAAAAATCTAACCTTTTGGAGTTTACTCACATAAAAATTTAAAATTCCATGAGAATGGAAATAAATAAACGCCATTTTATTCAATAGGTTTTTTTCCAAAGCACGTTTTTTAGTTTTCACTTACTAAAGAGGGGTAGGGGTGATAGAGAGATTTTACAAGAGGGGAGATTGTGTACCCCCATTTAAAGGATGTTCAACCATGGGTATTACAATAATAATAATAATGATAATAATAATAATAATAATATATTGAAAACCCGTCTTATACAATAAATGTAAAATGACAGAGCATACAAATTTGCGAAAAGAGGAAACAATAAGAAAACATACTAAAAAAATAACAACAAAAGCAACAACTTCTTAAATAGTATACAAAATAGTACGAAAAGAGGAAACATAAAGATAACATACTCAAAAATTACAACAGAAACAACAACTTCTTCGAAAATAGCAACAAGGACAACAACTTTTGAAAGAAAGAAAGAAAAAAAAACAAGAGGGAAAATTAAACAAGCAAACTTGCCCACTCGTGCTTTAGAATTGCTGGTTTTGTTTCTTTGCCGGCTAATAAGTGTCTCAACAGCTAGATTTGGGTCCGCTAGGTTGAAGCGCCGAATCAAAAAACCATTTTTGTCCAAGCTGGCAATTTTAGTAGGTACTTGGCAAAACGGAAAAATAAAGAGCGGATTTTAGACTTTTCACGGTTTGCCAATAATTTCCAGAAAAGGGTCACATATAATATATGCGGCAGAGCGGTAGCGTTGTAAATACTTGCCAGTAGTGGACTGTTAAATCTGAGAGTGGATTTAACGATCAAAGCATAGGAGTTGGAAATCCGCCGTTCAAGATGTGAGATCAGGAGGGAGCGGGTATGCTGTAATGAGGTACCTATTGGCAGCCCCAGATATACTATTTTATCAACTGGTTTTACTGAGCAATCACCTAATGTGATATTAGTAGAAGGGTCATTCTTCCAATTGTAAGGCAAGACTTCCGACTTCTGGGAGTTAAATCTCAGACCAACTTTCTCGTAATTGGACTGCAGACATGAGAATATTTCTGAAAGGCGGTTAAGCGTCCGGCTAAGATTCAGCGTGTCATCAGCATAGCATACTAGGAAGATATCAATGGAACTTAGAATGCATGATGAAGGAAAGCTGTCTTGAGGCTCAATAATGTAGTTGTTGAAGAAATTAGGGGATAAAACTGCCACCTGACGGGCACCTTTACGGACTGGTATCAAAGCTGACCATGGGGCTGGCGGCAGGCCTTTATCGGGAGGGAGCTTGAGTCGCACGCGAAGGCAAGAGTAAAGGTCACGGAAATCCCGAATGATATATGAGTTCACTCCTCTTTTAGCTGAGTTTAGCAACATAAGCGCATGAATCACTGAATCAAACGCTCTCTGCAGGTCTAAACCACCGATCACTAGGCTTTCTCCTGATTTGTGTGCATCCAGGAGTGCATATGCAACGACATGGAGCGCTTCAGCACAGCCAATACCGCGTTGGAAACCAAACTGTCTTGGAGGACTGCAACACAGTTTCTCAAACTCATCTACGAATAAAAGTTCAAATAACTTACAAAAAGAACTAGCAATCGTGATTGGACTGAAAGAGGATCATTGCATGGTAGTTTTCCCTTTTTTAGGAATTGGCATAAGATCTCCAATTGAGAAAGGGGTTGGGACAATACCCTGAATGAGGATAATCTGCGTCAGGAGAGTTACGTGACCAATGAGAGCGGGCCCACCACTTTTTAGATGGAGTGCGCTGATCTCATCAATCCCGAAAGATTGTTTAGGTTTTAGGCGAGAGATAGCCCTGCATACAGCTCCCTCTGTTACAACATAATCACCCTGAGGACACTATCTAAGAAGTCGTCCAACTCAGCTTCGTATCTTTCGTTGAGGGCTGGTTCAGGAGGCAAAAATTCTCACCCATAGTACGCGTACCATTCAGAATCAGGGATAGTAGATACGGACAAAGACTCATCTCTTTTAGTGGACAGAAAACGCCAAAGGAGAGATGGATTAATTTTGGCCCTTGTAGATTCGATATCAATCATCTTTTTTCTATGAGCTTTTAGCTCCTTTGCGAATTTTCTTTTTGTGAGCAGGCGGATTGAATTGACTACCCCCGAACGGGGTCGTCCACAAGAAATCCAAAGTTGAAGCCAAAATTTAGACTTAGAATGGGTATCCACTAAATCTAGATTTTCAGACCAGCCAGGAAGGGTAGGATGACGGCGTCTACTTAGAGGGACGGCAGCTTTATCAGCACAGCGAAGGGCATGGCCAATTTCTTCGCAATAAATGTCGACTGATAGTTGTGTTTCCTCCTTTGAAAGAGCAGTTAATCTAGAGAGAAGATGGAAAGGGACACGGATCTTACTAAGGACTCTGGTGGCTTCTTCATGAAATAAAACAGGGTTAATTTTACTCCAATCACGGCAAGACCTAGGAGGTGTTTTCAAAGTTGTTTGCGTTTGTATATCTGAGCTGTGGCAAGGGATCTCGGCTGAGAAATGTATTGGTAAGTGATCAGATAGCTGAAAATCAAGCAAAACCTTGACCATTGAAATCCTGAGATTTGCAGACCAAACGACGTGATCGAGATCTGATGTAGACATTGAGGTGTGTACGTGTGTAAAATTTAAATCTTTGCACTTGAGATCAAACTGGTTTCCAAAAATACTAAGCAACAACATAGAACGTAAGGACCTAGATAAGAGCGGTTCATTCAAATCGTAATTGAAGTCACCAACTAATATGCACTGAAGGCTTAAGGATCTAAAATGGTTAATACACTGGCCGAGTTTATCACTAGAATAAGTGAAAAGCACGCTCCGAACGCTCATCATGGTAATTTGTAGGCAAAAATGAATTAATAAAAACACAGCCCTCAACACGAATCGCTAGAAAATTATCATTGACTTCAAATACACTAGATCCTTAGAGTCGAACGAACGAAAGTGGCAATACCACCGGAGGGTCGCCCTTTTCTACTTAGCTGCTTCGCTGAAACTGAATAACCCGATACTGAACTATTAAAACTAAAAATACTTTTACTGCGGCTTGTGACGAAATGTTCTTGTAAACAGACAACTTCATTTTGCTCAAATACAACATCTAAGCTCGGAATTTTATTCGCGAACGAGCCATTAATGTTCCACGATAAGCATTTAACTGCAGAAGCTTCAGATGTCATTTCTTTTGTGGATTACTGTTTGAGGGACATTTTACACTGTAACAAGTGTGACTGCCGATTTTCCATTCAACGCACAATGTCGACTGTCTGCTTGGTTCATCCCACGTAGAAAAATGTTCATTTGAGGCACATCTAGAGAATACAGGTTCAGCCGTACACTGGGAAGCGAGGTGACCAATTTTGTGACATTATAGCATCGTCTTGGCAAGAACTTAAACGGATCAGCAGGTAGACGCTCGTAGCCGATAATCACCGAAACACTCAGAAATTGTTGGAGCTCACTGATAGTGTCAAAATACACTTCGAGAGAACGGGATTTTCTGCATTGTTCAGTCTTCGTACTATTCGGGATTAGATTATTTAGTCCTTCACAGTTTATATCCTCAGGGACATTCCGAAGCACAGCTATGTGCAGGGGTTCTCGAATAGCAATTTCGAGATCGGGTTTGGAAGATTTCACTTTCTCAATGATTTTCGCTGCTGCAGCTATCCACCTGACCACAAGCTTCCATTCGTTTGCAGATTTGCGAAGTTCGCTAATGTCATTTGCATTTTCACAGAAACTGCCTATGAAAGCTTTCCGGTCATTTGGGCCATTGAGCTCCTTGGAGGGATTTTTCAAGACAACAGAATAGGAAGGATCTTTGGGCTTGGATGTTTACGGTGCACTACGACTGCTTGTGAAAATACTGACGGCTGGAGAGGACTGGGTAGCTAAAAACCTATCAAGCTTCCGAGAGAGTTCATTTACTTGGGCAGTAACTAATGCATTCACCTCATCTCCAATGACCGGAACCGAACGGGGGTTAAAGATGACAAATTTTAGCATGCTGACATTATTTTTCGCAGCTGCTACTAGAAGTTTGCACATTTCAATGATATTGTCTTCATCTTTAGAATAGGTCACAAGACGATTCGTAATATTCAACTCAGTATGAAGGATTCGCTTTGCCTTTATAACATCTTCATGTGTATAGAAAGCAACACACGCTTTACGATACGGTCCAATTTTATTCCATCTGTAAGTCCTCCCGTAACACAATTCAGTAAAGGATTCAAAATAATTTTTTCACTTTCCGCCATCGTAGGTCCAAGCGTAATCAAATCTCAATGTAGAGTCACAAAACAAAGACTTACCTGCAAGGGGGCTTTTTTAAGTCCCCCCACTTTTCAATAAAAGCCTTCTAATTATCCAAATGAAATAATCCAATCCAAACGAAATGGTACAAATAGTTGAATATCACAGCCTGACAGTCAATATAACCAAAAACCGTTTTTTTCAACAGATAATCCTCTCAGAAAATAAGAGGTGTTAACTGCATGAATGCTTGACCTTGACTGTTATCTTAAAAGCTTCCCCATTATGTTGGTCAGCCTTTCCACTCCAGACATGGCAACAAAAAGTGTCATATGGCAATTTACGAAGGAGTTATTAACACTGATTTATAATAGGCTGTAGATTTAAACTAAGCAATAAAATATACCTCTGCTATCTTGCAGTAGCCAGCAAGTCCTTGTAAAAAAATTCAAACCTAACAGACTATATAATTCTATCAATTACATGAAAATATTAATTAATTAAGGGCAATTATCGAGACCTCTTTACGAGTCTCTTTGATCGCTTACTTCATCTAAATCTAGATCTTATAAATTTTCATCTATATCTTCATCTTCACCAGCCGCAGTCATGCATATTGAAACTCGGTCCAGCCATGAATATGATTTTAAGACTTGAGTAGGAACCCATAAGAAGGCACAGGGGGGCACCTGTGCTGCCATCTATAACCAGTCTAACTGTACAAGATCACGTGTCTCTTTCTAGGCCAATCAGGGACTTAGAATACTGCGGGGAAAATGCACATTCGCACTGAATACTAACGGACAATGTTAGTGATCCACTAACAGAACAAGATCGCAGTGAATATAAGGAAAGATTTTCAGTATAGTTGTTTTTAGTGTGAGAATATAGTTCAAGGAGTGAGAACAGTTTGACTTTATTCATTAAGATATATTTGCAATAATAAGTGGAATGTTAACACTATTAGAAGTTGATAGTGGAGTTGGTAGCAGCAGCAATGATACAAGAGCACCAAACATTGCGGTAGAAATCACGAGAGGATCACGACCTTGTCTTGAATGGGATGAAGTATATGCAAGATATGTGTTATCTTTGAGCAAATTTAAAATGGAGGATCAATTATGCTTCGCTGCAAAAGTTGATATAGCACATGTGAATAGACTTCAAAGTGCTTTAAATGTGTAGCGATAAAAATTTTATGGCTGCTGTGTTAATTGCGGTAATGAAGATTTACCGCGTCAAATGTAATACTATGCTTTAGAGCTGTGAACTTACACCTTATAAGTTCTTCGATAGTGCCACTTATAGCGCTAAGGACTGTGCCATATGTAATATTATTATTAAAAGCGGTGTACCGATCGCGCCACTCGTGGAAAGCGAGAAAATAAAATATGTAATTGTATAAGTGTAACCTCTTTTCCTTGGGTTATCTCGAAATCAATTACCTGTTATAGTATGTAGAAATCAGATCCCTGGGAGCGCTACCTTGGAGGCATACGAACTAATTACCTGTCGTGTGACTGGATACAGACACATAAACTAAGGTAAACACAAGTAGAAAAGCAATAGTTTTATTATGACTTACATATTTAGGTGTACAGCAGGGCTCACTTCAATTGACGACAAATAGGAGCAGAGATAATAATAATGACTGAATTGCAATACTTGAACGCCGAGATAATTCTGCACTTAATAATCTTCCAAAAAACACTTTTACCACACTATCAAACATAGTTTTTTGTCCTGCGCTCTAAGAGCTGACTCACAATATGCCCAAGTCCTGAGGCGGGCCAAACTCCTCGTCCAATGATTTCTTTTAAATATTTCTGATGATTCAAACGTTCACACCGCTCTTATAATTTAGACTTCCTGCGAAACATTGTATCTATCATTTTTCTTATTAGCAAAGATCTTAGCGAAATTCAAAACCGTCTAGCGTCATTTTGACTGAAGCTAAAATGCGATTTCTTTTTTTTTTACTGATTAAGAATTTAGGCTCTTGGGAACGGTATTTGAACTCAATTAGGGGACGTTTAATTTCTGTCGGAATTATCTTTAGAAAAAGGAAATTTTATTTTTGTATTTTAAATATATCACATTTTACTCACGGTACATATTACCCTTCCCATTATATAATGACGTCCCGTCATTAGGACTTGCTTGCCTTTGGGCTTTTGAAATGTTCGCAATTTATTAACTATTTATTCTACATAATTTTGATTGACATTGTATTATTTCATATTTATATTTTGGCTTATTCAGGAATGCTAAAAATTTTTTCTATTACTTTTCTTATTTTATTCTACATCCCTATCTAGAATTCATCTACCGGACTAAGATTATTCATGGTTCTAGCCTAGCTACTATACTAAAGATTTTTTTTTCTACATCTAACACTGATTTCTTTTACATTTCCAACAAGGTGGGGGCTATTCTACCTTTAAATAATTTTTTTTTTGAGAATTCACCTTTTACAAGTTTTTTTGATTTTGCTGTCTATAGGGCACACTGCTTTCTATCTACGCTACATTAAATGTATAGAACAACAACGCTACACATAACTCTATCTGAACATCTAACACTACATACAAGAACGATTTAAAACACACAATATTATGTTTACCACGTTCATTGGTAAGCATTAGGACACTTTCACTGGGGATGTTTGCTATGTAATATTAATGATAGAATATTGGAATTTTTGAGTTATCAAAGTTATTAAGAAGCAACATATGTAAATTCACACCTATTTCATCACCTTCGAGTCTCTTTAGCGTACTCAATCCTTCTGTTGTAAATTATGGTCCTTCACTCTTTTCGTCTTGGCAAAATTTTTAAAACACTTACAATAAAGTTTCTTCATGGCACAGTTCGAGCATGATTGTGTTCACACGACAAACTTTCTCAATTGCAAATGGATTGTCGTCCAACTACAGGTGTGGGAATAACGTATCAGAGTTCATTCTCACCTGCTTTTTCACAGTTCATACGGTGCCTTATCATTAAGGGGTCGAACACTGGGAGTGCGTTTATTTTCTTCTCAGCATATCATTTTTGGGATATTTTGATGCACATAGAGAATGTGTTTCTGGTATAAAATTGTTCATTCGTGCACATAGGGATCACAGTTCTCTTATAAAATTGTTCGTGCCCGGCTTGCCTCTATTAACTTTTGTGGTGATTCCTTGATTAATCACAAGGGAATTGAAGTTTGGATTTGGAATGGGTCTACATCAAACTTTAGTGACTCCTTAAACATATTGTCTTTAACTTGCGGGAGGAGTATGTTGTCACTAAGGGGTTAATCACTGGGGTTAATTTTGGTTTCCGTAATTCAGTGGCTGGTTTCCAGGTCCATTTGTCAGAAATTATCTCTTAACATTTATAGGATAACAGAAATATGAACTTTTAACATAGAGGGGCTACGATGGATTCCGAGAGATAGTCGAAACGGATTCGACGCGTGAGTCTGTGGCACATAAATAATTTTTGGGGTCATCAAATATCATAACTATTGGGTCATATGTTGGTATATTGGTCCATAATGATTATCAAAGGCGATATTTATGTACTTATATCTTGTACTGGTCGATGGGGTTCTCAGGATTTATGTGATTATATAGTTCGATAATGCACTGGATACTGAGATTAAAATATAATGTTACCTGATACGTAATATGGTTCGTGGTCGAGGAAACAACGATCAAAGGTAACTATTATTTTTGTGGACGAAGCTGGGATGAAAATTGCCTGGAGTGTATGGTGAGTACTCTTCGTTGGTTGAGGTATGATGAAAATAGATGCTACTAGGTTGTATCTGCACTGGACTACGCATTGTAATAATAGATTTCCAATATGTCGATCCACTTCCTGTAATAAAAACAACGAGGCAGAATCACACGTTCTTTAAAACAAATTGTCATAATAAATAATAAACAATATAATTAGGTGCATTTTACGGTGAAGATTACCCTACAAGACAATATAAAAAGATACACTGATATTACTACATAAACATTGGTTTTAATAAAACGACATTATTATCATGTTGGTTTCATATACATACAATTCCCATTGAGAAATCTAAAACAGAGATGTCTTCAAATTTGTTTTGAGAAAGGAAACAACGATAAAAGGCTTATTTAACTCTTCAATACTTATTTAATTCTCCCTTAGATTTAAAACAATCCTTTAAACATAAGTTACTCTACATTTTTAAGTTTGAGGTCTAATTTTACAACATATTTCATGCCTGCATTGTTCACGCACATCCGTGCTGTTTAAGAAACGCATATTGCAGCGTCATAGCCACAAGGTTTTACGTAAACAACAATTAGAATGAGGGAACAAGACATAGCAAGTACGAGTGGAGACCTCTCTACCCACTCGTTTTCTAATGTCTTCCCTTTTTTTTTTGGCTTAGACGTGCTCATGAGGTTCCGGGTTTAACCTCTGCATTTCAGCCGTTTCCCCGTGTTCTTCTCTTGGTTTTCGCCTTCTTAGTATCAGGATTTTTCATAATTAAAAGTCAATAAGGATCTCATGGTCAGGGAAATCGCGAACACGAAACATACGGTCAGTAGTATGTTCCACCAGAAATTGGATGAGAATAATCCGTATCTATTATCCACATACTTTAATCTCTGGTCCTCGTTTGTAAATAGGGGAATCTGGGAGTCTGATGCTTCTCTTATTTTTGCAAGCTTTACTGTCCCTTTATTTTTTTCTATTTTGGACCATATTGAGGTTTTTATTTCCTCATTTTCTATATCGGGAATAGTGTACGATAGGTTAATTGCCTTGAAGTTGATTATTTTGGGACTTATTATCTTTGTGCTAGTGGTAATTAACGGCGTCCGAACAGTTGACTCTTTAGTTACAAGTCGACATCCTTGTTTTATGGTTATCGTACCCACGTTTTGTAACAGTAATTCTGTTTTGTAACTTGGGTCTATTCTTACTGTATTATTGTAATAACACAAAGTTCCAACAGTTTCTCTTGAAACAGAAAATAGCCAAAGATCATTTCTAGGGTGTATGGATATTTCTCGCTTAGTACTTCCTATCACGGCTTCTTTCAGTTGGACTGGATACATCGTACTGGAATGGTACGGGTAGACTTTTTTTTATATTAAAGTAAATTATTCGAATTGATCATATGCAGAGTTACTTTTTAATTAGAATTTGTTTTCGGGAACTGATATATGTTGAACAGACGGTATCAGACGGTTTTGATTCATGCGAAGCCATGATATATGTTGAACAAAGTTTTTTCTACAGCATTTTTATAATTGTATGATTTTTACTTGTGAGCTAGAAGTTTTTAAGCAATTATTACTTTATGACGCCTATCCCTTAAAATCTCTTAATCCTATACTGATTAAGTGTAATTCCATCTATTGGGTTTTTTAGCCGTTCTACCCGATTGTGTCGTTACTTTCTCCTCGACTTCTTGCGGTTTTTTCGGTTTTTCTAGCGAAATAAGATCAAACTTTTTGTATTGTTTTTTCAAAAATTCTTGCCCTTTTAATTTTGTTTCCTTCGCGTGTGCGGCTGCTGAAGTCGGTTTTGATTTCCCGATTTCTTTAACTACTATATGGTCTGATTTTCTTTAACTACTATATAGTCTGATTCGCCGTCAGACTCTTCGGAACTAGTTTCCGATGATTCCTTATCATAAGTTTTAGAAGTTGCACCTTGCATTTTTGAGGTATCACCTCCCCTTCCTTCGTAAATTTCTACTCCTCTGGAAGTAGAAGGTTTATTCGCTAAGTCCTCGCTTTGAGTTTTCAACTCGGGAGATTTGAAAAATTCTTGAGAGCTTTGAGAGGAATCAAAAGTTTTTGCGGGGTTCCTCCACTGCTTAAATGCCATGTCTTGAGGGGGATGGGGCATTTTTTGCACTAGTGTTTCCCTCCATGAAGTCCACTGTTTAGGCTTGACCTTGGACACAGTTACATCATGATATTGTCCTTGCTGGTCATCCTTAGGAGTTTTATTCTCGGGCAATGTACTTTGACTCGTTTTTATGGGGAAATTTATTAAATCCATAGCTTCTCGCCGATTTGTTTTAGTTGAATCTTTGGGAGGAGTTTTCTTTACGGTATTACCGGGGGTTTCTACAGCTCTGTTCAGTTCTTCCTGCAATGACAGGGGCCTTTTTATTGGTGTTGCAGGGGAATCCATATCATCTGGAAATCTTTTGGGGGGACAAGGCGTTGAAATTCTATCAGGGAAAAATTGGTTTTTTGGGGATAGCGTATAATCTAGTTCTCCTGCGCTCTCCGATGATTAACTTTTTGGATCTTTTGGCGTTTTTATTCTTACTGGTATTAGGGATTTTTTCTTGGGAATAACTAGATTTTTCATAGCTAAGAATTCTTCAAAGTTTTCCTCATCGCTCTCATCCTCGAAATAGTCTTACTTCAAATTAAAGGGTTTTAGCTCTGCCAATCTTGATTTAGGGGGCTCATTTTCTCGCATCTGACGAATCAGTAGAGGAGGGACGTGATACCCATCTCTCTGGAAATTTGGCTCTTTTTATTCGGCTAACATGTGTCTTGTAAGTTCTTCCGCTATCGGGGTTCACCATTTTAAAAGTATAATCGTTATCGTACTTTTTGACTATTCTGTACGGTCCAGAATATTTGTTGGAAAGTTTTTTGCCTTCCGTTTTTTCCTCGTTCTTTAGGTAGACGCAGTCTCCTATTTTGAAATCTATGCTCCCCTTGACTTTGGGTTGGTTTCTTAGCTCTTGGTTTATTTTATATTTTTCCAACTCTTGCATAACTATTTTACAAGTTTTCCTCATCCTATTAATGAATTCTTGTTTGTAATCCTCCGAGTTGTTGTAATATTGTCGGGATTCAATAATCTCATCATACGGGATTCTAAAATCACGACTAAATAGTACATAAAATGGATTGTCTTTAGTTGTTTCTGAATAAGCAGTATTGATTACGTTGGTTAAATAAGGTAAGAATTGATCCCAATCGTTCCTGTTGTCTTTTTTATAAATGCTTAATACATTCGAAAATATTTTATGCCTATTTTCTATTTTACCATTAGCTTATGGGTTGTAATGGGATCAATTCTCAAAAACATCAAAATTTTCCAATTAAAGTTACCCAAGTAAAGAATAAAATCACCCAAAATATGAACCTGAAAAATTCAAGTAACCTACAGATTGATAAAGACTCAAGCCTTCAATTTAACATAGTGAAACAAATGTATCTAATTATACATTGTAATTATACTTTGTAACAAACATCGTAAGAATCTTTCCCACAGAAAATGAATGCAATAAATATCAGTTTGACCAAATCTTATATGACAGCCAACGAACAATGTAATTTGAATCTTATGAGCTCGAAGTACCAAACTATCAAGAGGGCAAAGTTTATTATACAAAAAAATAGTCACTCAAGATGCAAAATATCTTTGTTGCATTGTTCTGGAAACTAAGTTTAGAACTAGGTATCTCAATGTAATTAAATCGTATTATCCTTTACCAACTTTCACAGAAGTAAATTAGAAGTCTTCTGAAAATTAAACGACACCCTGCTAGCAAAATGTTACAATGTAAAACTTTGTTCGTTCTGAAAAAATTCCAAAGTGTTATTATAAAAAGTTATAAATTGTAATTAAAGTTACAATGTAGAACGTTGCTTTGTTAGAAAAATTCCAAAGTGATATCTCAAAAGTCATAAACTTTAATTAAACCAAAGTAGCCCATTGGTGTATACCCATCCAATAATAATGTAGGACAAATGGTGGATCCAATAGGGACTGTAAAATATGCTTGTGAGTAACGCCCGAATGTAACCTCTGGCAAAATAGGAAAGAGTAGATAGTTAGGACTTAGCAATTTTGCGCCAGTCTTTTTCAGTCTTATGCGAGTTTTGTTTCAGTCTTAGACGAGTCCTAGAATGGGTTTAGAGCCAATCTTTTATGTGCAATTTTAATGTGATCTAGAAACTGTCTTATTGAACATTATTTGTATTGCTACAGTTTACAATTTATTTCGGTGCCTTATACCGCAAGTGTACTGATATACCGAAGCTCTGTGACAATTATGTGAGTAATAATAAATACATTACTTTCTTATTTTATTCTTTCTATGTTAACATTTCTCGAGACAGTTAGTCCTTGTGGCTCCACTCGCTCTTAAGGGAATCTGAACTTTTTAATCTGATTTCGGTCTAGTATGGTCATTATTGCAAGCTCCCTATTTGAACCGCTAATTTAACCTCCCCACACACGAAGTTCTGCCTCCACTCAGGTATACCACTCGCGAACTGTCGACTAAGAGTTTAACTAAATTTCCCCATTGAATTAATTAGTTGGAATTTCCGTATTGGGAAACATCAGAAGATATAAGAACAAATAATTTTTATTAAAACTCCCCTTATCAGAAGGTTTCATTGAAAAACCAAACTAGAATTCATTCTACATAAACCCCCCCCATTAGAATTGGCGCGGACTGTAGGATTCGAACCTAAGCTCCCAAAGGGAATCTGATTTCGAGTCAGATTAATTAATCTGACTTAATAATTAATTAATTATTGGTGTACCAGACCACAACACGGATACAACCCAGTAGCATCTACTCTCATCATTCGTCAACCACCGATATGTACTCACCAAGAAAGCACCTGAAGACAATACCCTGACGACAACCCAAATCACCAAAGCCTAATACCAGGTAATCTTATCTCAAGCAATATTAGCAAACCAAGAGCCCCACATATACGTATATATCTGAATAAATAATTACCTAGAGAACCACCCGACCGCAACGTCGTAAAACTACGTAGAGACCGTCGATAACTATCCTTAGACGGCAACGGCCTTAAGATTTAATGTTTGAAACACCAAGAATAACCCTAGAGTCAATCCCTCAAGGATCATGTATCTTAATCCCCAAATCAGAGACAATATGTTGAACCAACATCAAAAGCTTAAGTTTTGACGCTATCCAATCATTATTAAATGTCGCAAAACCTAACCATCCTCCATGAGAAGAAAAATCAAACATGATCAATTAATGGGAAATATAGACTGTACGTGGTAAAATTTTTTCCCAAAATGAAGTGTTCAGAGAAGAGAACCAACCTGTTATTATTGTTTTAATCTCCATAATTAAGCCCTCAATGATTGTGTATCATTTAACCAAGACAATGCGTCGAGCCAAGGCCATAACATCAAGTTTTGATCCTGCCATAGTTAACGTTAAATGTTGTAACACAGCCCATAGTCCAAAATATGGACTGAACGTGATCAATTTACGGAAGACACAGACTGTACGAGTATTAGATTTTCCGAGGATAAAAGTGTCCAAGAAGAACTACCCAGCCAGCGATCAAGATACCCATTTCATGTAATCAATTCCCCAAGGGATATGTACCCAATAGACATTTCAACATCCCTGTGACATCAAACCCGCGTATTTCACATGACAAACCATGCACGGACAATTTTGTGCAATAGTTATACTTATGAACAATGCAAACGCTTATCCCAAGCAACAAGTGACAAAAGATGAAACACCAAGAAGACAAACCATAAACAATTAGCCAACCTAGTAATTAATTGAATGGAAACCCAAAGTAAGAGTGATAACGTATGTGAGTATTATAGACACGTAGAATGATGAAGTAAGTGTGAAGCCTTATGTATCTAACTTGTAACTTTAATAAATATTGTTAAACTTATCATAAAACAGATGAAAACCAGTGCAAGCTACCTTATCCCAGTGTTACAATCAAATACTAAGTTAAAAATGTTAATGTGTAATTTTTTTTTTCTTGCAAACTATTTTTAATTCATACATATCAGTGTATTATAGTTAGATGTTTTAGACATAGTTAGATGTTTTTGAAGTCAAATACCTATTGTACCAATATAGCGTCAGGTGGAAGTATAAACTAGCATTAGAAGTAGCGAATATGTACCACACTAAGTAATAAAGTAATTACAAAAACAGAACTTAATTAGTTAAAACCATGTAGAAGTATTAGCATATCAGCTGGAGGAATTTCACTTGTTAGGAAAGTTCCAAGTTGGTTGACATTTGATTGTCTTGGTTGCCACGTATTATTGCGTGGGTTAAAGTTTCTTGTGCCGACGGCTCGCGGCATTTGTTCATTTTGTATTGACGAAAAATTTCTTTCGTTTCCCGAAAAATTTCTTTCATTTCCCGTCGGGAAAAAATATCCTCTGTTATCGCTTGTATTCCTGCTGAACCTAGTTGGATACACCGTTCGTGAATTAAATTGGTACATGTTTTTTCGCGTGTTTGCGTTGGGGAACAGATAATTATTTTTTCGGTTGGGTGAAGGATTGGAATAGGGTTGGGGAGGCGTATATTGGGAAGGATTCGAATACGCAAATCCTTGTTGGTACGGGTTGCGGAACGATGGGAGACGTGGGGGGTTATTTCTATAGTTTCCTGTAAAAGTGTGATATTTTGTAGACTTATAATTTACTTGTGCATGCTTTGAAAGTGCTATTTATTGTGCATGCTTTGTAGTGCAATATTTTATTAAGCCTAAGTCCCCTTAAAATAATAACAAAAATATAATTTAGACGTGCCAAATTTAAGTTATAAAAAAAAAACCAGTGCCGAATTTTAATTTATTTTGAAAAAACGAAACAAAATGTCGTTGGATCAAAACGAACAATTATTAAAGCAAAAACTCATTGCTAAAACAGTGGAAATTTCAAAATCGCTTCCTTCATATAACGGTATACAGTTTATCGTATACAGTTCCTAACATTGAAAATAAAGAAGCAAAAACCACAATATGGTCAAAAATGGAGAATGTCAAAGGAACTTTACCACTAAAAAAATAAGAGAAGCCTTAGACTCTCAAATTCCCCTATTCACTAATGAAGACCAAAGATTGACATATTTAGATAGTAGATATGGACTATTCTCAACAAATTTTTGGTGGAATATCCTCCTGACGGTAGGATTCGTGTTCATGATCTCTCTGACTATAAGAATGCTATTAACCCTAAATTACGGAAGAATGTTGAGAATAACACGTAGAAAAAGAGAAAAGTCAGATCACATCGAGCCAAGTGAGATGCAAAACCTAAACCCGGAACTCCCTGATAACCCTTAAGCAAAAAATAAGGGAGGACATAATCGAGCGAATGGGAATAGAGGTCCTCATTCGTGCCATGTCCAGTCCCAAATTTTCACCTAATTTTTTGTGCAAGCCCATGCAGCTGCAAAGATATATTTCTTAGGCGGCGTGGATGCGCATAAACAAGTAAAGATTTGAAAAATTTATAGTAAATCGAGACCTCTAATAAAAAACCATGTAATCTACCTCGCAAGTAGTAGTAGAATAGAAAATTAAATGCAAAAGTAGATGAGTGTTGAATAACATTTAAAAATGCATTGAATATAGAATATGTGCCAAATGCACATATATACATGTATGCATATAATCACCAAATTTTGAAAGAGTTATATAGTGTTATTTTTCGTAAACATAATCATTCTTTTTATGATTGCCTAGGTTACTAAGAGATAAGCAACCTAGTATAGTAACCTAGTATTGCTGCAATATGCATGTAAAAGCATGAAGATTACTTTTATTCATTTTATCTCTTAGTTTAATTATACCCACATTAAATTGATATGATTAGGACGACTAATCACGACTATTATTAACAATAGTCCCCGTATAATATCGTGTTAAGTGTGTATTATTGCTGTATGTATTTTATCTTGCGTAATTATAAAGAGCATATGATTCTGCCCAGATATTTATATTCCAGGAAGCAGAGCAACCAGTGCAAATTAATTATTGGTGTACCAGACCACAACACGGATACAACCCAGTAGCATCTACTCTCATCATTCGTCAACCACCGATATGTACTCACCAAGAAAGTCCCTGAAGACAATACCCTGACGACAACCCAAATCACCAAAGCCTAGTACCAGGTAATCTTATCTCAAGCAATATTGGCAAACCAAGAACCCCACATATACGTATATATCTGAATTAATAATTACCTAGAGAACCATCCCAACCGCAACGTCTTAAAACTACGTAGAGACCGTCGATAACTATCCTTAGACGGCAACGGCCTTAAGATTTAATGTTTGAAACACCAAGAATAACCCTAGAGTCAATCCCTCAAGGATCATGTATCTTAAGCCCCAAATCAGAGACAATATGTTGAACCAACATCAAAAGCTTAAGTTTTGACGCTATCCAATCATTATTAAATGTCGCAAAACCAAACCATCCTCCATGAGAAGAAAAACCAAACATGATCAATTAATGGGAAATATAGACTGTACGTGATAAAATTTTTTCCCAAAATGAAGTGTTCAGAGAAGAGAACCAACCTGTTATTATTGTTTTAATCTCCATAATTAAGCCCTCAATGATCGTGTATCATTTAACCCGAAATCAAAGACAATGCGTCGAGCCAAGGCCATAAGATCAAGTTTGATCCTGCCATAGTTAACGTTAAATGTTGTAACACAGCCCATAATCCAAAATATGGACTGAACGTGATCAATTTACGGAAACACAGACTGTACGAGTATTAGATTTTCCGAGGATAAAAGTGTCCAAGAAGAACTACCCAGCCAGCGATCAAGATACCCATTTCATGTAATCAATTCCCCAAGGGATATGTACCCATAGACATTTCAACATCCCTGTGACATCAAACCCGCGTATTTCACATGACAAACCATGCACGGACAATTTTGTGCAATAGTCATACTTATGAACAATGTCAAACGCTTATCCCAAGCAACAAGTGCCAAAAGATGAAACACCAAGAAGACAAACCATAAACAATTAGCCAACCTAGTAATTAATTGAATGGAAGCCCAAAGTAAGAGTGATAACGTATGTGAGTATTATAGACACGTAGAATGATGAAGTAAGTGTGAAGTCTTATGTATCTAACTTGTAACTTTAATAAATATTGTTAAACTTATCATAAAACAGATGAAAACCAGTGCAAGCTACCTTATCCCAGTGTTGCAATCAAATATTAAGTTAAAAACTTTAATGTGTAAAACTTTTTTCTTGCAAACTATTTTAATTCATACATATCAGTGTATTGTAGTTAGATGTTTTAGATGTAGTTAGATGTTTTTGATGTCAAATACCTATCGTACCAATATAGCGTCAGGTGGAAGTATAAACTAGCATTAGAAGTAGCGAATATGTACCAATTTAAGTAATAAAGTAATTACAAAAGCAGAACTTAATTAGTTAAAACCATGTAGAAGTATTAGCACATGAGGTGAAGGAATTTTAATATTAGGTAAAGGAATAATAATATAATCATACCTATATAGCGTCAGGTGGAAGTATAGTCAAGTGTTAAAAAAGGCGAATATGTACAATTTTCTGCGATAAGATAATCATATCAGGTGGAGGAATTTTGATATTAGGTGGAGGAATATAATTATCATGTAATCATATAATCTTATGTGTTAGTCAATAGAGACTCTTTGGCCCTTTTGCCAAATAGAGTGAGTAGGTGATGGACTTTAAAGTAATGTTGTCATATATATAGTCTAATAGAGCAATCGGAGATATGGAAGAAAGATATAAATTTTGCCAAAGCAGAACTAATTCAAGTAATGAGTAATAAGATAAATTCTTTAAAAGAAAAATCAAAATTTGAAAGTGTAGAGAGAGTAGCTTAACACAACGATGAGGACATCGTTAAGAATGGGAAGGATGATATGTAATGGGATCAATTTTCAAAAACCCCAAAATCTTCCAATTAAAGTTACCCAAGTAAAGAATAAAATCACCCAAAATATGAACCTGAAAAATTCAAGTAACCTACAGATCGAGCAAGACTCAAGCTTTCAATTTAACATAGTGAAACAAATGTATCTAATTATACATTGTAATTATACTTTGTAACAAACATCGTAAGAATCTTTCCCACAGAAATCCAAAAATAAATCCGCCCTTGTGTCGCCAATAATGCAATAAATATCAGTTTGACCAAATCTTATATGACAGCCAACGAACAATGTAATTTGAATCTTAAGAGCTCGAATACCAAACTATCAAGAGGGCAAAGTTTATTATACAAAAAAATAGTCACTCAAGATGCAAAATATCTTTGTTGCATTGTTCTGGAAACTAAGTTTAGAACTAGCAATCTCAATGTAATTAAATCGTATTATCCTTTACCAACTTTCACAGAAGTAAATTATAAGTCTTCTGAAAATTAAACGACACCCTGCTAGCAAAATGTTACAGTGTAAAACTTTGTTCGTTCCGAAAAATTCCAAAGTGTTATTATAAAAAGTTATAAATTGTAATTAAAGTTACAATGTAGAACGTTGCTTTGTTAGAAAAATTCCAAAGTGATATCTTAAAAGTCATAAACTTTAATTAAACCCAAGTAGCCCATTGGTGTATACCCATCCAATAGTAATGTAGGACAAATGGTGGATCCAATAGGGACTGTAAAATATACTTGTGAGTAACGCCCGAATGTAACCTCTGGCGAAATTGGAAAGAGTAGATAGTTAGGACTTAGCAATTTTGCGCCAGTCTTTTTCAGTCTTAGCGAGTCTTGTTTCAGTCTTGACAAGTCTATATGAGTTTGGCAATCTTTTAAATAGACTTTTGAGGAAACTTATTATCGTGAATTAACTTTTGTGTCGTATTGCCCTAGATGACAATTTTGTATTAGTGCCTTTACTGCAAGTGTACTGATATACCGAAGCTCTGTGACAATTATGTGAGTAATAATAAATACATTACTTTCTTATTTTATTCTTTCTATGTTAATATTTCTCGAGACAGTCAGTCCTTGTGGCTCCACTCGCTCTTAAGGGAATCTGAGCTTTTTAATCTGATTTCGGTCTAGTATGGTCATTATTGCAATCTCCCAATTTGAACCGCTAATTTAAGCTCCCCACACACGAAGTTCCGCCTCCACTCAGGTATACCACTCGCGAACTGTCACTAAGAGTTTAACTAAATTTCCCCATTGAATTAATTAGTTGGAATTTCCGTATTGGGAAACATCAGAAGATATAAGAACAAATAATTTTTATTAAAACCCCCTTATCAGAAGGTTCATTGAAAAACCAACTAGAATTCATTCTACATAAAACCCCCCAAAGAGGGTGATATGGGGAATGTCACCATTTTCTCTATGTTAAGAAACTTAAAACCTTATTTGGAATGCCAAATTTTAAAAATAATTTCGCCAACGCCTTACTTGTGGCGTAAGCGCCTTGATTTTTTAATGCTTTTGCAAAAGTAAATCCTGAAAATGGTCTATAACTGAAAGAATACAAGTATGGCCTCTGTTGGAAACAGGTAGTCCTCCACTGGTTCCATATAAATCAAATGAGACAATATCGAAGGGGAATCTCGCTACCGGGACTCTTCCCATTGGAGGGTTAGGATAAGCTTGGGGTTTTTTTCTTAAGTTACACGCTTCGCATGTACTTACAAATTCTTTAAGTTTTGTTATTCCGACGGCACGTAAAAATATTGTTTTAATTTATGGAAAGTTTTCGTTACTCCTAAGTGTCCACCTATATCTGAATGAAAATATTCGAATGCAGGTGTTATTAAGTTTTGGGGTAATACAGGTATTATTGATGTTTGGTTTCTATTTGCCTCAGCGGTCACGATTCTACATAGTATTTCTTCATCAAGATCATAGTAAAAATTATCTATCTCTTTTCTAAGAGTTTTGAATTTATCTGGTAACGCATCATCATTCACAAAATAATTAATAAGTGCTACACACATTTCGTCCTTTTTTTTGCTTTCTTTTTATATTTTCTAAAGACAGGGTACAATAGTTAACCTTATTTTCTTTTACTGTGTCTTTGACTTTGTTTTTCTTACATTTATGTTTACTCTTAGCATTGATAGTGTTAACTTCATTTTCCTCAGTTTCCGACGGCATATTTTCTGGGTATCTACTTAAAAAGTCAAAAGCTGCATTTTGTTTACCTTTTAAATGTTCAAATTCGTAATCTAGGTCTTGGATTTTCATAATCCATCTAGCTAGAATTCCCGTGGGGTTTTTAAATGTGCGCAGGTACTGCAAGCTTTTATGGTCTGATCGTAGTATAAATTTTCTACCAATTAAATAGTGTCTAAATTTGTCCAAGTGGTGGATTATAGATAATAATTCTAAGTTTGTGGCGGAATAACTACTTTCGCCTTTTGATAAAGTTCTACTCGAATAGCATATAACTTTTTCTATTTTTTTGTTTAGAAGGTCCTTGTAAAGGATCAGGGTTTCCTATGGGAATTATTTGCGAAAGAATAGCCCCAATGCCTTTTGAACTAGCATCGGTTGTGACCACAAATTGTCCGTTTTCGAAATTAGAGGATAATATGGTTCAGAAGTGAGTGCCTTTTTGAGACGGTCTAGGGAAGTTTGAGCTTCCTGGGACCAGGTAACATTTTGGGAGTTCCCTTTAGTTAATTCCGTGAGGGGTTTCGCAATTTGGGCGTAATTGCGCACGAATTTTCTAAAGTAGCCAGTAAGACCTAAAATTCCTCTTAATTCTTTCATAGTTCTGGGGGGTTTGAGGTTTTCAACACAATTTATTTTATCTGGGTCTGGGGATATCTCTCTTTGTGTTACTACTACTCCTAAAAATTTAATTTTGGTTGAAATAAATTTACTTTTTCAGGCCGGCATTTTAAATTGCCCTGTCTGAATTTCTCGAACACCTTAGCTAATGTTGCTAAGTGTTGTTCAGCGTTTTCTCCCACGCATATGACATCATCAACAAAATGAATGATATTCTTTAATCCTCTTAACAGGTGTAATAAGGGTCTACATAGCGCGCTTGAACTTGTTTTAAGTCCAAAAGGTTCTCTTAAGTATTCATATGAACCACACTCAGCTGTTAAAAATGCAGTTTTATGGACATCTTTTTCGGCTATTTTCACTTGGTGGTAGCCTTGGGTGAGGTCCAAAGAAGTAAAAATTTTGTTTTTGCTTGAAATTGAGTCAAGAATTTCATCTATTCTTGGTAGAGGAAATTTATCACTAACTACTTGTTTGTTAAGGGCTCTATAGTCTACTACAAGTCTAAGGTCACCATTCTTCTTTGGTACCAAGATCACTGGTGCAGAATACGGACTTATACTTGGACGTATAATTTCATTTTGTTCTAATTCATGAATTTTATTTTTTAACCATTCTTTGTGGTTATACGGCACACGATATGGCTGTTTTGCTACAGGATTACCAGTCGTTAAGATTGAGTGTTCATAAAATGGTATCAGTCCGATGTCATTTTCAGATGCGGAAAATACATCTTTAAAATTCCATAATAATTCGCATAATTTTTTCTTAAGTTCCAAGTCCGTAATATGATCCATATTAAATGTGTTTAAAAATTGTGATTTAGTTAGAGGATATTTGCTGTTAGAGGTTTTAATGCCGTTAACTAGGTTTCTTCTAGAATTTTCCCATCTATTTAAATCATTTTCCGATAAAACTTGGATTTGAACTAAACACGTCCCCTTTTTTATTGTAATTGTATCATTTTCGTGGTTATTAGTTACCCAAATAAAACCTTCTCCTTTGTCGTAAGATATAATCTGTTCTTCGCATAGCAGATTTTCGGGAATTTCATTTGATGGGGTCTGCAAACCATATTTCGGATTTGCTAACCACTGGTTCAATCATCTGTGATATTTGAATTTTTTGCATCGTTTTGGGAGGGACTTTTGTTTTCCTTATCGCGAATCCGTAATATTTCTCTTTATTTTCGTTGTCTATTAGATTCATACTGGCGCTATGCTGCGCCATTGCGGCATCTTGCGGCGTCACGTTGGGTTTTACTATGTTTTTCCATAATTCCGCTATTTTCTTGATTTCGTTTGACCTATACTGTCGCATATCTCCTATTTTTATTTTGCAGATTCAATACACTTATTATTTAAATTTACTTCATCTCTGCAATGTCTCTCAGAATAATTGAACAATTTCTGATTATGCCATGTCCTCCTTGCGAGACATGAGGTTCAAAAGATTGCGACATTATACCGCCAGAAATTTTATTTACTGTTACGTTGTCTTCGTAACCTCTGTTACAATTTCTTAAGGTAGAATTCCTTCCCCTACCTTAGCCGGGTAGACAAGCCTTTCGTTCGCTACGTCTAATAATACTCTATTAGACCTTAAAAAATTTGCGCCGATAATGGCTTCATACGGAAAGTTATCGCATATTATAAAATTTGTCGGAAAGATTCTATTATCCCTTTTTATGTCTAGGCGAATTGAACCTCTTGCATCCAATTTGTGCCCTGTCACGCTAGTTAAATTGAGATTATTAACATTTCTTTGTTGTCTAATATGCGGAGGCAACATATTAAATACGCATGAGTTTATAATGTTCGCGGTAGCACCAGAGTCAATTAAAGCCTTAAAGTAAATATTTGCCACACAAAAATCATTAAATATAGGTAACTTATTATTACTATCACTACAAGACGGTACTACTATTGTTTTGGACCTATAAAATATTCTGGGCACCCTCTGGGTCCAATTTATATTTCTGAGGGGCCTGAAACGTTTCCCTGTGGATTTGTTTCATACGTCGGTGTCTGCAGTAGAGATTCAGACACGTGAGATTCCGTAGGATATCTAATTGATTTACATTTGTTTGTCGATTTTGCCAGGTATTATTGCGATAGTTTGGATTTCTTGCGTCAGTGGCGGCAGCTGGCGCTGACTGCCAATGTCGTTGGCTTGAAAAAATTTCATTTCCCGTCGGCAAATTTTCGGGATTTCTATATACTATTCTCCCATTATATTGGCTTTGGCGAGTATTTGGGTTTTCAAATCGGTAATTAATCTGTCTATTGGGGGGAAGATTGTACAAATTTGGTTGGCACGCCTTGTAAGGTACTGATTGCCGCAATCTTCCCTGGCTATAGCCTAGTGCACTACTGGCGCTAAAATTTGTTCTTCCGAACAAATGGTTGCCATAATTTTGCGTACTACCGACAGCAATTCTTGTGTGCGATTGGGGACATAACGGCACTCCCTCGCGATGTGCCCAGGTCGATTACAAATATAGCATCTTATTATTGTAGGGTTATTTTCATAATCAATTGTTTGACAGGCTGAAAACGTACTGTTTTCTGCCTAGCAGGTTCTTGCGTTTTATTTCTTTGTGGCACTGGGGAGTTATCCCTTGTAAAGAAATTGGGAGACGCCTGATCGCCCTTGAAGATTAAGCTCGCGTTTGAATCGCCTAGGCTATTTATTTTTGCTTTACTGTGATTTGCGACCATCGTGTCGACTTCGATCAATCGATCTACCTCCTGAACTGCAAGATCCAACGTCTGAATATTTTTGGATATTACCATTCTATATAGTTTTGGGGGTAGCCTTGCAAAAAGGTATTTAGTATGACTTTTTCATACAGTTGTCCTGAACCTATTCCGTATTTTGCCTCTACTGAAATGCGTATATTATCAAGATATTCTCTTATATTTTGTGAATGGTCAAAGCACACCATTCCGTGTTTTAATTTATTTATGGAACTGGTTTCGATAAATCTATCTTTAAATGCCGTTAACAATTTGTCCATCGTCTTTATTGGCAAGCTGTGTCGTCACCTATAGTATGTTCAATCTGCATTAGAAAGGTTAAGGCTTGGCCTTTTAATCGTAATAGAAGCATGTCGACTAACGTTTCTAGCTCTGTTTTTGTTAATTCTACAAACTGGGCCAATTGGATATTAAATTCGTCGATATCTGATTGTCCATTGTACTGCGGGATAGACTTTGCTATTTCTATATTTTTCGTGACCAACTTTTGCGCCATTAATAAATCGCTTAATTCTTCTGACATTTTTTTTTGCGTTCGAATAACTCAAAATAAATTTATTATTTCACTTAACCTATTTTGGGGGAGGCTATTATCTCCTATGAGATATTCTAAAGGGTTTTCCTGTAATAGCTTAGCGGCAATAGGTCTATTCACTTTTCTTATATGTCTGTATCTTTCCAATGATTAAATTTAAATTACGAGGTTTATAGGCTAACTAGTTCGCAAGTTTTCCTCCAATTTCCGACTGCGCCATATGTAGCGATAAAAATTTTATGGCTGCTGTGTTAATTGCGGTAATGAAGATTGACCGCGTCAAATGTAATACTATGCTTTAGAGCTGTGAACTTACACCTTATAAGTTCTTCGATAGCGCCACTTATAGCGCTAAGGACTGTGCCATATGTAATATTATGATTAAAAGCGGTGTACCGATCGCGCCACTCGCGGAAAGCGAGAAAATAAAATATGTAATTGTATAAATGTAACCTCCTTTCCTTGGGTTATCTCGAAATCAATTATCTGTTATAGTATGTAGAAATCAGATCCCTGGTGGAGCGCTACCTAATTAGTTCGATCCCTGGGATACGAACTAATTACCTGTCGTGCGACTAGATACAGACATATAAACTAAGGCAAACACAAGTAGAAAAGCAATAGTTTTATTATGACTCACATATTTAGGTGTACAGCAGTGCTCACTTCAATTGACGACAAATAGGAGCAGAGATAATAATAATGACTGAATTGCAATGCTTGAACGCTGAGATAATTCTGCACTTAATAATCTTCCAAAAAGCACTTTTACCACACTATCAAACATAGTTTTTTGTCCTGCGCTCTAAGAGCTGACTCACAATTGGCCCAAGTCCTGAGGCGGGCCAAACTCCTCGTTCAATAATTTCTTTTAAATATTTCTGATGATTCAAACATTCACACCACTCTTATTATTTAGACTTCCTGCGAAACATTGTATCTATCATTTTTCTTATTAGCAAAGATCTTAGCGAAATTCAAAACCGTCTAGCGTCACTGAAGCTAAAATGCGATTTCTTTTTTTTTGCTGATTAAGAATTTAGACTCTTGGGGACGGTATTTGAACTCAATTTGGGGACGTTTAATTTCTGTCGGAATTATCTTAAGAAAAAGGAATTTTATTTTTGTATTTTAAATATATCACATTTTACTCACGGTACAAATGCAATAGTGAAATATATAGAGGACAATAATTTATATCGATAATTGTATATGTGTAATATATTATTATTGTAATTATACACGCTCAATAAAACTGTTTCGAAATCGAAAATGTTCCCTTTCTTTTTGTTAGAATTTTTTGGGTTATCGAATATTCTTGAAGTAGAACGAATCGCGGTTAGTCTAGAGTCAGCAGTGAGGGTGTTAGGATTAAAAATGAATAAACTTGAGAAAGAGAGAATTAGCTCGAATCTTGGGGTTATGGGAAAACATTTGATTTTGGATGACAATTTTTCTCGAGTTATCACTTCAACGGAAGATATTCTCACAGGGAACACTTGGCAATATAATGGAGAATAAATTCTCCCCCATTAAACTATTGTGTGAAGCTTTTACAACGTGACTCAAATGCTTTTACTCAATTTATTGATATATAAATTGAAACAAAGCAGAATAATATCGTGGATATACTTTTGAAAACATTGCCATAGATTCTATGTCACTCTGTTTCGATTTTGAATAACAGTTTTCCCACTAATTTCAATTTTAGTTGCTGATGTTTAGAATGTAGAATGCATAGGGTAGGCCGAGAGGATAAAAAAATTCAATCGTCTTTGTTGTTTGAAAGATGCACAACCAATGGCCAGTATTCACAGTCGACGGACTGCTATTAACAATGATTAGGGTATTGTTTGCACTTTGAATTTTTCAAAGGAAGTCCGAGGGCAGACAATAGGATCTGTATTTGTACATTTAGGGGTCCATGTTAAAAACATTGATTATTGGACTGGTATTCATGATGGAAGGTCTAGTAGAACACTGCCTTCGGGAGTGATTTCCCAATAGGTTTCAAATTCATTTAGCGAGATTAGTGCAATACTCTCAGGTAATGGGTCGGCAAATGTACACTCTAAACGCACACTCCCCGTTCGTACTATACTCATATCCTGGGTGCCAGATAGGTCTAGTACAATGACACTATGTGTTTTAGCGAACATTTTTTCGGTTATACCATTTTCAAATAGTTGTGAATCATGATCTATTTGCATGGTCAACTCATAAAATATCCTATAGGATTTATCAAAAAATTAGATTTTAGAGTGGGATTCCATTTACTTTGCAGACAAGAGATGAAAGACTAAACAGTTCAAATTTATCTGGACATCTAGTCCACGATCCTATTGCACTAGCGCTTTTTACAAATGCGAATGCCAATTTTGACGAAATTTCGCCAGAGATTAAGGATGAGTCGGTGAAGGTGCGTGAGCCTGTGGCAATATGACGTTGATTGGTGATTATATGAGGAACAAGTAGTTTAATATTATTTCCACTGACTCTCACTTTTTCCACTGCCAAAGCGACGGAACTCATAACCTGCTGCTTTCGTACATGTAGTATTGCCGAGGTGAGGGAGAGAGTTACACCTGGATTGGCAGCAAGTTCCTTTCGTAAAATGAAATTGGATGGAGCAACTGTCAATTTTATATCCACTTTAATATTGGGTGGTAGCCATTGGGGTATATTAAATATTTCATGATATATTTTTCCAACTAGATGTAATTCACTAGTTGTAGCATTTTTAAGTGCATCTGTACTATTAGTATTAGTAATATATTCATATTCATTGGAGGTGCCTCTCAATTCCTTGTACGACTTGGGTGTCATCAACATGAACTGTATATATTTTGTATAATTCGAGAGATTGTTGCAAGTGCTCAACAAAGTGCCATTTATGTAGACACTGATTTGACGAAATAAATTATGTAATATAAAATTTTCATAGGATATTCCATCAGCACGAACTGGCAATGTATTGTCGGATTTCCGGACTATCATTTGTAAATCTCTAAATGTCGAAGACATGTCCATAAAGTAGTCTTCATTGAAATAAATTTGAAAGTGGATATTATCGGAGAGGGGTTGTTGTGGATAAAATTGTTCATAGTATCCATCTTCCACACTCACATCGACATTTTCTGCATTAAATAGATTTAAAGATGAAGTGATTGAAGGTAGGGAATCCTTATGCAGTAAATATACCATTGAGACTGATGAGTGGTGCACTGTTACTCGACCTTTTTAAGCCTTTTCCATTTTGGTGAGATTTCAATTGTTCGTCAAGAGTTTGTGCACTGGACCTAAGATTTTCCGAAGCACTTTTTTTAAAATCCTTGCCAGAGCCCCAATCGTATAGTGTAGAGGATGCAAAATCTGTCGCAAGCGGTACAATATATTTTCTAGCCAGAGGTAGTGCAGAGCGAAACAGCTTAGCAAACCAGCTGCCAAGACAATAGCCAGACACTGATGAGCGACCTTTGTTGTCTTAGGCCAAGAGTATTAACATAGCAGTCAATATTAGGACAAATGAATACCACTTTTCTATTAGACACCTTTTTTGTTTTGACCACCGACAACGATGGGTCGAAAATGGCATGTAATCACAGCCAAACCTTTTGATATTGCTAGGGGATCACCTAATTCAGTTCTTAGTGTTAACTGACAGAGTTCCAAATAAGAAGTGTTTACGGTGATATACTGAAGATGCTTTATATTGTAATGATGAATATTTTCCTGATTGGTTTTTCTTTCAAGAACTCGTAGGAGGGAAACATTGATATTGCCAACTCTGGTTGTTTCAACTAATGAGGTGTAGAGAAATATACAAGTGTCCGTGGAGAAGGCAGGCGGGTAGTCAGCAAAAATAAATTAGTTTTTCCAGCACTTTTACCATTGATTATATTCTGTTTAAATCCAAGAACATCTTTTAGATTATCATTGAGAATAAGCTTTTCATCGGCAATGGGTGAAACTATGCAAACTATTATTCAAAATCGAAAGAGAGTGCAGGATCTGACGACTAGAAGCTATGGTTTCCATGCGCTACTATATTTCGTGTTCAGATGTCGTGGCTATACTTACAAGCAGTTTCTCAACATTTATATAGACAATCCAGCTCTAAACGACTTTATGGTGGAAAATATCCTCTCAGACCTGTATAATATTGATTTTAGGGCCTTACGAGTAAAGTGCTTAAAAAATGTATGTGAATTTGTTTATTAATAAAGAAAAAATGTATATATACAGCAATGTCTTTATTCTGCACTTTAGATTTCTTCTTCGATGTATAAGCAACTCTTGACAGCCACTAATGCTGGTAGATCATTTGAATTCACTGTATCTTAATTGGCTGCAAAGTCAATCATTATTAATAGCAGTCCGTGGACTGTGGATACTGGCCATTTGCTGTGCATCTTTCAAACAATAAAGACGATTGAATTTTTTATCCTCTCGGCCTACCCTATACATTCTACACTCCACACATCAGCAACTTGGAGCAACTTAGAGCAAAATTTAGAGCAGTGGGAAAACTATTATTCAAAATCGGAAGAGAGTGGAGGATCTGATGACTAAAAGCTGTGGTTTCCATGCGCTACTCTATTTCGTGTTCAGATGTCGCGGCTACACTTACAAGCAGTTTCTCAACATTTATGTAGAGAATCCACGTCTGAACGACTTTATGTTGGAAAATATCCTCTCAGACCTGTATAATATTGATTTTGGTGCCCTACGAGTAAAGTGCTTAAAAAATGTATGTGAATTTGTTTATTAATAAAGAAAAAATGTATACATACAACAATGTCTTTGTTCTACATTTTAGATTTCTTCTTCGATGTATAGACAACTGTCGACAACCACTAATGCTGTTAGATCATTTGAATTCACTGAATATTGATCTTAATTGGCTGCAAAGTCAATCATTGTTAATAGCAGTCCGTCGACTGTGGATACTGGCCATTGGCTGTGCATCTTTCAAACAATAAAGACGATTGAATTTTTTATCCTCTCGGCCTACCCTATACATTCTACACTCCACACATCAGCAAATTGGAGCAACTTAGAGCAAAATTTAGAGCAGTGGGAAAACTATTATTCAAAATCGGAAGAGAGTGCAGGATCTGATGACTAAAAGCTGTGGTTTCCATGCGCTACTATATTTCATGTTCAGATGTCGCGGCTACACTTACAAGCAGTTTCTCAACATTTATGTAGAGAATCCACGTCTGAACGACTTTATGTTGGAAAATATCCTCTCAGACCTGTATAATATTGATTTTGGTGCCCTACGAGTAAAGTGCTTAAAAAATGTATGTGAATTTAATTATTAATAAAGAAAAAATGTATATATACAACAATGTCTTTATTCTACATTTTAGATTTCTTATTCGATGTATAGGCAACTGTCGACAACCACTAATGCTGGTAGATCATTTGAATTCACTGTATATTGATCTTGATTGGCTACAAAGTCAGGGTCACATTTTCTGCAGTACAATGCAACTTCACTCTTGTCGTATCTCTTTGTATAATCAATTATACTATTTGCATTCATATTGTAAAATTTATGTGTTTCAATTTGTCTATTTGCATTAATATCACATACAGTGTTTTCAAATGGTGAATCACATTCGGTAACTGCCAAATAAAAATCACTAGGTTTATAGTCATAATAGGCAGTGTTGTCACAACGATGACGTAGAAACTAAATTGTCTTGTTACCCCAACAGTTGAATCGTAGACCTGATTCTTCCTCCCAAAATAATTTAAAACCATGACAGTACCAATCTCGTAGAAATAAACTAAAATCACGTTTGGGGTTCTTTCCAATCATACCGGGATAAGTATTCTCCCACTGATCACATTTGTCATAGTGGCGATTTGAGCATAGTTGCCCTCTAGGGCGAGAGTCACAAATCTCTTCAAGACATGAATTACAGTCTTTAATTTGTACTGCATATCCTCTATGCAATTTATACGGATTGAATAATTTGCACATTTCATTATATTCATCAATAATTGTACAACTCTCACATGATGACCAACTGCCAAGAGTGTACATACATAGTGGACAGGTATAGAACATTTTTTTTGTTTCCGATGTCAACTCTCTCACAGCTAAAAAGAAACCGATCCACGTTTGATAAATTCAGAGGGGAGATGGGAGAAGAGTAACTCTGTGACGTTACATAACCTCTTTCGAAGGGATAGCCATCTACATAGAATCAATGGAAATGTTTTCAAAAGTATATCCACTTGCAAAAGTAATCGAAAGAGAGTGACATAGAATCTATGGCAATGTTTTCAAAAGTATATCCACGATATTGTTCTGCTTTGTTTCAATTTATATATCAATAAATTGAGTAAAAGCATTTGAGTCACGTTGTAAAAGCCTCATACAATAGTGCAATGGGGGAGAAGCATTCTCCATTATATTGCCAAGTGTTCCCTGTGAGAATATCTTCCGTTGAAGTGATAACTCGAGAAAAATTGTCATCCAAAATCAAATGTTTTTCCATAACCCCAAGATTCGACCTAATTCTCTCTTTCTCAAGTTTATTCATTTTTTAATCCTAACACTCTCACTGCTGACTCTAGACTAACCACGATTCGTTCTACTTCAAGAATATTCAATAACCCAAAAAATTCTAACAAAAATAAAGGGAACATTTTCGATTTCGAAACAATTTTATTGAGCGTGTATAATTACTGAGAACCAGTGGAAATAATATTAAACTACTTGTTCCTCATACAATCACCAGTCAACGTCATATTGCCACAGGCTCACGCACCTTCACCGACTCATCCTTAATCACTGGCGAAATTCCGTCAAAATTGGCATTGGCATTTGTAAAAAGCGCTAGTGCAATAGGATCGTGAACTGGCCGGCCACATAAATTTGAACTGTTTGGGCTTTCATCTCTTGTCAACAATTATAATTCGTTTCCCTGTGCTGTCGACTTGAACTTGATGACCAGTTTCCAACATGAGATATGATAATACTCTTTTACTCTGTTCTCGATAGGTCAGTGGTAATAGGTTTCCAATTTTCGATACAATTGAATTCAATTCCTTCTCCTTTGATGCTGCTGCAGAATCTTGAGGATATGTTTCCTGTTTAGAGGGATTGGTGGCGGCGGTGGGTCTCTCACGATAAGGTTTATGTTTGTCCACACGTCTCAATGCATCTTGAAGTAAAAGCAGTTTTTTGTCATCGGCAATATTCTCATCATTAATGAATTTGCTTAGATTGTCTTCAGAATGTTCGACGGGCGAAAGGACAAGTTCAAATGGTGTCAATTTATAGGTTTTTGCCATTCTCTAGAGAAAACTGTTTGCAAGTACTGCAATTATTGGCAGTAAAAGTGTGAAAAAGCTACCGCCCGCTTGAAGGAGCCGTTTTCTTTTAAAAATTTTCCCCTTGTTTTTACAAGCCAAGGCGCGTACAGTGGAACGATGTTGCTTTGTCTGTTGTCTAACACCTTCTGGCAGTTGAACATTGCCCTCAGTTAAATTTAAACAAAGTTCAGATATTAGATTAATGAAATCATTGTCAACACCATGTTTGAGTATGGCCTTCCTAAGCAAGGGTTTTGAAGTGCTTAAAACGGAAAATAAATGCCGTTGTACTTGTAGTTTCTTCAGTGTCATAATGGCAACTAATAGCCTTTTGTACTGTTCACCGGAAGATATACTGTAATTTCATTGTCGAAAATGTCGGTGACTACACGTAGATCCTCGGGTGTGCTCTGATTAAGATCCAACAAAATGTAACCGTAGGGTTTATTAGTCGCCTGAGTGTATGCTGACAACAGAAATTTAGGGGCGCCGGGGTATATCTGTTTGTTGAGAGTTATGAGCGAGCTAGAGTCACGAACAACTCGATAGATAATATAGATAGTGCAATTCAAAGCAAGGGTTCGCATACATTTGCTCTGATGAAACAGATTGTGTAGAACTAGGGTTATGGAAATGTGTTCATGGTGGGAGCGAACGGTGAACAGTTGTAGCATTTCCTGTGAGAACTGTTCAATGGATTCAGCCAAATCATCAATAATCAACCATGAGTTCGATTCAATGCTATTGAAAACATCAAGTCCCCGTATGAATTGTATTGGTATGGTTGTGGCAATTGCTTTTATTTGATCGTAGGACTCCTGCCAAATACTATAGCAATAGTAGATTTTTTTCGGTTTTTCCAAAAACATTTTATCGCAATTTTTAATTATTTTAGTTAAGAGTATTGTTTTCCCTGACATTGAGGGCCCACACAGAAACGATCTGAAGGGTGTTTTAAATTGATACATGCTGCTGCTGCTGCTGTTGGACAACAACTAACTGTAAATCATACGTGTCCAAGGAATAAGTAGCAATAATTTTCCCATAGATCTATCTAGTACTGGTTAACAACAACAAAAAACAAGATTTCATGGCAGCATTTATTTCGGTAACATGAAAACAGATATTTGTTCAACATGAACAACGATAAAATAACACTTGTTCAACAAGAACAACAACAATATTTCATGGCAGCATTTATTTCGACACTGCATGAAAACTCTATTTGTTCAACATGAACTGCAATATAAAAATGACACTTTATGTACAACATAAATAAAAAAATACTTTTTGTCCATCAACATGAACACCACTTATTGTCTTTAAAAACACTTTTTGTCCATCAACAGCAATAACACTGCACTTCGATTGTCAACTTAAACACTTTTCTGTACAACAACAACACTTTATCGGTACCAACTGAGCTGAGCAAACACAGAAACTTTTCTATACAACAAAAAAAACACTTCAAAACAACAGAAAACACTTGAAAATTCTGAACTAAGCACAGTTGAACATTACAGTGAATTTAAAGGTGGGTCCCCCCCCCACCCCACAGAGCCGCGGGGCCGAAGGCCGGCTGCGGGCGGGACCCCCACCCCCCAGTAGCCGCGGGCGGGACCCCTCACCCCCCAGGGTCGGCCGCGGGAAGGCCCCCCCACCCCCGGGAACCGCGGGGCGAAAAACAGTACAATAGTTGTCGTCACTGCTACAGGTTAGTTGAGGTTGGGTTAGTTGGTGGTGGTTAGTTAATTTATGAACGGGTTGGTGGTGGTGGTTAGTTGGTTAGTGGTTGGGTTAGTCAGATTAGGTTAATTTATCCAGACCAACTTGATTGCGATAGTCTATGCATTCAACTCGGTCTGAAATACGGTAGTGGCCATGAGGAAGGACACTCACACCATTCTCGAGCACATAGACTTTGTCGGATATACATGACATTGCATTCTTTTCCACTCTCACAGTATAATTTCTATACTGTAGAGAGCGAATTGCAAGCACTTGTGCTCTCGGCACTAGGCTACTTTCTACACAGTCTCTGTACACGCTCATGTTGAAATTGCTCTTTACAAAATGTGTAGGCACCCCTTTACACGCCTGCTTTTCATTCCCACTATGAGTTTTAACGCAATAAACTTTGGGGCCCGGGAACACCCCCCTGGATATCAAATCACTCCCCGTCTCTGATTTTAACATTAATAGTTGGTTGGGGGCTTGACATTTCACCTACTCGGGTAGAGTGATGGATTCCAGTTGGTGAAATCCATCCGCGAGCTGATGTGTTCCCCCTTTTCTAAATCACCCAATAAATCTTCAGTCCCATTTACCTTTAGCAGCAGAGAATCTGTATCCCCATAGTAAACTTGAACCTCCCCCTCCCGTGGCCATTGCACCTTGCACACATTGTAAAAAACGACAACATGAGCTTTTTGGAAATTTCCAGTACTGAACTGCCGCCTGCTATATTCTTGTTCAGTACCACATTTCGCTTTCGCCTGTGTAGAAGAACCATGCCAGTCTCTATGCTCGTGAACGATGTAAAATTGGGGTCGGCAATAATTCGTGCACACTCTAGAGGGTCAGTCACAACGTCGCAGCGAAATCTGTTACGTACGCTTTCACACATTTTGCCAAACGCTGAATTTAGGATGAGTTTATACATTTCCTTCTCCACCTTTGAGTTTGCCCTAGAGCGTTTATCGACAAAAGTATCGATAAACGTTTTCAAGTATGGTCGCTGATTGAACTGCAGGACCCTGTGTATTTTGGTGATTTTGAAACCATTGTTCACCATCCAGTGCAAAAGCACATGATGAACAACGATATTCTCCTTAGGGTCCAAATCAGCAATCAGTTTCTGTTTGGAGGAAGTCCAGTGCATCCCCATATCCTCAACCAATGATCGATTGCAGGGGCTCAGCGAGTCCCTGCTCACGGGTCGATTGATACAGGGAAAGACAACATCTTTGACGGAGTCGCGAAGTGCCAGCGGAATGTGACCGTCAATTTCAAAGAACCATCCTTGTGGCCCATTGTCCTCGAAGGTGGTAATGTCGGGGAACTCACGAGGATTCTCAAGCCATTGATAGTTCCCACACGGCAAAGAGTAGTGAGACATTGCCGAGGGGTACAATGAGTTCATGTCCAAGAACACTGCATTTGACTTTGCACCGGTGCTTTGTCCGCTCGGATCGGTTGACAAGACGCGGTCCCCATGAAAAACATACCCTCCCCTCATTGAACGCTCTACAAAAAGGTGCTGATCTACGTCGGTGATTAGGCCTATTTCCTCCCTACTAATTTTTAAAATCAAATCCATCACCAAATGGGGTGTGGAAAAATAATAGCCTATATCTAACCCGAACTCTGAATAGATTTGGTCTGTGTTCTTACAGACTATATCCAACAGAGTTAGAACGTCACTGGCCAAGTACAGTCTACAATAATCCCACCTATTTTTACAATCCCCCTTAGACCACACCTTCTTGGCAAACTCATACTCCTCGGCTGTGCATTCACTGCTGGTCAGTGAATTGTAAAAAGCTTCAATTGGAGGTAGTTTCACCTCACTTAAGCGAGCGCCAGAACGGTAATAATCGTATGCGTATATACCTTTGCAGGTCAACAGATCATACATTTCACTGTCTGGAAAGTGCTGTTTAAGCAAGGGAAAGCTATCAAAATTGTCGCTTTTCTGCACTTGAATCAATTGACTCAATGCCTTGGGAAAAAAACTAAAGGAACCTAAAAACCTGATTTTATTCCAACACGTATGCCCATTATCCACTGCCTGCCATTTCAGCTCGAGAAGCAACAACTTCTCGGCCGATTTGGGAATAATGTTATAGGTAAATGAATTGTTTACCCATGGACTGTCTACTCCCCCTCCCTCCCTATGCATACGTGCCAGTGCCGGTAAAATAAATTTTAAGTCATAATTAGAGTTGTGGATAAAAACAGGGATGAACAACTGCTGGCTAACATTTAAGTTACACGATTGATGCGCAACCCCTCTAAAATTACTACCCCCCGAGGATATTTCCTGCCACAAGTGATTATGGTCTCTGACTTTCCCCCTCCCCCCTCTTGTCCCTTTAGTCCCCTTATCCCCCTCTACAAACTCCCCCTTACAAACCCAACATATTTTTTGATTTTTAATCGCGAGACGATCCTCTGCAGACAAAACCATTGGGTAATGGGTATTTCTCAAACGAGAAATAGCACCATTAGCCGTGCCAATTAGTTTAGTCAGTGCCTTGACCATACACTCGTCCTCATCAAATGTTTCTACTATTTCTAACAACCGCATGGTGTTAGAACTGTCGCTTTGCGCGTGAGCATAGGACACTGCAATAGCCTGGTGTTCTTTGACTCGGTTTGGAAATTGGGGATTGTTCACCTCCACCAGCTTAGCTTCACAGTCTAAAGATATTTTGTTGCACTGGAGGAGGGTGTTTTGAAATTTTTTAAAACGTAAAATGGACCTATCCCCAGAAACTGTTTCCACTGTCTGGTAGCCATGCCGGCTACAATGCCTCATATGATCCCGTAGTTTTATATCACTACGGAATCGAGAGGGCATGTCGGACAGTAGAAACATTCCCCCCTATGCTTACCCTCCCCCAAAACTCTACTGATGTCTGTAATCGGATTAAAATGGCCAATTGCATTCGGTTCACTAGGTGGTGTGTATAACAACCAAACCCAGTGTCTGACCAAATCAATTGACGGGCCCCTTACAGGGAAGACCACCCCCTTCTTTTTTAAACGAATCCCATCTTCAAATTCAGTTTCATACTGAACCACAGTAACGCCGATATTCAAATAGGCATTAGCCCTTTCAAAAATATCAATAGATCGTAGCATTACTGGGTATATTCCTTCTAAACACGAGAAATCTACAGTGGGGAAATTGGACCCTTCCTTCCCATGTACAGCCCAATCGTCTAAATTCGTCTTGGTAGCGTCACGTGCTAGAGGCTTGAATGCTGATATGAGGAAAGCATACCTGAAACATTTTTGACCTGTTTCAAAAGAGATCCGCTGGACACCTTTACAACCTTCTAGATCTGGATTATAACTTAATACTACTGCCCTCCCTCCCCCAGCCCCCCCCTCTTAAAATAAAATCTTTCTTAAATTTGCAAATATTTACACTTAAATTTTCAATACATAAAACTAAAGACCCACTACCATTTTCGTTAAAGTTCTCGAGATGCGCTATAATTTGACCCACCCACTCGCTAAAAACACCCTCAAAATTTTCTAAATTCGAATAAATCAAACGCATCCCGGAATGTGCATAATGATGATAAACTTCACTTTTCCCCTCATTTAAATAGAATACCTTTAAAACAATAGAAACCTTAATTGAATCCCTCCCCCATAATTGAATTTGGTTCTCCAGTAGTGCACGAATTTTATCTACATAGGCATGCATAATTTCTACAGGATCAAACACAAATTTTCCCCCCATTAGAGAATTAAAAGGATCACCAAAAGTCGCAGTGTAAACAACTATTGCATTTAAAATTGTATTAGATAATTGAAAGTCTGGAAAAGTTGTACCCCCCTCCCCCTCTTGTATATTACCCCCTCCCCCAAGTTGTTCAACAATATTTGGGGTATGCTCCACTTCAGTTATTTGAAGTGGATTCGTTAGGGTATCCGAGGCTGGAGGAGGAGGAGAAGGGTTCCCTGTTAATTCCCGGGTAAAATCATCCAAAAGATGTAGCGTGTTTGGACTTAGCAAAGGTAAGTCTCCCTGCCCAACTGCGCTATAATCTACATTTAAAAAATTTTCTATAAACTCATCAATATTTAACAAAGACGATGGTATTTCACATGAATTGTTGGAGAGGTCCTCCCCTTCACCAGCTGATGAGGACGATGGTGACAATGAATAAGGGACCAATGCTCCAACCTATAAATGAAAAAAATAGCTTATTTTCAAAGCGTTCATATCATCCCTACTGTTTTTAAAATTTGGATTTTTATTTAAAGTCAACGCTTAGTAGTAGTAGTAGTAGTATTATGCACATAGTAGCATTTGGTTAATTCAACTTAAAGTTCCAAAATATCAAACTTAATATAAGATATTTACAATCTAAAACGCCGCTTTACATAGAAGGCGACAATTTGATTTTGTTCAAAAAATAGCTTATTTTCAAAGTGTTCAAATCAGGCCTACTGTTGGTTTTTTTTCGGCCGCGCGCTTTCGGGCCCGCAGCGCTTCCCGGGCCCGCAGCGCATCCCCCGGCGCTTCTCGAGCCCACCAGCGCTACCCGGGAGCCGTGGTGGCTCCCAACCGTTTACATAATGTCCTAAAAAACCGTATTGTTAGACGGCATAAGTCGTTTCGCCTACTTCCCGTACAGGTTGTCTAGGACTCCAAATGAGCCTAGATTATTTGTAATCTCGTGTCTGTTCTGTTTCCAAGACTGAACTTCAACAGGCAGGAAAATAGGCAATTAAATGCCGGGAACCGTTAACTCAGACATTGCCAGAATGTTTCCCCTCGCTAAAATCATGGTGGCAAGTTGTAAGATTGAAAGCTATTTTAAAAATATCCTTGCACAAATTACAGGATTCATATGTGACAGATAGATAAATGGGAATAATCTCTCAGTTCCTTCTTCTCTTAAAACTATGGAATATTCAATTGTGAACGGAATAGCATTCACAGATTTTCAAATGGTGAGCATTAGCAGTAATTGACTTCACTTTTTAAGTGACCAAAAAGATTCGAGGGCAACTAGGCCCCCCCTCCCCCCTTTTCAGCAATGTCATAAATAGCAATTATTATTTTTGGGAATATAACTTGTTTCGCTCTTACATAGAATTCCAATTTCCTAAATATCTAACGCTAATTTTGCAAACAATTCCGCTATTTTCAGAAATAAACACAGAATTATGTAAAAGCATTGAAATCCTAGACTTGGCGGCCTAACCGCTAATGATAGAACAAGACAGGAAAAGTGGTGAAACAGATCTATTTATATTCTTGTGTGGAGCTTTAAGCCAAAGATTAAAACTAGACAATATTCAATTGTGAAAAATAGCATTTTGAGTTTCATAGTGGTGAGAGATAGCAGTAAAAACTAGAAAATTACCTAAAAATATTCGCTTATGAGATATCGAAGCAATAGCAACAGAGAAAATATCAAATATTAGAAAAAAAGAGCGGTTTCTTCGCAAAAAAAATACATTATATTTAGATATCTCTCAGGGAGGGGGGAGCAGAGAAATTTAAAACAAGGGGTGTGAGATTATAGAGAAAATAATATTTTAATATCCCGTTGAGATAAGTTTATATTGGGTTGAAAAATAGTGAAAAGAAAAGACTAAAAAACATTGGAAGAAATAGATGTATATTTATATAAGATAGGTAGGAAAAAAATGCTCACATTTGCAAATCCTGGCTGCACTTGGGTGCCGGATGGTCCAGGTAGCGTGTGTTGGAGGGCGGACGGGGCGGCGGCGCTATGTTCTTGCGCAGATTGGGCTGCGGCTTGTACAGTAGGGCCTGTGATGGTACGGACTTGTGCAGTCGAACCAGCGATGTCATGGGCTTGCACAGATGAGACAGCAGAGTTCTCCGTCCTTATGGCCCATTCTCTTTTTGGTTTATGCCCAGACTGCATAAGGGCTGGCACTGATGGGGCTGCCTCACCCTCTCTTGCTCTCTTACTGGGAGGGGGCACACATTCTTCATAATTGGCCTTAAAAAAGAAGAGAAAAAAGCTAGTATGGAAAATAATTTCCCCCTTTTTACAGAAAGAAAGTTAGTACCCTCATCCATATAATTTTGTCTAGAAAAGCATTTATCACTAAGAAAGCACAACGTAAAAAAATTTCGTGAAATATACTAGTCGCATCCTTTTGAATCTGAGAAAGAAGAATCACGGCTCACTGAGCCGTTCAAAATTCAACCTATATAAGTCGGCATAGTTTGTTTCTAAGCTGTTTGAAGAATTTCTTATTTTTAGGCGTTTCTGTTCTTTTCTGGTGTTAATCTGCATTGAGCATGCCTTGTTTGATGCATTTAAAGTATTAGCGGTATTTTTTTTTATCTTTCCTTATCCTTTTTCGGTAGCTGGTATTTACCCCACCCCCAGAAAAAACAGGCCCGAGGAAAATAATCCCCACGGAAAATATCCCTGTGAAAAGACATGGAAAAATACCCCCTCCCCCCGAAAGATATCGCATCCTTTTGAATCTAAGAATTATGGCTCACCGAGCCGTTCAAAAGTCGGCCTAGTTTGTTTGAGGAAAATCCCCCCTAATACTAAACGTTGAAAATGTGAATATTTAGTCAAACATCGAAGCATTGATCTAAGCTATGGTTCTTTTTCAGTTATCCAATAAATAAAAACATGTTTTTAGTCGCATCCTTTTGAATCTCTGAAACCATTGGAAACTAAACTTCTAACGAACAGGAAGTGCTTTAAAAAGGGTCAGAGCTAATTATAGGCCTCGCGCTGGAGCCTTGTGTCAAACCAGAGCGGTTAATAACAACAGAGGGACAGAAGTCTCAGTTAGAGAAAAGATTACAATTGAGAAAATCCAAAATTTATCGAAAAGATAATTATTTCTATTTGCTAGAATTTTGTTTGTAAAAAACAAAGGGGGATGGGTTAGGTTTTGAGGGTAAAAAAGAACATATTTTATGTTTTCTAGCGAGTAGAAAGATTGCATAGTGATGTTTGTACTAGAGTGGGAGGGGGGAGGGGATTTACCTGAATATACTGGAGGGTGACCAAGGAAAATAATTTTATTTTGAAAATAAAAATGAAAACGGAACTTACATGGTAAATTGAGGTTGCCAATGCTTCAAGCTCATCAATTATGTCAGTTGTTATATCCATTGTGTCACAATAGTTTCTGATAATTTAATCACCATGCATGTCCGTTATATACGAAATCTCAAGGGCGAATTGTTATGTAAGCAAGCCCTCTGATTGGCTGAGAAGGAAACACGTGATCTAACTGTTTCCTATTTCTGGAAACTCTTAACATTCGCCTCGAGCATGCCCAAAACAACAACAACAACAAATACTGTTTTCTATTTTTGGACACCTTGACATTCACGATCGATTACACAATCAAGTTCTCGGAAATTCACTTCCCCCTCGAGTCCTAGATCAATAACATTGTTCCCGTTAGAATTCAATGCTCATGTGTAACCTTTGTCCCGGATTTATTACACCCTGCGCTTATGTTGCTAAACTCAGCTAAAAGAGGAGTGAACTCAAATATCATTCGGGCTTTCCGTGATCTTTACTCTTGCCTTCGCGTGCGACTCAAGCTCCCTCCCGATAAAGGCCTTCCGCCAGCCCCACGGTCAGCTTTGATACCAGTCCGTAAAGGTGCCCGTCAGGCGGCAGTTTTATCCCCCAATTTCTTCAACAACTACATTATTGAGCCTCAAGACAGCTGTCCTTCATCATGCATTCTCAGTTCCATTGACATCTCCCTAGTATGCTATGCTGATGACACGCTGAATCTCAGCCGGACGCTTAACCGCCTTTCAGAAATATTCTCATGTCTGCAGTCCAATTACGAGAAAGTTGGTCTGACATTTAACTCCCAAAAGTCGGAAGTCTTGCTTTACAATTGGAAGAATGACCCTCCTACTAATGTCACATTAGGTGATTGCTCAGTAAAACCAGTTGATAAAATAGTATATCTGGGGCTGCCAATAGGTACCTCATTACAGCACACCCGTTCCCTCCTGATCTCACATCTTGAACGGCGGATTTCCAACTCCTATGCTTTGATCGTTAAATCCATTCTGAGATTTAACAGTCCACTACTGGCAAGTATTTACAGCGCTACCGCTCTGCCACATATATTATATGTGACCCCTTTCTGGAAATTATTGGCAAACCGTGAAAAGTCTAAAATCCGCTCTTTATTTTTCCGTTTTGCCAAGTACCTACTAAAATTGCCAGCTTGGACAAAAATGGTTTTTTGATTCGGCGCTTCAACCTAGCGGACCCAAATCTAGCTGTTGAGACACTTATTAGCCGGCAAAGAAACAAAACCAGCAATTCTTTGAGTAGATCTTTGCTAACTTCGATTTTTATTTGATATGCAGATAGGTTGTCTTAAATTAGACTGGGCAAAAATATTGATTGAGTTATTAGTAAGTTGTTATTAGTAGTAGTAGTAGCAGAAAAACTATGTTTATTTTTTAAGATTTAATAATTATCCTCAATGGTATTAATTTGTCTTAAAAAAAAATACGAAGTACAGATTGAGTTCTTTCATTTTAATGGCTTTTTTATGGCTTATGTTTTTAGTCACCAAGAGCCGCGTTATGGCGGAAATGTGCCAAATATGGTAGAAGATGTGGGGATCTCCTGAAGATGTCACCCTTAAGGAAAGGAGAGCAAAAATTACCTTGCGTTTTGCTAACAATGCCCTTCATAACCCTCGAACAACTCCACTTTTCCCTGGTCAATATTCACCCCTTCGACCCCGCCTCCCGCGTTCTGTTTCAACAAAAATCCCCCTTCTGTTTGCACTGAAAGATATAGAAGAACTTTTATCGCTTACATAGTTGATATTTTCAACCAGTGAATCTCCGCTGCCTCCCCCCCCCCACTCACTCTTTACCTCATACTTATTAATTTTAATGCCCATTTTGCAAATTTGGAGGTTTTATATTTATGTTTGTTAGTCACCAACTAACTTAATTTTACGTTTTAATTTTACTTTATCCCCTTGTTAATTTTACGAGTTTTTCGTTTTTTTTTTTGGGGGGGGGGCATTTTTGCTGACTTGACATTGGCCTTCTAATTTTATGAGTTTTTTTGTTTTTGTTTTTAACATTTTTACGTATTTGACATTGACCCTTTTATAATTTCCTGTTGTTTTTTGATTGTTTGTTTTTGTGGTTCTTTTTTCGCTTTATTTGACGCTAAAGTGCAAATTCAGCCCTTTTGGGCTTGTGATAGCCGTTTTTCAGCAATAAATCTTATCTTATCTGAGACGGACACTATGTGGTGGAGGGGTTGGTAGCCCCTCGATTGTAAAACAAAAAATGTAAGGGAAACTAAATGATTAACTCTGTTATTAAGTTAGATATACTGATTTTATTTTAGTTCATTATGTCCCATTGTTATTCATCAGTTGCCTAGAGAAAGCTTTTTGCTTCCATTCCAACAGTGACATTTTAAACTTTCCAGAGTACATTTCGATACCCTAGGGCTTCCTATTTTAGTGATTATTCGAATAGCTAAAACCTTTTAACGTAAAAGCATTCCCATAGGTGGTCATTCTTATACCATTTATTAAAGTGTCCCGCAACAATTAATTTCCGTTTGATTACACAAAAGCAAAGAAAAAGATTTGAAGATAATTTGTTTCTGTGCTTACATACTGAAGAGCTTACAAAATGTCTTCAGGACAAAAACAAGAGGGGGAAAAAAGGACGAAATCCCCTGGGTTGGAGCCACGGACGTATGCAGGTGGGCAGAGACGTATCCAGGGAGGGGGGTACAAAAAAACTTTATAAACGCATCGAAAATGGGTTTATATCCATTTTGTTGTGTTTTTACGAGTCAGATAAACATTTCAGGGGGGAGGGGTTGAAACCCCCTAACCCCCTGGATACAACCTTGCAGCTTGGTAGGAGAAAAATGCCGCTAAAGTTTTTATTGTTTAAAAAAAATAAAGTTTTGAGACACAGTCAAACTTTAGCGTAAAGAGCGAGGCGTTGAGGAGGGGACAGCCCCTTTCATATACGGAATAATTCCTGTTCGTTTTAAGATTTAATGTCGCTCCTTACTTTCAGTTAAAAAAAAAACTTGCTTTTCTTATTTAATTTCTGAACGTTTTTGAATTAATGGAGTTTTGATTTTGGCTCACCGTACATGAATAATTAAAACAAAATTTGCATATTAATTTTACTTTTATTTGATTAAATGGCTTTCTCGAAATTTTGTTCTGACGTAACTTACGAATTAACTTACGTAACGAACATCTATATTCGTATATTTTTATTACGTATATTTGTTGGTTTGACCCCTAGTCAATACCTCGCTCTTTACGCTAAAGTTCAAATTTTGTTCCAATTCTTTAAGAATGATCCCTTAATCACAAAGGCCGTTAATTAGAATAAATAGCTCTGATGAAAGTACAAAAAAAAACTTTAGCGTAAAGAGCGAGGTAATGACTAGCTGGCGAACCCAAACATATACGTAATAATGTCTGTTCATTTTAAATTTTGATGTTGCTCCTCAATTTCAGTTAAGAAAATTGTTGTTGTTTTTATTATTTAATTTCTGATTGTTTTTTAAATAATGATGGGAAATACGGCGCCCCCTTCATAGCAATGTCCCTTCCCCCATTAAAACTTCCTCCATGGAAATATACTCCTGCGTAACGCCAGACCCACCACCCCCCCCCCCCAACTACCACAAAAAATCTTCCTGAAAACTTCTGTAAACTTCCCAATAACCAATACTATATGTAAACATTGGGCAAAGTTCATAACTTGCAGACCTTCCCTTGGGGACTGTGTGGGATTAAGAAAATCCTCAAAGACTTAGCTATTGTATTTTTCGACTATGCTGAGCAAAATGGCTATCTCAAAATTTTGATCAGGGGACTTTGGGAAAAAATGAGCGTGGGAGGGGGCCTAGTTACCCTCCATTTTTTTATCACTTAAGAAGGCACTGGAACTTTTAATTTCAGTTCGAATGAGCCCTCCCGCGATATTCTAGGACCACTGGTTCGATACGATCACCCCTGGGAAAAAAAACAAACAAACAAACAAAAAAAACATATAAACTTGATCCATGATCTTTATTCTGGCAAAAAATACAAAATTCCACATTTTAGCAGATAGAAGCTTGAAACTTCTAAAGTAGGGTTCTCTGATACGCTGAATCTGATGGTGCGATTTTCATTAAAGTTCCATGACTTTTAGGGGGTTTTCCTTATTTTTCGAAAATAAGAAAAATTTTCTCAGGCGCGTAAATTTCGATAGGTAAGACTAAACTTGATGAAACCTATGTATTTGAAATCAGCGTAAAAATAGGATTCTTTTGATGTATCTATAGGCATCAAAATTCCGTTTTTTTTGTTTCAGTTACTATTGAGCCGGGTCGCTCCTTACTTACATTTCGTTACCACGAACTGCTTGAAATAATCGCTACCATCGCAATCTTCTTTAAGAGCGTTTTATTCAGCAAAAATTGTTAAGCCTGTAAAATTTCGGTGCTTTCCCTATACCTATCAATTTTTCTCTCTATTCTTTCTCACTATTGTGCATTCCTAGACTAGAGACAACAGCCTACTAAAATCTAAGTCTGATCGGAGAAAAAGCTACTTTTAACTTTGGAACGAAGGCCTAAATTCAACGTCCCTCCCTCCTTTTCATTCACATATTTTAAAACAAACTAATTATAATATTTGAGAAGTGACCGAAGCGAGAAGCAGATTTTGAGTTTTTAATCAGTGCTAGTTCTAACTTATTCTTAGGACTTGGGTGGGGTTGAGTCAAACAGGGCTTGATTAAAATGGAGTTGAGTCACATGGGAGTTGAGTTTAAAGGGGTCTATTTAAATGGAGGTTGAGTTGTATGAGGGTTGATTCAAGTGTTGGTTTACTTGAACGGGGGTTCAGTTAAATGAAGTTCAGTTGCACGGGGGTTAAGTTGAATGGGGTTGAATTGAATGCGGGTTGAGTTAAACGGGAGTTGAATTAAAAGGGGGTTCAGTTGAACGAGGATTCAGTTAAATAAGGTTGAGTTTAATGGGGGTTTGGTTGGACGAGGGCTCAGTTAAATTAATTCAGTTCCAGAGGTAGTTAAACGGGGGCTTACACACACACTGATTCTACAACCCCCTAACCATGCTTATATTTGCCTTAATTAGCATTTATGTTCAGTGTTGCATATGCATAATTCCATTTTGCTTAGTCGGCCAAAATTGTTTTTGCTTTCCTTTTTAAATAAAGGTATAAATCCTAAGTACTTAACTGCTTGTTTCTCAACTTAGAACCGTCGGTTTCCTTTAAAATGGTCTCAAGTATGTAAACCTTTTCTCTCAATTACTTGGTTACAAAATGAACAAAATCCCAATGGGAGACTACTCATTACTTTAGAACCAGCATTCCATGATCTACCGATAAATCTTTCTCGAAGTTTTGGTATCTGATAACCAATTTGAAGGGGGTAGACTACACTTCTTTGCTGCTTCCTACAGCCTTTGGAGTTGTTACCTTTAACTGGCCACCAACGCGGGTAGATGCGGGTTGAGTCCTTAACTAGCTACGGTATAAGGTAGTTGTTGAAAACGTCCTAAGAACTAACAATTCAGTTCATGAAAGTGACTCTATGATTGATTAAGATGGATAAGCGGTCAACAGTTTTGTTTTGGGCAATTTATTGTTTTTTGATTGCATATGCTGATGAACAGAGTGATGTCTGTGAAGATATTGGATGCGATCAGCAGTGTGAGGTCGTGAAAGGGCAAGCAGTATGCTCTTGTTATAAGGGATTTCAGCTTGATAATGATGGAAAGACATGCTCAGGTATTATAGCCTTTTTTACTAGCATCGGCACCCTAGAAAGAAGCAAAGGTGTCAACGCAGGAAAACGTTTAGGGTGGGTGGGGGCACAGAAATTTTTAAAAACCTTATGGTGGTAATTTTGGTGTAATACCAAGTTTTACAGTGACAATACCCAAAAATGGCATTTTTTCAATGAAAATACCTTAAATTATTTTTTTCAAAATCTCTTGGGGGGGGGGCAAATTAATATAGGGGACAGTTGCCCTCCAGTCCCATTTACGTGTAAAGGAGATAAGGGAGCGAGGAATTCACTGTCCCTTCTAGTTGCCAACAATAAAAATAACCGCGAAGAAAAAAAACGAGAAAAAATAGCAGCCGGTAAGAACAAGAAAGTAATGTAAATATTTCGGACGAAATCTCTGGTCAGCGTCCTCACTGCAAAACAAAAAAAAAAGAAAAAATAACAATATAAAATTAGACAAAATAGGCAAACTCAAAAAATTATGATTGAGTTTTGATGACACTATTATCACCACTTCTGTCAAGGGTTGTATGGAGGGTTTCAGGGAGGCAGTTGAAATTAAGAAACTTTTTCCGTTTTATTTCCTTTAATAAAAACCCAATTATATCAATTATTTAGAGACCTTTTGAAAATTCCGATACTTTAAACCTGGTAACAGATCTGCTGATTTAATTGACTTGGATACAATAAATTCTCAAAGGAATGTTTAATTATTCATTCAGTATCCAGGTTTATTTTGCAGTTGCCTTTTTGCTGTTGGTGTGATTAGGTGGCTCGTTTATTTTTTTAAGCCAGTTTTTATTCCACTTGTTCTATTTTTCTATTTCATATTTTATTCTTGTTCTATTTCATTCCGCTATCTATTTTTATGTGATTTAGATTTCTCTGGCTGATACTTTTCTCGTTTATTTTTCCATGTCCCTTTTTAAGCCTTGTATGTTTTTCAATACTCATTAGATAGACAAGAGTATAATTGGGGTTCAGCCAGGGGGGGAGGGGAAGCCATACGGCTTAACTTCTTTTCTAGAAAAGAAGGCGACAAAACAAAATAGTTATCCCTTCTTTCTAATAAAAATTCTTTTCCTGACTGAGCCGATAAAACGATTTTGTCAAAAAAACTGAGCCGCTAAAACGACTTTTATGCATTTATGCCCCTCTCACTGAAGATTCCCATGGATCCCTCCCCCCAAGACCCAGAACTGTGTGTGACTATAATAATGTTACGACAAAAATTAAGCGAAAGAAAAATCATATTGACTTGTCAATACTGACTGAGTAGCTAAGGCAGTCTAGCATAGATCTTCATTTTATAGATAATATGTGATCATTTTATAGATTTCTAATAGCTTGACTAGTATGCATGTATTTCACAGGTTTGACCTGACATAGGGTTACCATATAGATCTTATGGTAGAGGCGCCACCGTGCTGGGTAAAGAATGTAAAGCCTCGAAACCCGTTAAGGCCGGTGGTATTCTTCTGATGAGCCCTAAATGGAAGGTTTTACTTGGAAATATTTTGCTAGATTTAAGGTGCTTTTGCGGGTAATTTTACAACGACTTACATTTATTGATGACAACTTTGCATGGATTTGGACTTTTCTATTTGGTTGATGGTTTGGGTATACTGTTTGGTCCTAGGTAGTTGGATGGATGTGTAAGGTGAGAGCCTCGTTCAAGTGCACATTTGTCTCAATTGCTGGATTAGGACGACAGTTTTTTTTTTTTTTTTTTTTTTTTTTTTTTTTTTTTTTTTTTTTTTTTTTTTTTTTTTTTTTTTTTTTTTTTGTTTTTTTTTTGCCAAGTAATTACCTCTTAAACATAAATAATACAGTACTAAATACGCAAAAATAGTGCTAAAATTAGAAGTATAGTGCTACAGGTGGCAACCCTGTTCATAGCGACACAAACATATAAGGATAGTGACTGACAGAATCAAGTAAAAAGAAAAACTTTGTGAGTGTTGGCTTCTTTTACATCCACAATAAATGCATGGGCGTCACTAGGTTAAAGGGTGATCCCTTCTTTCTAATAGAAATTCCTTAATTGAATGTTCTTTTAAAGGCATAGTTTATTAAGGTTTAAATGGTTTTCGTCTGAATCACTTAGAATTTCCACATTTTCTAGTCAATTTTATTCCACATGGTTGCCGTTTTTTTTAATGGCAGCGCAAATTTTGCGTGTGAATTTTTTGAAAGCGAGCGTGTCGAAAATGACAAAAAAAATGAAATCAATATTAACCAATTAAAAAAATTCAGCTTTCAAAGCACTTTCATAACAACATGAAAGAGAGTAAGGTCAAAAATCTAAAGCAAAACATATTTTCCTGTTTCATAATTTGTTTAGGAATGCTGCATACTTACTTATTAGGAATATATATCGTACTAATACTAAGTATATATATATATAATATATATACTATATATTATATATATATATATATATATATATATATATATATAGATATATATATATATATATATATATATATATATATATATATATATATAATATATATATATATATATATATATATATATATATATATATATACTAAGTATAATATATAAGTACTAACACTGTACTAATCAACACTTAGATGACGACTGATTTCTATAAATGACGTCGTCATAAATGACGACATTTGGTAGAATTGACGACATATATTTTTGAAAAAATCTTTTTTTTTACTTTTGATCCTCGTTCTTAGATATACTTCTGCTAATATTATAATCAGATTCTATTAAGGTCTTTAATTTTTTGTTTTTAAGAAACTAAGTTTCTTGGCAGAAACGTCGTTGAATTTTAGCCGGGCGAGGGAGCTATAGCCCTCTTCGTGCGTCAAAGAATTGACGCAAATCCTTGTTAAACGATGCAATTCGGATGAGAAGTTTGACGATTTAGGCAACGGCATATGTCTTAGAACATGTAAATGATTTTATTTTAAGGGGGGTCAAAACTTGTCATTAGCTATTCGATATATAAATTCAGATATATGAATTCAATATATAAATTCAGAAAGCATTATTTAAAATATTTCTAAGGCTTAGAGTAAAGTCCAACTATTAGACATAAGTCAGAGACTCCTAATAGAATTGTTGCATTTGTCAAATGTAACGTTTACGTTTTGCTACGTTTTTACGAGTCAGAAAAACATTTCGGGGGGGGGGGGGGTCCAAACCCCCCAATTTACAGTCAATCCCTCTTAAATAAAACAAGTTGTATCGATGGTAATAAACTATTTTCTCATATCGTTGTCAAGATATTGAGAAGCTTTTTTTCTTTTGCCAAGTTGTTTCATATTTAATCACTCACAAAAAACAGTGTGAAAATGGGATTTTTAATGCGAAATTTCTCTTGACGTACCTTGGATACCCGAGTGACCCGAGGACAAACAACTGGTTCTTAAATGGTGAAAAATATTAAAACAAAACAGTAACACATTTTCGGTAAATGCGTTTCAGGTTTAAAATTTGTTTTGTGTAATGTAACACCTCATAAAATGCTGCATTTGATCGAACTTAAAAGGTAAAATATTCAAGCATGTTTTTCTGCACACTAAAGCAAGAACTTATTGAGGGCTGAACTGGGTTTACTGGAACATGGTAAGTGCTTGGTGCTTGGAAAGCTCAGTATTGTTCCAAGAAAATTCTAAGAAATCCTATGATATGTTCCATGGTCTAGAACCTGGCTGATTACCAATATTGTGAAAAGGACATTCCAGGTCTGTTTATGTAAATCACCCTAAAGACTGTATTTTCATCTAGTTTTAACATTTCGGTAGGGGGAAGGTACCTCCAACTTTAAGTTATTTAAAATATTTTCGTTAAAACTGCAATTTCGAGCTTCGTCGCAATTTTTTTAATGCAAAAGTAACGTTACGTTAACATTATTCATATGTTAACTCATATTGCTTGTGTTTGTTCAGTACTTGGGAGTTTAAAAAGTAAAATATTTACGTGCCTGCTGTGTAGTGTGTAAATGAGTTTTCGTTTCTCGTCTTTGTAATTTGTTCGATGTTTTTTTGTGTTTTTCTTTTTTAGTGATATTCCGTCTTTTGTATCTTTTGTTTGAAGGGTAATAAATAATAATAATAATAATTATTATTATTATTATTTATCGTCTTAAAAACTTTACTCTTTTGTCAGGTATGAGGATAAAAAAAAAGGAATCGCAAAAGTTGTATCTGATGGGGAAAGTCATAAGAACAGGGTCTTTTTACCGGAAAATTATATTTGTTTAGAATATTGGTAATATAATATTTTTCACTTTGTTTCGTAATATTCGGTTTCTCAGGGGGGTATTTATCACTCCCTCTTTCTTTCCCCCAAAAATGTTTATTACTTAGGCCGTGAAATATTTTCCTAAAAATATATCAGATACTCCTGTATTATTCAAAACACACTCGAAAAGTGAAGTTAGGTCAATCCGTATTAAAAAATTAAAAAAAAACAAGTTTTTTAAACTGAAAGTAAGGAGCGACATTAAAACTTAAAACGAACAGAAATTATTCCGTATATGAAAGGAGCTGTCCCCTCCTCAACGCCTCGCTCTTTACGCTAAAGTTTTTTATTGTTTTAAAAAATAAAGTTGTGAGACAGAGTCAAACTTTAGTGTGAAGAGTGAGGCGTTAAGGAGGGGACAGCCCCTTTCATATACGAAATAATTTCTGTTCGTTTTAAGTTTTAATGTCGCTCCTTACTTTCAGTTTAAAGATCTTGTTTTTTTATTTAATTTCTGATCGTTTTTTAGTTAACGCAGCTTTTATTTTGGCTCACCGTCATTGAATAAGTAAACGAAATTTGCATAAAAATTTTACTTTTCTTTTGCTAAATGGCTGTCTCTAAATTTGTTTCTGACGTAATTTACAAATTAACTTACGTAACGAACTTCTATATTCGTATATTTTTCTTCTGGCAAAAAATACAAAGTTGCAGATTTTTGCAGATATCAGCTTGAAACCTATGTAATAGGGTTTTCTGATACGCTGAATCTGACGGTGTGATTTTCATTAAAGTTCTTTCACTTGTAGGGGATGTTCTCCCTCTTTAAAAAATCAGGTAAATTTTCTCAGGCTCGTAGCCTTTGATGAGTAATACTAAACTTAATAAAATTTATATATCTAGAATCAGCATTTAAAGCTCATTCTTTGATACATTTATTGACATCAAAATTCCGTTTTTAAAAGTTTCGACTACTATTGAGCCGTATCGCTTGTTTTTTTTTATTGTTTTTTTATTATTACGCATATGTTATTACGTATATGAGGGGGTTCCCCCCTTAGTCAATACCACGCTCTTTACGTTAAAAGTTTAAAAAAATTTAATTCACAAACCCCTGAATCACAAAGGCCGTTTAATTAGAATAGATAGCTCTTTTGAAAGCACTAAAAAACGTGGGGAAGAACCCCCTCATATACGTAATAATTTCTGTTTGTTTTAAGTTATAATGTTGCTTCTTACTTTCAGTTGAAAAAACTTGTTTTTTTTTAATTTAATTTCTGATCGTTTTTTAAATAATGCTTGGGAAATCCGGCGCCCCTTCATAGAAATGTCCCTTACCCCAAAGAAACATCCTCCACGGAAAGATTCTCCCGTGTAACCTCCTCCTCCATCCCCCCACCAGAAAAAATCCTTCCTGAAAAATGTCTGTATACTTCCCAATAACCAATACAATATGTAAGCAATGGGCAAAGTTCATAACTTGCAGCCCTTCCCCTGGGAACTGTGGGGGATTAAGTCATCCTAAAAGACATATTTATTAGGTTTTCGACTATGCTGAACAAAAAGGCTATCTCAAAATTTTAATTGGGTGACTTTGAGAAAAAAATGAGCGTGGGAGGGGGCCTAGTTGCCCTCCATTTTTTTGGTCACTTAAAAAGGGCACTAGAACTTTTAATTTCCGTTCCAATGAGCCCTCCTACGATATTCTAGGACCACTGGGTCGATAAGATTACCCCTGGGGAAAAGAAAAAACAAAAACAAAAAACAAATAAACACGCATCCGTGATCTTTCTTCTGGCAAAAAATAGAAAATTCCACATCTCTGTAGATAGGAGCTTGAAACCTCTACAGTAGGGTTCTCTGATACGCTGAATATGATGGTGTGATTTTCATTAAGGTTCTATAACGTTTAGGGTTTCTTTCCCCCTTTTTTTCGAAAATCAGCCAATTTTCTTAGGCGCGTAACTTTGATTTTTAAGATTAAACTTGATGAAACTTATATATTTGAAATTAGAATTAAAATCTGATTCTTTTGATGTATCTATTGGTGTCAAAATTCCGTTTTTTAGAGTTTCGGTTACCATTGAGCCGGGTCGCTCCTTACTTACAGTTCGTTACCAAGAACTGTTTGATATACCAAGATATGATGAAATAGAATACTTTGGTTTATATAATTATATAATTTGGGCTATGTATTTAACACATTCGGGGGGGGGGGGTGTGGGCAAAATAACCTAATTTAACCTAACCTTACTCCCTCCCCTTAATGTGCAAATATATAGCCCTAATTATACAAGTCCAATGCATTCTGTCACCCGTTATTTGTTTTGTGGCTATGAAACTGGTTTTCATAGATCGTACTTTCGGCAAAATTCTCGAATAATCGGTCAAAATTCTCGAATTCTCGAATTCGGTCTGAATAATACAGGAGTACCAAATATTAAAAACCATTTATGAGGAGGTATTGCTACGATAATTTCCTTTTTCCTTCCCCTAGACTCTGCTATTTAACGTTTTATTATATTTAGTATTGTTTTGAGTTTTTTTTTGTATCGTTCAGTATTCAGTCCTTGTCAAAGCTACCCGAGGGGTTACCTCCACTCCAACACCTGGTTTAGATCTCGAAGCGCCATTTGTTCTGCCGTGTGTGGCACACTTACATCCTGTCGTTCGTCTTCGTACCGCGTTAGGCACACTTAGCGTGAACCTCACTCACGCCACGTGAAGTGTGAGCCATCCAACATGCACGATCTTTGAAAGTAGATAGCCCCTCGGTGGTGCAACCAAAGCTCATTGTGAATGTTCAGCGACTTCGGGCAAAAAAAAAAATTCGAACAAAATAAGAATTTCTGGTACAAATAAAAGAGCTCCAATTTCAAAACTGAAATAACCTCAACCGCACGTAATCAAAATGTTTTTTTTTACCGTCAATAGACAGACAATAGACACATCATGACAAATAGATAGGCAGATGAAGTTGTTGAGTTTGAAGGTTGGTAAATTGAAAACAGTTTTTTTTTTTTTTTTTTTTTGTACAAGCAAAGAGTATATTAATCATAAAACGAGCAAAGACCCGCAAAAGGGGCTGTTTTCCCGTTAGTTCCTGACTAAGTGTAATAGAAAATAATTTACAAATTCACTTAAAACTCATTTACAGCTCTTTTATCATGGACTTATGGAGGAGCTCCGGAATAGCCCCCAATCCTAAATTTTGCCGAATTTCTAGTCTATTCTTATTCAAACTATTAAGTATTTTTATTATTACCCCCCCCCCCCCCAAAAAAAAAGACAGAAAATGGAGTATGTGCCTTTTCCTAATCCAATGATTTTCTCTCTTTTTTCAATTTGAGGTTTCATAGGCAGCGCAATCGCGCTGCCTAAGTAAAGAACGATGTTGGCACAATGTATTATTTTTTTTTGGGGGGGGGGGTTTCGTTTCGAAGGAGTTGTCGTAGAAACTTCAAAAAGGGCTCGTTCGATTGGAAATTGGAGTGGCTAGTGCCCGTTTTAATAGTCGAAAGTGATTGGAAGGCAACTAACACCCCTTCCACACCCACCATTTCCCCAAACACATCCAATCAACATTTTGAGATAGCCAGTTTGTTCAGCGTAGTTGATTTCCAGATAGAAATTATGTTTTTGAGGAGGACACAGCCCTCAGGGCAAGGGCTGTAAGTTATGCCCTGGGGGCATATAAGATTTTTATAAAAAGTGTTGTCGTAGAAACTTCAAAAAAGGCTCATTCGATTGGAAATTCAAAGGGCCAGTGCCCTTTTTAATAGTCGAAAGTGATTGGAGGGCAACTAACCCCCTCTCACACTCACCTTTCCCCCAAACACATCCAATAAAAATGGCTATAGGCGATACGAAAAATGTGGTTCAATACCGCTCTCTAGGGCTATAATCAAAGAAAGGTTGAGGTGGCTAGGGCACGTTGTGTGGATGAAGGATGACAAATTGCCGAAGATTGTTCTTTTCGGCCAACCGTCTATGGCTAAACGGTAAGCAGGTCGTCATCGTCTGGGGTGGGAGGACGCCATAAAGAAAGATTTAAAGGAAATGGGAACTTCGTGGGCGGGTGTGAAAATGGAGGCTTGAAATAGATTGGGATGGAGGAGGAGTGTGCGTAGCTGTGTTGGCCTCAGGTGGCTTGGTGCTGTGGTGAGTTGTTAGTAGTAGTAGTAGTAACCCCCCTCTCACGCCCACCATTTTCCCAAACGCATACATATCAAAATTTTGAGATAACCATTTTTTCAACGTAGTTGAAAGTTCTGGAAATCAGGTCTTTTAGTATGACAACCCCCTCAGAGCTCTCAGGGCAAGGGCTGTAAGTTATACCCTGGGGGCATATAAGGTTTTTATAAAAAGTGTTGTCGTAGAAACTTCAATTTCCATTTGATTGGAAATTGAAAGGGCTAGTGCCATCTTTAATAGTCGAAAGTGAATGGAGAGCAACTAATCCCCCTCTCACACCCACCATTTCCCCAAACATATTCAATTAAAATTTTGAGATAGTCATTTTGTTCAAAGTAGTTGAAAGTTCTGGAAATTATGTATTTGAGGATGACCCCCCCCACACACACACACACACACGCCCCTCAGGGCAAGGGTTGTAACTTGAGCCCGGGGGGCATGTAAGGTTTTTATAGAAAGAATTTTCGTAGAGGCTTCAAAAAGGGCTCATTCGATTGGAAACTGAAAGGGCTAGTGCCCTTTTTAAGAGTTGAAAGCTCACCATTTCCCCAAACACATCCTATCAAAATCTTGAGCTAGCCATTTTTTTCAACGTAGTTGAAAGTTTTGGATATTAAGCCTTCAAAATTTTGAGATAGACGTTTTGTTCAACGTAGTTGAAAGTTCTGAAAATTAGGCCTTTGCCAGCGTTGTCGTAGAAACTTCAAAACGGACTCATTCAATTGGGAATTGAGAGGGCTAGTGCTGTTATTAATAGTCAAAAGCGATCGGAGGGTGAATGCCCCCCCCCATACCTATCATTTCTCCAAACACTTCCGATCAAAATTTTGATAAAGCAATCTTGTTGAACGTAGTTGAAGGGTCCGGAAACTAGGTTTTTGAGTGTGACAACCCCCAACAGCCCTCAGGGCTAAGGTTGTAAGTTATGCCCTTGGGGCATATAATGTCATATAGAAAGTGTTGTCGTAAAAACTTCAAAAATTACTCTTTCGATTGGAAATTGAGAGGGCTATTGCCCTTTTCAATAGTCGAAAGTAATCAGAGTAATCCCCAGCACCCCAACGCCCATCATTTCCGATCAACATTTTGACATGGCCATTTTGTTCAATGTAGTTGAAAAGTCTGGGAATTATGTCTTTGAGGATGACAACCCTCCCTCCATAGCCCTCATGACAAGGGTCGTAAATTATGCCCTTGGGGCATATACTGTTTTTATAGAAGGTTTTGTTGTAGAAGCTTCAAAAAGGGCTCATTCGATTGGAAATTGAGAGGATTAGTGCCTTTTTTATTAGTCGAAAGTGATCAGAGGGCAAATGTCTCCCTCCATGCCTTTCATTTCCCCAAACACTTCCAATCAAAATTTTGATATAGGCATTTTGTTAAGCCTATCAGAAAGGTCTGGAAATTATTTCTTTGAGGATAACAAGTCCCCCCAGCCCTCAGGTCAAGGGTTGTAAGTTGTGCCCTGGGGACATATAGGATTTTTGTAGGAAGTCTGGTCATATAAACTTCAAATAGGGCTCATTGGATTGGTAATCAGACGCTCTAGTGCTCTTTTTAAGAGTCAAAGTGATCAGAGGGCAGCTACCCTCTCACCCCTACACACACGTCATATTGTCCCGAAAGGCGTCTAATAGAAATTTTGAGATAGCCATTCTATTCAAAATAGTCTAAATATCATATAACAAGGCTTTTAGGGTTGAAACAAACCCCAGAGATTAGGGACAAGAGTTGTAAGTTTTGCCCATGGGGTATTAAAGGTTTTTATGGAAAGGATGGTTGTTTAACTTCGGAAGAGGATCAGTCTTTCTCCCTGAAAAAGACTATGTCAATACAAAACGAACAGAAATTAATCAAAAAAAAAACTTTTGCACAAAATAAGTTTTTCAAAAAAAACTAAAGAACTCCATTAAACCAAAAATGAACAAAAATAGAATCAAATAATCTACCAAGCATACAACTACCACAAATAAGTATCAATAAATAAATGAAACCAAAAACAAACAAAAATTAAAATAAGTCAAACTCAAACGAGCAGAAATTAATCTGAGTAGGGTTCTAAACCTTATGCTTTCTAAAAGCCAGAATAGAATTTGTACTTTACTGGAAAAAAATCTTTTAAATATTTTCACTTATAACTTTAAGAAAACAAAAATTGATTAAGATTTTAAGGAATAAATATAAAACTGAAATGCACGTTTTTTTCAGTAAAGTACAAATTATATTCTGGCTTTTAGAAAGCATAGGGTTTAGAACCTATGGTTTATGGAACCTAGAATGGTTTAGGGTATCATATCCAAAATTGTATTGAGGGTGGAGGGGAGAAAAGAGAAGTGGACGTTGAATTATCAATGGGGAAGAGGGTAGAGCTAAATCAAAAGACTGCTTGTGCATCCAGGTTATCAAAATGCCAAAATGCCAAATGCCAACTTCTCTAGAACAGCTCGGGGATAGAGTTGGAGCCTAGAGGTTTTTGCACTATGAGCTGCTATGCGACTTAGAATCAACTCATGGATAAAGCAGTGAAATAAATTATTAGATTATCAAAATAGCGCATCTACAATATCTTGGGAGCGGCTTTTATAACTTTAATAAATCAAATAATATTAACATTTCGATTACGAAATATCAATATAGGTATATTAAACTGACAATGCACATTCATTTGTATTTTTTTTCAGTAAAGTGCAAATTAGTTCTGGCCTTGAGAAGGCATAGGGGTTTTGAGCCCTACTCGTGTTAATTTCTGCTCGTTTTGAGTTCGACTCGACTATTTGTTGTAATTTCTGATCCTTTTAGGTTTCATTTATTTATTGATGCTGATTTGTGGTAGTTTCACGCTTGGTAGATTATTTTATTTTTGCTCATTTTTGGTGTAATGGAGTTCTTTACTTTTCTTTGAAAAACTAATTTTTTGGAGAAAGTTTTTTTAATTAATTTCTGTTCGTTTTATATTGACATAGTCTTTTCAGGGAAAAAGAAAATAACACTTAAAATATTTTCGCTTTTTTTAAGACTTTATAGTTTGGCCTGCTATTTGTATGCTGGAGAAAAGTTTTCAGCAATTTTTAACAACATACACCCTGTTTAAAAATCTGGACACTAATACTAGTGTTTAATTTAGTTTCATACCTCCTCTAGTTGACCTGAAATAGAAAACTTGATACCAATCGCCAAAAAATCTGTTCACTTTCTTTGATAACTTGGATACACTTACGCTATTTTGATTTGGTTAAATTTTAAGAGCAGAAGTAGCCCCAAAAGTTCGAACATAATACCCTCAGTCGTTCTTGGGATACTGCTGAGATGCCTTATTGGAAATTAGCATTAACACCGTGCATTTTGATTTAATCTGAAGGCAACATTTAGTATTTAAACATAATGGGCAAATAGGAGTGGGCGTGGGAGGGGTATTAGTTGCCCTCCAATTACTTTCGACTATCAAAAAGGGCATCAGCCCTTTCTATATTCAATAGAATGAGCACTTTTCGAAGTTCCTACGACAACTGCTTCGATACGAAGTGCCCTGGTCTAAACAAAAAAATAATAATAATACATTGTACCCACATCGATCTTTACTATAAAAATGTCAAGCCTTCCAATCACTTTCGACTATTTAAAAGGGTACTAGCCCTTTCACTTTCCAATCGAATGAGCCCTTTTAGAGTTTCTACGACAACGCTTTCTATAAACACCTTATATGCCCCCAGGGCATAAATTGCAATCCTTGCCCTGAGGGCTGTGAGGAGATTGTCATCCCCAAAGACCTGATTCCCAGAACTTTCAACTATGTTAAAAAAATGGCCATCTCAAAATTTTGATTGGATGTGTTTGGGGAAATGGTGGGCGTGAGGGGGGGGGGGTTAGTAACCATCCAATCACTTTCGACTATTAAAAAGAGCACTAGCCCTTTGAATTTCCAATCAAATGAGCCCTCTTGAAGTTTCTACGACAACGCTTTCAATAAAAAACCTTATATGCCCCCAGGGCATAACTTACAACCTTTGCCCTGGGGGCTGTGGGGGGTTTGTCATCCTCAAATACATAATTTCCAGAACTTTCAACTACGTTGAACAAAATGGCTATCTCTAAACTTTGATAGAATGTATTTGGGGAAATGGTGGGCGTGAGAGGGGGGTTATTTACTCTCCATTCACTTTCGACTTTAAAAAGAGCACTAGCCCTTTCAATTTCCAATCAAATGAGCCATTTTTAGAATTTCTACAACAACTTTCTATATAAACATTGTATGCCCCAAGGGCATAACTTACAACCCTTGCACTGAGAGCTCTGAGGGGGTTATCATCCTAAAAGACCTAATTTCCAGAACTTTCAACTACGTTGAACAAAATGGATGTCTCAAAATTTCGTTTGGATGTGTTTGGGGAAATGGTGGGCGTGCGAGGGGGGATTAGTTACCCTTCAATCACTTTCGACTATTAAAGGACTTATTAAGGACTATTAAGGACTTACCAGCCCTTCCAATTTCCAATTGAATGAGCCCATTTTGAAGTTTCTACAACATCGCTTTCTATAAAAACCTTATATGCCCCAGGGCATAATTTACAACCCTTGCCCTGAGGGTTGTGGGGGGAGGGGTTGTCATCCTTAAAGACAAAATTTCCAAAACTTTCAACTACGTTGAATTAAATGGCCATCTAAAAAAATTTGATTGGATGTGTTTGGGGGAAAGGTGAGTGTGAGTGGGGGTTAGTTGCCCCAAATGACTTTCGACTATTAAAAAGGGCATTAGCCCTTTCAATTTCCAATTGAATGAGTCCTTTTTCAAGTTTCTACTACAAAGACTTCAATAAAAAACCTTATATGCCCCCAGGGCATAACATATAATCCTTGCCCTGAAGACTGTGGGGGGAGTGTCCTGCTCAAAGGTATAATTTCCAGAAGTTTCAACTGCGTTGAACAAAATGGCTATCTCAAAATTTTAATTGGATATGTTTGGGGAAATGGTGGCCGTGGAAGACTGGGTGTTAGTTGCCTTCCAATTACTTTCGACTATTAAAAAGGCCACTAGCCATTTTAATTTCCAATCGAATGAGCCCTTTTTGAAGTTTCTACGACAATGCTTTCAATAAAAACGTCATATGCCCCCAGGGCATAACTTACAACCCTTGCCCTGAGGCTTGCGGGGGGGGGTAGGGATTGTCATCCTCAAAGACCTAATTTCCAGAACTTTCAACTACGTTGAAAGTTCTGGTCCTTTACGAACGAAGTGCCCTGGTCTAAACAAAAAAAAATAAATAATACATTGTACCCACATCGATCTTTACTATAAAAATGTCAAGCCTTCCAATCACTTTCGACCATTTAAAAGGGTACTATCCCTTTCACTTTCCAATCGAATGAGCCCTTTTAGAGTTTCTACGACAACGCTTTCTATGGTTGAAAGTTCACTTTTTTATGAGTAAGGGAATTGTCAAATTGTCAAGCGAAATTCTCAGAGGAACTTAAATGGACTGCTTTCTAAATACCCTCAGTCCATCTTTCTCAAAAATCTAGAATCCAGAAGTGAAGTTCCGAACTTCCATAAGTGACTACACACTGACTCTGCTCAGTGATTGGGGCCCCGAAAAGTGAACTAGGGTTCAGGCGTTAAACGGTCACAGTAAAGATGACTACGGGGGGTTTTACGCTTGAAGTTAGTATAATTATATTCTAGCAGTGGTTCTCAAACTTATTTAGACACTGTACCCCTTTTTCCCACAAACATTTTAGGTACCCTTTCTCAGTTACCAGTACTAAGTAAACTATAATGTGGATACACACTTAATGTGGATAAAACCGTAGTGCCAGTATTCCGTAAATGTGGTAGACTTGAGGAGGATGTTAAGTTTAATTTTAAGGGTAAAAGGGTTAGATTAGAGGAGAAATGGTCATATTTAGGTGTTAAGTTTAAGGCGAAAGGAAATTTATTTAGTACCCATGTAGAAAGTAGGATCGAAAAAGGTAAGGCATGTTGTAATATGGTATTAAGAAGTCAGCTGAGGGATATTAAAAAGATACAAGTAGTTAAAGAGGTTTTCAGGCCTAAAATTTTAGGTGTAATGAACTATGGTTCTGAGGTTTGGGGGTATGTGAAGGGAGATAGGCTAGAAACAGTGCAATTAGGATATTATAAGAGGTGGCTAGGGATAAGTAAGCACACAAATAGTTTAGTATTTAGAGGAGATTTAGGCTTGTTTTCTTTAAGAAGTCGTAGGCTAGTTAACATGGTTAGGCTTTGGGAAAAAATTTTAGTGATGCCTAGGGTGCGATTGATGAAGGCGGCTTACTTAGAATGTTGAAGGGCCGCTCAGGTATTGGATGGCCGTGCCAAATTAAGAGTGTATTAGATCAGTGTGGACTAAGGCATATGTGGGGGATGGCTTAGGGCTCGAGGATATGGGGGATCAAGTAAGTAGAGTAGTTGAAAGGACTTTACAGGACCAAGAAATACAGGCATGGCAGGCCCAGCGTTCAATTTCGAATTCACTGCGTCTTTATTGTCGGTCGAAGGAGATTTGGGGTGAAGTTTTATTTTTTAAGATGGGTTTGAATAAAAATGAAATTAAGCTATTAATTCAAATGAGGGCTGATAGTTTGCCGGTGGGCCAAAGGAGAAAGTTTATCGGGAGAGAAAAGTCAAAGGCTGGTCCTTATTTTTGTCCTATGTGTGGAGGTTTAGACGAGAGCGTGTATCACTTGATGTGTGAATGTGAGGAGCTGAGTGATTGGAGACAGGAAGTTTTTGGTAGGTTGGATTGTGATTTTGAGTGGTTGGTGAATGTGTGTGCGGATGAGTGTTTTATGGGTATCAGAAGCTTGGCAAGATTCCTTCGTCTCGCGATGAATCATAGAAGTAGATTTCTGTAGGATTATGTTAGGTTATGTGTAATTTCTTTGTAATGGTTCTTTGTTTATATTTTTTGCCATGGCCTATGGGCTTTTAGCGCAAATAAATTCTATTCTATTCTATAGCTAAAATATAAACAAAATTGCCAGTCCTAGAGTTAAAGGGTTGTTTAATTTTTTTGTTGGTATTCGCGTACCCCCTAAAAATGTTGTGTACCCCCAAGGGGCACGCGTACCATAGTTTGAGAATCACTTCTCTAGTGAACTAAAGTCCAAGGTCCGAACGCACTCATTATGTACACCTATGAATGCGAGTTTGCAACCCCTTGATTTATCACATCAAATTTCAAACCAAAAATCAACGTTTATAGCATATATGATCAGAAATTATTGCCTAGCAAAATAAGAATAGTTATAAAGTTAGAAAAAGCGTTTCTACAGGGTTTATGAGAGTAATTTTTGTACCATTAATGGTACAACTTTTGCACCATTAGGATTAAATTGATGGATAAGCCTGTCGTCTGTTACTAGCACGTTCTCATGTAAAAAGCTGTTAAGAACCTTTGAAGATACAAAAAATTGATTGCATTATGTCGATGTGCAATTGTAATTTAAGCTTGTTTTTGGTTGTTTTTTTTCTACATCTTCAAATCTTGCTTTGTTCATGGCTTCTTGCGTCATGCTTTCAGCCGTTAGGAAGATATATTATGATTTACCCATGCACCCATTAAAAGATACTAATTTTTTGTATCTCTTTGATCAGTTTTTAATACAATTATAACGATTTAAATAGTGTCATAATTTTAATGATGTTTGATGCTGGCCAAACTTGGTACTGAAGGGTTTTTGAAGCTACTAATCTCAAATTTAAGTCATTCGCAAATATTTGAGCGTAATGAAAAATAATTAATTAAAAAACACATGCAAAAGCTCAATATCATAAAACCTAAGTCTCACTAATTATATCAGATTCATTAAATACAGTTTCTTATGTACCAAAATCCAGATTAGAATTTAGGCACCGTTTTTCTATCTTTATGTATAAATTTTCCATTGCTGCTTACATCAGCGTTTCTTGAAATTATATGACAAATATTTGAACACATTCAAAAATAATTAATCAAAACATACAATTATAGACATCAATATCTCGAGTCCTAACTTTCATTAATTCAATACGAATTCTTTGGTTACAGTTTTTATGTACTAAAATCTAGATTGGAATCTAGACAGCTTACCTGCATCATTGTTTTCCAAACTTTTTTGAGCGTGGCCCGGTACAAGGCTTAAAAATTTTTTCATACCCGCCTCATAAAAGAAACCGTTTATTTACGAACAGTAATTTCAATAATATCATGAAATTTCAATGATTTCAGTAACTTCAACAGCATTATATAAGAATAATATAAGTAATTGGAAAATGAACAGCTTCATTCATTTGAAACTTATGTAAATGAATCAAATTTTGCTTCTTCCTTTTTTATCAAATGAAGAGAAAATCAGGCGATAACCATAGATGCCATTTGGGAGGGGAAATAGATGTCTAAAAACATTTAATCCGAAAAATGAACGGATAGCACCCTGAAGGCGTGTCCGAAAGCATACTGTTTGCCAAAATCCAATACAAAATTCACCGAAATATCCAGCGTTGTTGTCCGAAAGCAAATGTGCAGAATGCAGTGCTTCTTTTGCAAACAACTGAGAACATATCGATTTGCATATTTGGAATAAGCGTATTAAGTGGGGTGTTCATGTTTTCAAAACAAGTTTTTTGAACTGAAAGTAGGAAGCAAAATTAAAATTTAAAACAAACAGAAATTATTACGTATATGAGTGGGATTGCCCTCTCCTCAATGCCTCTCTCTTTACGCTAAAGGTTGATTTTTTTCCAGTTATTTAACAATGAATCCTGAAACACAATTGCCGTTTAATTAGAATAATAAGATTTTCCTAAAGTGCGAAAGAAAACTTGAGCTTAAAGAGCGAAGCATTGAGCAGGGGGAAACCCCCCTCATATATGCAATAATTTTTTTCGTGTAAGTTTTAATGTTGCTCCTTACTTTCAATTGAAAAAATTGATTTTTAAATTTAATTTTTGATCGTTTTTTTTTAAATAATGCCAGGAAATCCAGCTCTCCTGTATGGAAAATTCTCTTCCTCCACAAACATTCCTTCATGAAAAGATCCTCAAACACACGCCCCAAGAATCCCCCCTCCCCCTGAAAAATATCTGTATACTTTCCAATAGCCAATACTATATGTTCATAGCTTGGGCAATGTTGATAGCTTGCAAAGTTCATAGCATGGGCAAAGTTCATAGCTTGTAACCCTTCCCCTGGGTCTGTGGGGGTCAATTCATCCTTAAAGTCAAAGTTACTAGATCTTTCGACTATGCTGAACAAAATGGCTATCTAAAAATTTTGATCGGACGGATTAGAGAAAAAAGATGTGAGAGGGGGAGACTGTCCTTCGATATTTTTTGTCACTTAAAAAGGACACTAGAGCTTAGGATTTCCGATAAAATGAGTTCATCGTTTCCTTCATCATACTTTCTGTTATTTATAATGCACTTATACTAGTTGCCCATTATTAACATATAAAGTTTTTCTGTAAGGTCATATAAACTTCGGAGGGGACTCATTCAAGGAAATCGGAAGTCCTGGTACCCTTTTTAAGAATCAAAGTAATTTGAGGGAAACTAGACCCCCCCCCCCCCCTCTACGTCCTGTTTTCCCTAAATGCATCCAATTGAAATTTTGAGATAGCCATTTTATTCAAAATAGTCCAAAGGTCATATAACAAGGCCTTTGGGTTGAAACAAACCCCAGAGCCAGGGAGTAAGCGTTGTAACTATGCCCCAGGAGCATATAAGGTTTTTACTTGAAGACGTCGTTGCATAAACTTTAGAGGAGGCTCATTTGATTGGAAATTGAAAGTTCTAGTTCCCTTTCAAGAGTCAAAACTGATGGAGGGCAACTACCCTTCATACCTTCATACAACCCCTTCATAAATTTATGTCATACATTATGTCATATATAGGTAGGCATATCCTTAGGACCTAAAAGCCCGCTCTCTTTCACATATGCCCAACGAGTGATATGATATCCTCAAATTTAAATCAAACAGCAATAATAAAAGAATACTAACTAAAAAACTTGGCGAAGTAATAGCGAACAGATTGCTCAAATAGTACACAAATGTTCCATAGACTCTCGTGCTTAAATACCACGCCTATAATTTTTTTTTTCTATCCCCACACTGTCAGTAATTAGAAATAGACATTTATGTCATGTCCACGAGGTCAAGCACGTTTGTGGGACCAGAAAGTCCGTTCTGCTGCACGTGTATTCGATGAGTGATATATATCTCCTTCAGTGTACCAAATGCTCTTATAATGAGAATAAAACTAACCTCAACACCAAAAATAATATCCAGGGGCACATAAAGAATAATTTTTTGGGGGAGGAGGGAGCGATTTTTTTTTTTGAGGATTAACGAAATAATTCAAATTTCGTATAACCAACGAAATTTCAGCTCCAACATTGGTGTTTCCGCCTAACCATACCTGTAAGTAGTGAAGCTTTCAACCTTCTGGGAAGGTACATGCCTCCACAACCACCCTTGGATCCATCCCTGATAACAGTTAACAAAGTGCCGTAGCCCTCTCCATGGACTTCATGACATAACCAACACAGTTTACAAATTACAGGAAATGTTATAAATTTTACTACATACGATTTATCTTGGTCATCACCAATTTCTAAAATAGCTGAAAATTATGCAAACATTCTTGTTAGACGCAAATAGGTAAAACAATACTTTACTATTAAAGTAACCATATATTACGCTGAAATTACCATACGAACATGTAAACTATGTTCGCAATTACACCATGACAACAAGGTTTGGCCAAAAACTAGCTTTCAACAGTTTAATAAACAACAATTCGTTTTATGGGTCTGTTTAGCAGATATATGCTGACAATTGACGGTGTTCATATAAGTTTTGATTGTCCATTTATCAAAATTGTAGTTAAAAAAAATTGAGGTGACTGAGTAACCTTTTCAAATATTTACTCATAAATTAGTATTTGAGTTGCATAACTGTCAAATGTAGCATGTTTAGGAAGCCATGAGCGATTGTGTAGTTTATTACATTTGAGAATTTTTACTTGGGAATGCAGCTTCCAGTGAAATTATAAATAAGGAAAAGCAAGCCACATTTCTTATTTGGGAGACCCCGTGTGCAGGCTCATAAAAATCGAGGAGAGCCATATAGAAGACATTAAATCATGGAAAAGCCATGTACAAAATGATTGACTGACATATTCAGGAACATTTTCCCCACTTGCCATAGTTCTGCCCCACCCCCTCCAAAGAAGCGGAAGAAAAATGAAATAAGCACTTAGTACTAGAAGAACTGCTTTGTAAGACCCTGTTCATTTACGTGGAATGGTCTCCTGTGGGAGGTTATCCCTGAAGATATATCTGTTGATTTCTTTAAAACAATTTCGACTGAAAACACTGTTGGGAAAGGTCTACTTACTAGGCTAACTAGCCTGGCTCCCTTGATAATTATCAGTATCATTATTTTGTTTAGCCGGAGACTAACAATCTCCCGTTCAGTTATGCTTCCATCCGACATTTGACCAACATCCTGTCTAGACTTGTTTTTCTTTATATATGGGGGGGGGGGTTACTAATTTTTGACTTTTTTTTGGGGGGTTACTAATTTTTGACTCAGTTTTCGACTAATTTTACTGATTTTTACCTAGGTTTTACTAACTTTCGACTTATTTTCGAGTCGGTCAAAAATTTCGGGGGGGGGGGTTCAAACCGGGTAACCCCCCCCCCTGGATACGGCCTTGATATATATATATATATATATATATATATATATATATATATATATATATATATATATATATATATATATAAGCTTAAAATACTGAACCTAAAAGCTTAAAATACTTAAGAACCAAAGCTTAAAATACAGGGGACTAACAACTTCATTTTCAATTGGGCTTCTGGCTCATTTATGGCTGACAGCCTTTCTAGGATGTTTGCTATATGAGCGCTCTTGGGTCGAGACTCAACCCAAATTTGAGTCGAGTTTGGGTCGTGTTTGGGTGTGAGTGTGAGTGTGTGTGTTTGTGTGTGTGTGTGTGTGTGTGATAAATCATAGAATTCATTGGTGAGTTGCTACTGGAGTCACCGTAACCGACCAAAAAAAAGAAAAAACTATAAAATAATCCGCTATACTCCTTCACACGCCTCAAACCACAAAAGAACAAGAAACAAAAATGACGAATAATAGTTTTGAGCTCATTGAAAGGATACATTTTTTCCCTGATTTTATTTCTAAATTTTTCAAACCATTTTATATCATTAATATAAATTAATATATATAAAGTACCATATCATTAATATATCTAAAGTATGGGCTCAAAGCCCATACTTTAAATAGTTTTGACACAAGTTGACTAAAGCTCAAACTGTGTTTCTAAAATTAACAATTAATTTTCATTAAATTTTTTGTCAACCTAATCAATTTAATTATTTGTAAATCTCTGTAGACTATCTTATTCTCCAAATTTTCACTTTAATCGGTGTTTTTGAGAAGAATTCGGTAACTATAGAACAAAAAGTTACATATTCTACTGAAACTGAAGAAGAACAAAATTCAATTAACTTCAATTATTTTTCCTTACTTTTCCTGAAGACTAACAATTTCATTTTCAATTGGGCTTCTGACAGAGTTATGGCTTCAAAATAGAGTCATTTATCACTGCGGTACATATTTATATTAGTACCGAAACTATCCAACCTTCAGCGAAATCTGTTTGGGGTATAATCAAGGAGGTCTGTTCGAAAGGCTGTAAAAAGTATAGACAAAAAATCACCCTTGCTCCCTGCCTCATGCTGTGTCACATAATTCACGAATTGATTACCTGGAAGGTTCAAATCGCTACAAGAAGACCAGCGATCATTGATAAAGTTGGCCATGTTTTACCGTTTTTATTTGAATACAAAATCCAACCCCGTCTAAGAAGTTTCTGATCGTGATGATATTAATCTTCGGATTTTACTAATCTCCTTTGACTTGTATTCATCTTTCCCATCGCACTTATATGTCGCGGAGGGGTACTATGAAATAGAATTTATGTCACACATCAAAATATTAAAAGTGCCGTCTGAAGGTGCCGTCTAACTGTCGTTCTAAAAAATATGTAGACACATTTTTTTGGTAGCTAAAAGAAAGTTGGTACTAGAAATTCTGAAAGTTCTCTAGCAATTCTGTTTGTCATTGGAGAAAATTGTTGATGGATTTTGAATACCAAATCAAAAAAAATAATAAATAAAGAATAAAATGAAAGTTGCAGATTTCTTTAAACTCGGGGTGGTTGAGAAATAACAGTTTTTTATTGTGTTTATATGCTATTGAGGTTATTGAGGTTAGAAATACTGTTTTAAATGTTTGTTTACATTCGAAGGTTCCATTTTTGAAGTCTCCGCCCAACTAGTAAGATCACACAAATTGTTCGTACCAAATTTTGTTGGTTACTAACACTATATGTAAATAATAATTATATATATATATATATATATATATATATATATATATATATATATATATATATATATATATATATATAATATATATATATATATATACATATATATATATATATATATATACTATATATATATTATATATATATATATATATATATATATATATACATATATATATATATATATATATATATATATATATATATATATATATATATATATATATATATATATATATATATATAATATATATATATATATATATATATATATATATATATATATATATATGTATATATATATATATATATATATAATATATATATATATATATATATATATATATATATATATATATATATATATATATATATATATATATATTATATATATATGTATATATATATATATATATATATATATATATATATATATATAATATATATATATATATATATATATATATATATATATATATATATATATATTATATATATATATATATATATATATATATATATATATATATATATATATATAGACCCCTGCGCCGTGCCGGCGGATCGACCGAACGCCGCCAACGAGAGGCCCGGTCGAACGCCGCCGAAGTGTCGTAGGTACGCCGCCACCGGCAGAGGCGGCGGTGTTCGATTTTAAATTATTTTTGCAGCAATTCTTTATTGCGTCAACCGCAAAGTCGGAGCTTTTCCTTCTAGTGTGGTTTAGTATTTAGATTTTCCTGATTAGAAATCCAGCAGGGCTTGCACTATCCCCGAATTTTCGGGTATTTCCCCGAAAATCTATGCGTCACCCGAAATAAAATTTGGTTCCCCGAATCCCCAAAAATCACGAAATCACGTTGCCACCCCTAGCGATTTATCACCAGTGACTTTCCCTGCCAAATATTACTTTGCATACCATAATTCTTCACTATTCTCTTGTTCATTAATTTTCGTCTCTTTTGTTACTTTGCATAAAAACCAGACATATGCAATATGCTATTGCAAACATTCTGTTATAGTTCTTCATATGTTGACAAAAAAAGTATCGCCTTTATGAAATGAGTTTAAATCATTTTGAATGCAGTTTCCCAATCGCTATTTCTTACATCATTCGTAGTCAAGAATTTTATTTTCAAGTTGAATAGAATTATAGAACGCATTCACTACTATACAGCTTCAGCCTTTTGTTGGATTTTGAAATTGACAGCCGACAGATTGTTTCTACAGCTGAATTGTAAGTTTGCAGATTTTTTTTTTTGCTGTTTTTAGATAAGATTTTCTTAATGTTTAATACTCAATTGTTGAACGCCTGATAGGAAATACAATCTTCTTTCTGGAACATTTACCCCCCCCCCCCCAAAAAAAAAAAACAACCTTCGATTGAGACAAAATTTAGCTATTGACTAAGCTATGTACAAGGTTGGGGAATTAAAGATTGAACCAGAAGTTACCCCAAAAATATGATTCATAAATGAATTGTAAATTATTGCCTATAGGGGGGGGGGTAGGGGGCTATCATTTTTAAATG
>CM051263.1:72562825-72927825 GCA_027921565.1 Artemia sinica | reverse complement strand
GGTGATCGTATCGACCCATTGGTCCTAGAATATCGTGGGAGGGCTCATTGGAACGTAAATTAAAAGTTGTAGTGCCCTTTTTAAGTGACCAAAAAAAATGGAGGGCAACTAGGCCCCCCCCCACGCTCATTGTTTTCCCAAAGTCACCCGATCAAAATTTTGAGACAGCCATTTTGTTCAGCATTGTCGAAAATATTATAAATATGTCTTTTAGGATGACTTAATCCCTCAAAGCCCCCAGGGGGAGGGCTGAAAGTTATGAACTTTACCCAATGTTAACATATAGTATTGGTTATTGGGACCCGGCTCAATGGTAACCGAAACTCTAGAAGACGGTATTTGATACAAATAGATACATCAAAAGAATCGGATTTTAATGCTGATTTCAAATATATAAGTTTCATCAAGTTTAATCTTACCCATCAAAAGTTACGCGCCTGAGAAAATTTGGCTGATGTTCGAAAAAAGGGGGAAAGACCCCCTAAAAGTTATAAAACCTTAATGAAAATCACACAATCATATTCTGCGTATCAGAGAACCCTACTGTAGAGGTTTCAAGCTCCTATCTACAAAAATGTGGTATTTTACATTTTTTGCCAGAAGAAAGATCACGGGTGCGTGTTTATTTGTTGTTTTTTTTTCCAGGGGTGATCGTACCGACCCAGTGGTCCTAGAATATCGTGGGAGGGCTCATTGGAATGGAAATTAAAAGTTCTAGTGCCCTTTTTAAATGACCAAAAAATGGAGGGCAACTAGGCCCCCTCCCACGCTCATTTTTTCCCAAAGTCACCCGATCAAAATTTTGAGATAGCCATTTTGTTCAGCATGTCCGAAAATATTATAAGTATGTCTTTTAGGATGACTTAATCCCCCGAAGTTCCCGGGAGGAGGGCTGAAAGTTATGAACTTTACCCAATGTTAACATATAGTATTGGTTATTGGGAAGTATACAGTACAGACCTTTTCAGGGGAGATTTTTCCTGGTAGTGGGGGGGGTCGGGGGTTATGTGTGAGGATCTTTCCATGAAGGAAGTTTTAATGGGGGAAGGGACATTGCTATGAAGGGGACGCCGGACTTCCCAGCATTATTTAAAAAAAGATCAGAAATTAAATATAAAAAAACAAGTTTTTCAACTGCAACAGCAGCAACATCAAACCTTTAAACGAACAGAAAATATTACATATATGATTGGGTTCACCCCCTAGTTAATACCTCACTCTTTAAGCCAGAGATTTTTTAGTAATTCATAAGAGCTATTTATTCTAATTAACGGCCTTAGTAGGGTAAGAGGTACCATTTTGCGTACGCCCCTAGGAATTCCTATACTATTTGCGTACGCCCCTAGGAATCTCCATGTTATTTGCCGAGACAATGGATTTGCTTGCCTTATGTTCCTTCTATTGTTATTCTATGGGAACCTCTACACGTGATTAAACACGTTATAAAACTATGTGCTATTTGCTTATGTCCTGTTGGTACCATTCCAAACGAGTGGGGATTCCCCGCCTGTTCCTAAACATTGCAAAAAAGATAACAGTATGAACGGGGATTTTCCGCACGAATTTGTTTCAACTCCAAGTTTTTTTTCAACCAGAGTGGTTTTTTTTTCGAGCTGACACCTGTTTTTTAGGCAGCCAATCAGAGACAACGAAGATATTTACTCCTCTCTCTCTCAATTTCTTTGTTGTTGCTAGCTCAGTTTCATTGTGGCAGTGAGAGTGTCAACACATGAAAAAATGTTCCATACATGTCCAGTATGTATGTACACACTGGGTAGCTGGTCATCATGTGAGAATTGCACAATGAATGATGAGTATGATGAAAAGTGTAGATTATGCAACCCGTGTAAATTGCATAGAGGATATGCTGTACAAATTAAAGGTTGTAATTCCTGTCATGAAGAGGTGTGTGACTCTCATCCTAGAGGCCACCTATGCTCCAATTGTCATTATGATAAATGTAATCAGTGGGAGAATAAATATCCCGGTATGATTGGAAAGAATCCTAAGCGTGATTTTAGTTTATTGCTAAGAGATTGGTATCGTCGTGGTTTTAGATTGTTCTGGGAGGAGGAAACGGGTCAACGATTCAACTGTTGGAACAACAAAAGAATTTGGTTTCTACGTCATCGTTGTGAAGACAATGACTACTATGATTATAAGCCCACTGATTATTATTTGGCTGTGACGGAATGTGATTCGCCCCTTGAGGACACTATTTGTGACATTACTTCAAATAAACAAATTGAAACATGTGAATTCTATACAATGAATGAGAATAGTATCATTGACTATACAAAGAGATATGACAAGAGTGAAGTTACACTCTATTGTAGAAAATGTGACCCTGACATTGCACTACATCAGGATCAGTACACTGTGAATTCAGATAATCTACCTGCACTAGTTGTTGTCGACAAATACCTATACCTAGTAGAAGATGAAATCTAAAGAGTAGAAAAGTCGTTTTATCATGTATATAAATTTTTATTAATAAACAATTTCACATACATTTTCAGAACATTTTAATCGTAGGGCACTAAAATCATTATTAAATACGCTTGTAAGTATATTTTCCACTAGAAAGTCGTTCAATCGAGGTAAGTCAACGTAGATGTTGAGAAACTGCTTGTAGGTGTAGCCACGACATCTGAACATGAAAAAGAGTAGTGCATGAAAGCCACATGTCTTAGTCGTTAAATCCTGTACTCTTCGTTGATTTTGAATAATGGTTTTCCCACTGTTTTCAATAAAGTTGCTGATGTATGGTGTGTAGAATTTATACGATAGACCAAGAGGATCAAAAAATTCAATATTCTTCGCTGTTTGAAAGATGCATAGCCAATGGCCGGTCTTCAAAGTCGATGGACTGCTATTAACAATGATTAGGGTATTGTTAACACTTGGAATTTTTTCAATAAAGTCCGAAGGTATGCAATAGGACTTGTACTGGGACATGTATGGATCCATACTAAATACGTTGATTATTTGGTATGTGTTCATGGTGCTAGGTCTAGTAGAACACTGCCGTCGGGTGTGATTTCCCAATAGGTTTCAAATTGACTCAGTGATATTAGCGTGATACTCTCAGTCAAAGCATCGGCAAATGTACACTCTAAACGTACATTCCCTGTTCGTACTATGCTCATATCCTGAGTCCCCGACAAGTCCAAAACAATTACCCCATGATTTTTTGAAAACATTGAATCGATTATTCCATTTTCAAATAGTTGAGAGTCATAATCTAGGGATTGCATGGTCAACTCGTACAGAGATCTATAGGATTTTTTGTCAAATGATAGAGTGTACAGTGGAATACCATTCACTTTGCACACAAGGCTAGATAGACCGAAAAAATTAAAATCATGGGGGGATTCAGTCCAGGATCCAACAGCACTGCCACTCTTCACAAAGGCCAAAGCCAATTTTGATGGGATTTCTCCATTGATAAATGATGAATCGCTATAGCTACGAGAGCCGGTGGCAATGTGACGTTGATTGGTGATCGTATGGGGGACAAGAAGTTTAATGTTGTTGCCATTGGCTCTTAGCTTTTCCACTGCCAATGAAACAGAGCTCATAACTTGTTGTTTTCGGACGTGGAGAATTGCCGATGTGTTAATGACATTTGCATCGGGTGCTGCAGGAAGTGTTTTTCTCAAAATGAAATTCGATGGGGCCAGCTGTAACTTTATGTCAATCTTGACATTAGGGGGTAGCCATTGGGATATATTGAATATCTCATTATTTAATTTTCCAACCAGATGATACTCTTGGGTCACTGCAGTAGTCAACTCACCGTCAGTATCAACACCTGATCGATATTCATAGCCCAATGATTGTCCTCTCAACTCCTTGTATGCCTTTGCTGTCATCATCATAAATTGTATGTAGCTTGCATAGTTTGATAAATTATTGCTAGTGCTCACCAATGTTCCATTAATAAATACATTAATTTGTTTGAATAGAATGTGTAGAATACAGTTTTCTTAGGAGAGACCATCGGCAGCATTTGGAGTTGTATTATCTGACTTTTTCTTCACCGCAACATTTAAATCAATAAATGTTGATGACAAATCAATGAAATAGTCTTCATTGGACAATATTTGAAAGTGTATATTTTCCGAGAGGGGTTGTTGGGGATGAAATTGTTCATAGTAGCCATACTTGACACTGACATCAACATTTTCAGCATTGAATAGATTCAGTGAGGAACTAATTGATGGATATGATTCCTTGTGGGGGAGATAAGTCATCTTAAGAGAAGAAATCCTTCTTTGATCTAACAATCTTTTTCTTTTTCTTCTTCTGCTTATTGGTCTTCCTCGTTTTCTTCCTCAAAGTCCTTGTTGATGTCCTTCGCTTCCCGCCTGGGTGGAGACTGATGAGTGAATGACGTGCACGCATCCTTTTCAATCCCTCCCCATTTTATCGAGATTTTAATTGCTCACCAGCGGCTCTTGCTGAAGATCTAATATTTTCCTTAACACTCTCCTTGAAATTCTTGCCCGACCCCCAGTCCTGTAGTGTGGAGGCAGCAAAATTTGATGCAGCAGGTACAAGATATTTTCTGGCAAGGGGTAGTGCAGAACGAAATAGCCTAGCAAACCAGCTACCAAGACCATAGCCAGACATTGTAGTACGACCCTTGTAGTAGTCCAATCCATTGCCTATTTGACGTGGACTCAAAGCACCAACATAGCAATCGATATCGGGACAGACAAATGGAATTCTCCTATTGTTCATTTTAGGTGATTGTGCTATCGCCAACAATGGGCCCAAAAAGACATGTAATCACTGCTAAGCCTTTTGAAATTGCTAGAGGATCACCTAATTCAGTTCTTAGTGTTAACTGACAGAGTTCCAAATAGGAAGTGTTTACGGGAATATACTGAAGATGCTTTATATTGTAGTGATGAATATGCTCTTGATTGGTTTTTCGTTCAAGAACTCGTAGGAGGGGAACATTTGAATTACCGACTCTCGATGTTTCCACAAAGGATGCATAGAGAAATATACAAGTGTCTGTGGAGAAGGCAGGTGGGTTGTCAGCAAAAATGAAATTAGTGTTTCCGGCACTTTTACCATTGATTATATTGAGCTTAAAGCCAAGAACATCCTTTAGGTTATCATTGAGAATAACCTTTTCGCTGGCAATAGGTGAACTAATAGTTGAAATGAAAAGCTCCTTTTTTACGAGCGGAAATTCTTTTATTAATAGAACGACATAAATCATTCATACAGGTGAGTTCCTCGTAGGGTAATTCAATATATGGATAATCCATCCAATTGATTTTTTGAATTTGTTCTTGATCACCTGAAGGTGGTAGTGGCCAATCATAGGGTCTAATTTTTATATCATATTTACGATCCTTTCTCAGGATGTCATAAGTATTTTTGAGAATACAGTCGACAAGAGCCACTTCATACGCACCGTCAAATTTGATGGCGGGGGAGAGTTTTGTCCAAAAATCACTTGTTCTATTCAAGCCGTTGTAGAGAGGATCGGAAACATTGGACATAAAAGTTACATAAAAATCATTGGGCATTGTCAATATCTTCAACACCGATCCAAGAATCAAAATCAGAGTTGTATCCTAGCCACCGAACAAGTAACTGTTTCCTACCCCTGCGAGTACGAGTCTTTAATATCTTTTCAATTTGATAGATTTCACTATTATTTTTAACCTTTTGTAGTTCATAGTCATAAAAGCCGCCGAGAATCTCTTCATCTTTGGTATCGCGCAAACGATAAGTTATGGGTTTAGTGTCTAGGATTTTTGCCACTTTAAAAAGTTCGGTGGACCACAAGTAATTCCCCTTTTCAAAAACATTAGTTGTCCTATTAATTCGAACAGTATCACCAACATTGAATTTATTTTTGTTCTTGACAATCGTTTCATTGGAATACTGTTTATGAAAGGTGTCAATTGTATCATGATCAGAATGATGAACTTCCGCTGGCGTAGAGTTGGACAATGATCGATGAGGTCGTTGATTATAAATCAACATGATTTTATCTAAATCATGAATAAAAGCCGGTGTATTTTTCAATGTACAATATCTTGAAATTAAAAGTCGAATAGTTCTTATCAATCGTTCGGCCAATGCAGCCTTTATAGGACTATGACTATGATAGAGCAGTGTACTATATTTTACTAGTACTTTTGCAACATGGGGATTAACAAATTCACTACCACGATCCGTTTGAATTTTTTTATATGAATCCTGTTCGAGAAAACTTTCAATGGCCTGAGCAACTTCAACGCCTCTCTTTGATCGCAATGGAATGGCATATGCATAGCGACTAAAAACACTGATTGCAAGTAGAATGTACTTGTACGGTGTATTGTGACGTCGTTGAATCTCATCTAGAGTCAGGAGATCTGCTTGCATTATATGCAGTGGGTAAAAGGCTTTAGTTTTTCGATATTGATTAGCACGAAGTCTATGATTTCTATGCAGAGTGTAACTTGATTCATTTTGTAGATAGTCTTGTACACTTTTAGTGTGAACACTAGTGACCTTGGAAAGAGTGGTGGGTGAACTTAAACTCCCCACCTCACCAATATTTTCATAAACACCTTTCAGAACTTCAACCATTTTGAACGTAAACACGTTGTGTAACGTCCACTACCCTTTTGTATACTGGCCGTTGGTGGTGGTGGTGGTGGTGACGTTGACTTGATACGTCTTCGCTTTTGTCTAGCTATCAGTGGTGTGCTAGTATTTTCCAAAATTGATTTAAAATCTTCTTCTTCTTCATATTTTAATGGTGGTGTTGTTGACAATGATGCATGTTCATTTAATTTTTTTAGAATTTGTCTATTGCTAATAAGACTTTTGGGGAAGTTTAATGTATTTAGAAAGTTGTATAGATGAGCGTCAAATGATAATAGTCCTTTACGATTTGTAACCATATCATAGATTAAATCAAGTAGATTATAGCTCTTGCCCTGAATTATAATCCCTTTCCCATTGCTCTCAACTTGAATATGATCTTGACCACTTTCCATGAGATAGGCTAGGAGTCGTTTACTTTGTTCACGATATGAGTGGGGCATTAGATTTCCAATTTTCAATACAATTGAATCCAATTCTTCCTTCTTTAATTGTGTTCCAGCAGCAGACTCTTGAGGAGATGATTCTTTTTTGTGATCAGCAGCAGCAGTGACCTTCACAAGATAGGACTTATGTTTGTCCACTCGGCGAAGTGCATCTTGAAGTAAAAGCAGTTTTTTTATCATCCTCAATATTCTCGTTGTCAAGGAATTTACTCAGATTGTTCTCAAAGTGTTCGACGGGTGAGAGAGCGAGTTCTATTGGAGTTAATTTATAGGGTTTTGCCATTCTCTAGAGAAAACTGTTTACAAGTCCTGCAATTATTGGCATTAAAAGTGTAAAAAAGCTACCGCCCGCATGAAGAAGTCGTTTATTTTTAAAATTCTTTCCTTTCTTTTTAGAGGCCAATGTACGTACAATGGAACGATGTTGCTTTGCCCGTTGCTTAACTACTTCTGGCAGTTGAACATTACCCTCGGTCAAATTTAAACAAAGTTCAGATATTAGATTAATGAAATCATTGTCAATACCATGTTTGAGTATGGCTTTCCTATGCGAGGGTTTTGAAGTGCTTAGAACTGAAAACAAATGTCTATTTTCATGTAGTTTCTTCAGTGTCATGATAGTGACTAATAGGTCTTTTTAGTGTTCACGGGGAGATATACTGTAATTTCACTGTCGAAAATATCTGTGACTACACGCAGATCCTCGGGTGTATTTTGATTAAGATCCAATAGGATATAGCCGTGGGGTTTATTAGTTGCCTGATTGTATGCTGAGAGCAGAAATTTAGGGGCGCCTGGATAGATTTGTTTATTGAGGGTTATTAGCGAGCTAGAATCACGAAAAACTCTGTAGATGATATAGTAGGTGCAGTTCAATGCAAGTGTTCGCATACATTTGCTCTGATGAAAGAGATTGTGTAGAACCAGAGTAACGGAAATCTGTTCGTGATGAGAGCGAACAGTGAACAATTGTAGCATTTCCTGGGACCATTGTTCAATAGATTCAGCCAGATCGTCAATGATCAGCCAAGAGTTTGGTTCAATAATGCTGAAAACATCAAGTCCCTGTATGAATTGTATCTGCACCAATCCCATGGTGGTGGCAGCAATTGCTTTTATTTTATCGTATGACTCCTGCCAAATACTGTAACAATAGTAGATTTTTTTCGGCTTTTCCACAAACATTTTATCGCAATCTTTAATTATTTTAGTTAAGAGTGTTGTTTTGCCCGACATTGACGGCCCACACAGAAACGATCTGAATGGTGTTTTAAATTGGTACATGTTCCCTTCAATAGTTCACCTGGAAAACTAACTGTAGACCATAGTTGTCTAATGACTAAATAATTTCCCTACTACTCCGTTCAAGAATAATATGAAGAAGAAGAAGACGAATAAAGAATCATATTTTCTTTTATTATATGCATAAAAAAGTAACAATACTTAAAAAATACTACATTGAAAAAAAAGCACATTAAACATGAAAAAATACACTTTTTTTAATTTATTTATAATAAAAAATACAACATTTACATGGGCATAGAGAAAAAACACTTAAATAAATACACTTTTTTTGTTTATAGAAAAAATACAACATTTATTGGAATAAAGCACTTAAAATAATATCACTTTTTTTAATTTGAATGCAACATGTACAAAAGCACAAAAAAAAATCTGCTCTAAGTCCAAAAAAAAGAAGATAACTTTGGTAGTGGCTGGCGGTGCGCCCCCCGCTGGCGGCCGCCCCCCCCCCCCCGGGCCGCGAGGCCCCCCCTCCAAAGGCCACGAGGCCCCCCCCCAAAGGTTTTAGGAAAAAAAATTACTGGACTTTATTCAAACCGAGACTTTCCCTATGGATAACACATTCGGCCCGGTCTGAAGTTAAATAGTGCCCAAGGGGGAGGGTAGTCACACCGTCTTGACAAACATAGACCTTGTCGGAGATGGTACTCATGGCAATTTTCTCTACATTTAAAGTAAAGTTCCTGTAGTTGAGAGAACGAATTGCCAATAATTTGGCTCGTGGAATTGTATTTTGAACAATACAATTCCTATAGATGTCCATGTTGAAATTCTTATCCACATAGCGCGTGGGTACTCCTTTGCAACGTTTCTTGATTTCCTCGCCGTGTGTCTGTATAAAGTACACCTTCGGACTTACAAACACACCACTGGAAATCATGTCGCTTCCCGTTTCAGATTAAAAAAATAAAAGCTGATTTGGCGCCCGACGTTTCACTAGCTCTGGGTATATCCCACTCCAATTGGTGTAGTCCATCCGTGAGCTGATAATTTCACCGTGCGCCAAATCATCAATTAGATTTGGGGTTTTTACTTTTAACAGTAGAGAATCCGTGTCCCCGTAGCAGACCTCTACTTGCCCCTTCTCCGGCCACTGTACCCTAGCCACATTGTAGTAGAATTCCAACATGAGCTTTTTTGAGATCTCCAAGATCGCACTGCCTGCAGCAATATTTTTATTCAGGACAATGCGTCTTTTTTTCCTATTCAATAGTACCATGTCCGGGCCAATGATTGTGAAGGAAGTGTAATTTGGATCGGCAATAATTCGAGCACATTGTTTGGGGTCGGTCACGACGTCACAACGATTCCTATTGCGAACACTCTCACACATTTTGCCGAAAGCCGAATTCAAAATGAGTTTATAAATTTCTTTTTCGGCTTTCGTCTGCGCTTCAGAACGTTTCTTGACAAAGGTGTCAACAAACGTTCTTAGATATGGTTTTTGACTAAACTGGAGCGCTCTGTGAACCTTTTTGACGTTGAAACCGTTGTTGCACTTCCATTTTAAAGCCACGTGATGTTCAACAATATTTTTTTTTCGGCAGAAGGTCAGCAAAAAGTTTTTGTTTTGAAGGTGACCAATGCAATCCATCCACCTCGACTAAACGCCTATTGCGGGGGCTCAAAGAGTCCCTAGTCACAGGTCTATTGATGCATGGGAAAACAAAATCCTTTACTGAATCGTGAAGCTCAACTGGTATCTCCCCATTAATTTCAAAAAACCATCCAACCGGTCCATTCTCCTCAACACTGTTGTCAATGTTGGGGAAATGGGGAGCTTGAGGGTCATTGAGCCATTTATAGTCACCGCAAGGTAGCGCATAATGGGACATGGCCGAGGGGTAGAGAGAATTCATATCAAGGAAAACTGCATCCGATTTTGTCCCCGTCTTCTCTCCAGTTTGGATCAGTTTCCAAGATACGATCCCCGTGAAAAACAAATCCACCCCTCATTGACCTTTCGATGAACAGATACTGATCAATGTCTGTGATTAGCCCGATTTTTTCTCCACTAATTTTTAGGATGAGGTCCATCACCAGATGAGGAGATGAAAAATAATAGCCCAAATCAAGATTAAATTCCCCATAGATTTTGTCCGTATTTTTACACATAATGTCTAACAAAGTTAACACATCACTCGACAAATACAGCTTGCAGTAGTCAAACCCATTTTTACACCCTCCCTCTGCCCAAACTTTTTTAGCAAAACTGTATTCATCGGGGGTGCACCTACGGTCATGTAGACTGTCGTAAAACGATTCAATCGAAGGAATAGTTTCCTCGGTGAATCTCGACATGGAACAAGAATAATAATAATAAGGATAGATGCCCTTGACCGTCAACAAATCATATAAATCATTTGGAAATTGTTGCTTGAGAAGGGGGAAAGCGTTGCAGCCGTCATCGTTTTTCTGCACCTGAATTAATTCGCTCAATGATTTGGGGAAAAAACTGTAGGAATCTAAAAAGCGAATTTTATTCGTGTACTCAACGTCGGCTTCAACAAATTTCCACATAAATTCCAAAACAAGCAACTTTTCCGATGATTTAGGAATGATTTTGTAGGAAAAGCTGTCTATCACCCATAAATCATCCACTGTTCCATTTCTTTGAAGATGTGCCATTGCTGGTAGCACATACTTCAGATCGTAGTTAGAGTTATGTATAAAAACCGGAAGAAAGAGTTGCTGCTTAATTTTTAAGTTACATGAATTGTGAGCCCACCCCCGAAAGTTACTTTTTGCCGTTGAATTGGGGTCAATAAGGTGATTGTGATCCTGGACTGCGTCTTTTGGGGCAAGAACACCTCTACAAACCCAGCAAATTGTCCCCTTTTCTAGTGCCAGTTGCTCCTTATCTGATAATGTCATTGGGTAGTTGGTGTGACGCAATCGTGAAATTGCGCCGTTTGCTGTTTTTATTAAAGATATCAATAACTTTTCCATACAACCCTCCTCATCCATAGTAAAAAAAAACTCTTCCAACTGCATTTTATTGTTGGAATCGCGACGGGCATGCGCGTAGGAACACGCAACTAGTTTGTGTTCCTTGACTATATTTGGCCTTGATGGGTCTGATACCTCAACCAGTCTTGATTCACAATCCAAAGACACTTTATCAACTTGTAGCAGGGAATTTTGGAAATTTTTAAATTGTAAAGTATCTTTGCCTTCTGCCAGCATTTCTATTCGTTGATTCCCATGAATTTTGCAATGCCCCATGTGATCCGAGAATGTTCGCTCAGATCTAAATGGAGAAAGGCACATGGGACAATAGAGACGTTCCCCTTTCTGAACGCCTTGAGATAGGAGTCGACTTATTGCTGTAACGGGGAAAAATGACCATAGGAATTTACATCTTTGGGAGGCTCGTAAATAACCCAAACCCAATTTTTAACATTATCCACCATCGGTGTCCTAACTGAATACAAAACCCCTTTTTTATTTGGTTTCTTTGCCCCATTTACAAATTCTGTGTCATACTGGAGAACAACCACCCCCAACCAAAGATTTTCATTTGCTTTTTCAAATATGGTTATTTCTTTCAAGGACACCGGATACTTCCCCTCTAAACAATCAAAATTTACTTTAGGGTAATTTTTTCCACCGTTACGAGCAAGTCTGTCGAGATTTTTTATTGTTGAATCTTTGTTTAATGTTTTATGGGCTGCTGCTAAAAATGCGTATTTAAAGCATAGCAGTCCCGTGTCAAATCTGAAACCTTGAACCCCTCCTGTAGCCGACAAATCTGGGTGGCAATTTATCCTTTTACCCTGCCCTCCCCTTAAAATATTTTTTTTTTAAATCTACTGAGATTCAGATCCATGTATTCAATGTATAAAATTGTGGACCCACTTCCCCTCTCATTAAACGTGTCCAAAGTCAAAATTAGTTTATTTACCCAGTTAAAAAAGTTGCTCTCAAATTCGTTTAGACCAGGGTAAAAAGTCTGGTTGCCAGTTGAAAAATGAAAATAAAAAATTTCCCCAGATGTCCCCTTTTGTAAATAAACTTTTTGATTAACTGATGCTTTAACCCCCCCCTTGACTCTCCCATTTCTGAATCTGAATCTCAATTTGTGCTCGAATTCTGTCGATGTAGCTATGGAGAACATTCACGGGGTCTGTTGAAATAACGCCCTCGTCAACCGCGTTTTCCTCGGGGGGATTAAAATCTACCCTGTATGTTTGCAAGTGACCTAGAGCAGATTCTAACAAATAAAATTCACGTAATTCCGGGGACGTGACACTATTTTCATGTCCTACACCTATTTGTACAGGACCCAATTCACTAATTATAAAACTGTCGTCGAAAATGTCCCCGGGGACATTAGGTTCAACAATTTGCATAAGACTGTCCATTTCTTCAGCTGTAAATTGAAAATCCAGGGGGATATTAAATGGCATACCTTCACTAACATCATCATCATCCGGTGAGAGGGGACAATTACCCATGATACTTTGAAGTCCCGGACCAGGGAAGGCAGACGTTTTCACAGCTTCCCCCTGAAACAAGAAAATGAATGGATTAAGTTTTTTTCTTTGACGAAAGTTTTATCACAATTATAACACACTTTTTTTTGCTTATAGCATTATTTATCGAACGAATGCATAATAAATTACAAATTTTTGCTTATAGCAGTATTTACAAAACAATGCATAATAAATTACAAATTTTGTTAATAGCACACACACAAACACTCACACTTACACACACACTCACACACACACACGTTCACACACACGCGCACACACACACACGCACACACACATACACGTACACACGTTCACACACGTTCACACACACACACATACACACACACATTCACACATGCGCACACACTCACACACACACACACACACACACACAAACAACACACATGCGTAGACACTCACACATGCACACACACTCACACACTTACACACACACACTCACACACACACACAACACACAAGCACACATAAATACACACATACAACAATCATTACGCCGTTATTGAATTTGCAATATTCTTTATACTATCTCAATGAATTATCGAGTAGATGCGGCGCATGCACCGCTCACACACACACACACACACACACACACACACACATACACACACAGACACACACAGACACACACACACACACACACACACACACACACACACACACACACACACACACACACACACACACATACAACAATCATTACGCCGTTATTGAATTTGCAATGTTCATTATACTATCTCAATGAATTATCGAGTAGATGCGGTGCATGCACCGCTCACACACACACACACACACACACACACACACACACACACACACACACACACACACACACATACAACAATCATTACGACGCTATTGAATTATCGGGTATTCAGAAAAATAAGCGGCACATGTACCGCTCACACACACACACTCCTTCAAATTGACTTGGGAAAAGTACTTTTTGCTTAAAGCATTATTTACAGAACAAATGCATAATAAATTACAAATTTTGTTAGTAAAATAGACACAAACACACACAATAAAATAGTGAAAATCATTACATTGTTATTGAATTTACAATATCTCAATGAATTATCGAGTAGATGCGGCGCATGCACCGCTCACACACACACACACACACACATACACGCACACACACATACATACAACAATCATTACGACGTTATTGAATTATCGGGCATTCAGAAAAATAAGCGGCACATGTACCGCTCACACACACACACTCCTTCAAATTGACTTGGGAAAAAATACTTTTTGCTTAAAGCATTATTTACAGAACAAATGCATAATAAATTACAAATTTTGTTAGTAACATAGACACAAACACACACAATAAAATAGTGAAAATCATTACATTGTTATTGAATTTACAATATCTCAATGAATTATCGAGTAGATGCGGCGCATGCACCGCTCACATACACACACACACAAATCCACACACACACACACACACACACACACACACACACACACACACACACACACACACACACACACACACACACACACACACACACACACACACATACAACAATCATTACGCCGTTATTGAATTTGCAATGTTCATTATACTATCTCAATGAATTATCGAGTAGATGCGGCGCATGCACCGCTCACACACACACACACACACACATACAACAATCATTACGACGTTATTGAATTATCGGGTATACAGAAAAATAAGCGGCGCATGTACCGCTCACACACACACTCCTTCAAATTGACTTGGGAAAAAAGAATCATTAGCGAGAAATAATATTTGAAAACTCACATTTAAATTTGCAGCTTGCATGTCGAGAGCTGTAGGGGCCACATCATTCTCGCCTTGCATTGGTCGTGAAGGGCCCGGCAATGCTTGATAGGGGGTGACCTCCCGATCTTGACTAGATGAGACTGATGCATTATGAGAATCTATCCATTCTCTCTTGAATTTTCTGCCAGGTTGCATAGAGGTTTGTGCAGAGCTGACACTGGCTTGAGAGGCTCTTGGCTGGTCCTTAGAACTTGTAATGGATTGCCCAGTAGCTTGCATCAATGTGTTATCACACCATCTTGGTTTCTTTTCTGGAGGGGGGTAAGTGCAAGAATCTTCCTCCACCTTAAAAAGAAGGAAAATTTAGCATGGAAAAAACAATTCCCTTTTTACAGAAGAAAAAGTTAGTCTGCACAAAGAATCCTCCTCTAACCACACGGAATCTGGGAACAGAGCCTTCTCTCAAACTCCGCAAAGCTCTTTTAAAAGATACAAGAATTACTTATTTAACACAAAAATTTCGTTTTTTTTTTTTTAACGGGTACCAAGTAAAGAAAAACCGTGTTAGAATTGATTCATTGCCCTCTTCCCTGTCATATATTTTTATAAAAGCCTCTTAATCATCTGTGAAATCCATTTGCTTTCATCAAATACAATTGAAAAATATCTGTCTAATTTGGTCAAAAAACAAACTCTTTTGTCAATGAGTCTTGAATCGCACATATCCATCTTTTTTGTTTTCTTAATCCCGATAAGACGCATGCCAAATGTTGTCTTGAAATCACCCCCTCTTTGGTAACATGTTAAACACAGATGGTTTTATTTAGAGCGGAAGAAGACAGTACATTTTAAACGCGCGATTGGAAAAGGATTCTTTTGAACGAAAAAGAACTAAAACTACAGAATTATGCTCCTAACAGAGCAATGGAAAAGGGAGTTTTTTGTTTTACATAATAGAAAAAAGCATACTTGGCGCTTTCTATCGAATATACTCATTATATTTTAAAGTTTTGTATTGTTGGAGGGGAGGGGGGCTAAGTCCCCCTGAAATTTGAATTTACTAGTAAAACGATTTTTTTTAACGGGTACCAAGTAAAGAAAAACCGTGTTAGAATTGATTCATTGCTCTCTTCCCTGTCATATTTTTTTATAAAAGCCTCTTAATCATCTGTGAAATCCATTTGCTTTCATCAAATACAATTGAAAAATATCTGTCTAATTTGGTGAAAGAACAAACTCTTTTGTCAATGAGTCTTGAATCGCACATATCCATCTTTTTTGTTTTCTTAATCCCGATAAGACGCATGCCAATTGTTGTCTTGAAATCATCCTCTCTTTGGTAACATGTTAAATACAGATCGTTTTATTTAGAGCGGAAGAAGACAGTACATTTTAAACGCGCGATTGGAAAAGGATTCTTTTGAACGAAAAAGAACTAAAACTACATAATTATGCTCCTAACAGAGCAATGGAAAAGGGAGTTTTTTGTTTTACATAATAGAAAAAAGCATACTTAGCGCTTTCTATCGAATATACTCATTATATTTTAAGATTTTGTATTGTTGGAGGGGAGGGGGGCTAAGTCCCCCTGAAATTTGAATTTACTAGTAAAACGATTTTTTTTTGGAAATAAAGAATGAAAGTGTACTCACATTGAAAATAGAAATATCCATTGTTTCAGAGTTAATAAAATCCAGTGTACTATGCTCGATATGCTAATACATGATGAAAACTAAATTCCAAAGCATGAACATTTTATACGGGGTTTCAATGACGAATTGTTAAGCAGTTCTCTGATTGGCTGCCTAAAAAACAGGTGTCAGCTCGAAAAAAACCATTCTGGTGGAAAAAAACTTGGATTTGAAACAAATGTGTGCGGGGAATCCCCGTTCATACTGTTATCTTTTTTGCAATGTGTAGGAACAGGCGGGGAATCCCCACTCGTTTGGAATGGTACCAACAGGACATAAGCAAATAGCACATAGTTTTATAACGTGTTTAATCACGTGTAGAGGTTCCCATAGAATAACAATGGAAGGAACATAAGGCAAGCAAATCCATTGTCTCGGCAAATAACATGGAGATTCCTAGGGGCGTACGCAAATAGTATAGGAATTCCTAGGGGCGTACGCAAAATGGTACCTCTTACCCTACTGGCCTTTGTGATTAAGCGGTCAGTTTTAAAGAATTGGAACAAAATTCTAACTTTCGCTTAAAGAGCAAGGTATTGACTAGGGGGCGAACCCCCAAATATACGTATTAAAAATATATGAATATAGAAGTTCGTTACGTAAATTAATTCGTAAGTTACGTATATTTACTACTAATAAAAACGTTCGTAAATAAAATGAAACAAGTTTCGAGAAAGCCATTTAACCAAATAAAAGTAAATTAATATGAAAATTTTGTTTTAATTATTCATGTACGGTGAGCCAAGATCAAAACCTGCATTTATTTAAACGTTCAAAAATTAAATAAAAAAAACAAGTTTTTTTAACTGAAAGTAAGGAGCGACATTAAAACTTAAAACGAACAGAAATTATTCCGTATATGAAAGGGGCTGTCCCCTCCTCAACGTCTTGCTCTTTACGCTAAAGTTTGACTTTCTCACAACTCTATTTTTTTAAGCAATAAAAAACTTTAGCATAAAGAGCAAGGCGTTGAGTAGCGGACAGCCCCTTTCATATACGGAATAATTTCTGTTCGTTTTAAGTTTTAATGTCGCTCCTTACTTTCAGTTAAAGAAACTTGTTTTTTTTTATTTAATTTATACCAGAATCGAGTCTCCGAACGTACCGAAATAACAAAATCGAAAAAAGGATTTTTCACCCCTTTAAGCAGCCCCAGAAGGTTTTCCCGGCGGACGATTTTAGCGGATTTTGGATATGTTTTTCAGCAATTTTTTCTGAATATTTTGGTGTAAAAAAACCTTTTGTTGCAATTTTGTCCTTGTCAAACCATACTTTTACTGGCCTATTAAGGATTTCCCGGGCAAAGAAAAAAAACTGCTTGTTTTGGCTTTGATTTTTCGATAGTTATGAATATGAATTTCACTGTTTTTAATTGGGAAGTTTCCCTAAAACCCATGTAATTGCTAATGTGAAAGCACTCACCTGATGCTATACAGTGGGTAACGGTTTGTCCTGAGTAGGTTTGCCACCTGCAGCACGAAAGTGTCACGGCGCAAAATTTTTTTGACCATAGCACCGAAAATCACTGTGTAGCACGCAAATTTGGGCAACTGTAGCACTTAAGGAACTGACCGCGGCGGCAGCCCTGCTCCCGAGTACTTTTGCAATCAGAGATAATTGGTTTTTGGATGCTCACAAGAGAGTATAATCGTTTATGCCTGAAGCATATAGGTAAGTGAGTATATATCAATACAGAGATAACAAACAGTCAGTAGGTCTCATTAAAAGGTGACAAATCTTATCTATAGCTCGGTAAATATACCCTGATTTATCCCAACGCCAAGGGATTGAGTGGAAAGTTTCTTTTTATATAATTTTTGAATATTTGTATTTTTTTTGGGGGGGGGGGCATTTTTTTCTCTGGCCCTGACAAAAGAGCATAGACACCTGTCGTCCAGCAGGTTCCTTGGCTAGTAATAGTTATTCATGTGCATGTAATTTCAAATGCTCCGGACCATTCTTAATGGCGCGTTAAGGGTCAATATTTATATTATTATTTTCAAGTCCATACATAGTGTATTTTGGACGGTCGATATATTTGAACAAAGGGCATGTCTAATGATAGTCGGTAAATAAGGTGATAAGTGGGTATTTAGCCTAGGTTCATGTGTCAACCTTATTCAAACATTTGAATGTAAGCTAAGTGTGTCCTTTTAAAGGTATTATTTACTGGATAAATAGTAAACTTGTAATAGTCTCCATAGACAGTTTACACTAATAAGATTGATAAAGAAAGTAGGAAATACAAATTCAAAATGTGGCAAAAAATACGAGCATAGACGGTGGTGCAAATTTTTTGGGGAGAAGGGGGGGGCTGCAGTTCGTTTCAGTTCGTATTAAAAATAAAAGTTTTATTCGGAAAAGAAATTTATGGTTATTTAGAAAAAAAGCCTGAAAACCTCTCGAAAATGGCGTCAGATCAAAATGAAAAGTGTACCGTTGGAATCAGCATTGTCGAAAACTTTATTCAGAGAAATTACAGTCCCCAACCTTGAAAAACAAGAAAAATCACTTGTATGGGTAGCACTGATCTGTCTCCCTTTTTTTCTCCTTTTTTTCCAGGGCTAGCGGTTTACCAGAACATCATAGATAGATTTTCATAGAAAGCTGTTTCTCACATCTACGTGCTTTTTATAAATTCCACCATCTGCAAGTGCCATATGGCACAAAAATGGCACATTATGTGCTATTTCTCAAGGGATGGGACTAGCGGGCTACAAAAACATCGTAGATAGATGTTTAATAGCTCACATTAAAGCTATTTTTTATATCTACGTTTTATTTATAAATTCCACCACCTGCAACTGCCAAATGGCACTATTGATGCCATGTCCCAAGTGGAAAAGCTAGGGGGCAGTGGACTGCCAGAGCTTCTTAGGGAGATGTTTAATGGCTGATTTGAAAGCTATTGCTCATATCTACGTGATTTAAATTAGTTTTGCCATTCGTAACTTCCAAATAGCACAAAAAACGGCACCTCTTGTGCCACTTCTTAAGTTGAAAAGCTTTGAAGTATAATTCGGTACCATTGTAATAATTATGTTCCAAAACTCTTAACTGGAGATATACAAGGGACCCTTCCCGTATACTCCCCCTCCCAGCCCCCTTAGTGAGTCTCATTAGTCTATTGGGAAAATTTTCTATAAACTCTTTAACACGGTCAGAATCAAAATTCAAAAATCATGTTTATTAAAAAACTGCCTAGTGGAAACAAATTGCCATCTGACACTGATTGAGGAATGGTGACTATTATTTTGGTTCATCTTAAAAGTAAAAGTTTATTGCGAGAAGAAATTTATGATGATGTCGAAAAAAAGCATGAAACCCCTCGAAAATGGTGTCAGATCAAAATGAAAAGTGTACCATTAGAATCACCATGGTCGAAAATCTAATACAGTGAAATTACAGTCCCCCTCCTTGAACAACAAAGAAAATGACTTTCCTTGTTGTAGCACTGATGGGTCTCCCGTTTTTTTTTTTTTTTTTTTTTTTTTTTTTTTTTTTTTTTTTTTTTTTTTTTTTTTTTTTTTTTTTTTTTTTTTTTTTTTTTTTTTTTTTGGCAGGGCTAGCGGGTGACCAGAACATCACAGAGAGATGTATAATAGCTCATTCGAACGGAAATTAAATTTGCTAGTGTTCTTTTTAAGTGACCAAAATATTGGAGGGCATCTAGCCACCCCATCAGCGATTAACTTAAAAACACACAGAAAATTGGTAGCATTAGTCTATGCCCTCTTGAAAGAAAAATTACTGGTACTTATGCATTATACAAACACACTCAAGAAGGGCTGTTAGGTTAGTCATAATGAAAGATGCCATAACATGATGAAAATATAATACTTTAGTTTATATAATAATATAATTTGGGCTAAATATTTGCACATTAAGGGGGGGGGGGTAAAATAAATCTCAGGAAGGGATTAAAAACCTAATTCAACCTAACCTTACCCAACCCCCCTAATTTGCAAATATATAGCCTAAATTATACAAGTCCAATGCATTCTGTCGCCTGTCATTTATCCTTGTGGCTATGAAATCGGTTTGCTCAGATCGTACATTCAGCAAACTTCTCGACTGTTTGGTATCATGGTTGCAGCGGTAGCTGCAACCTAGTAAAGATCGAACCACAGCCCGTAGTAACGGGTCCGTCGAACAAGCCCGTGAAAAAAACTGCCTAGTGAAAAAAATTGCCATCTGACACTGATTAACGAATGGTAACGGGGTTAATGTCCAAGAGAATGTTCGTGTTCGATGCGGATTATGCCAAGGAGGCGGGTTATCCCCTAATGTTTTTTCAGCTTTGTATTGCTACAGTGCTCTCTCTAAGATAGCTGATAATTGCTTTCTTTGTTTGTCTGATGCATCGTATATTGCTTACACGGATGACATCCTACTTATTAGTAGGAGCAAATTTTCTTTGTCTAAAATGGTGGATAATGTGAGAAAAGGTTTTTTAGATATTGGACTTAATTTAAATGTTGAAAAGTGCGAGTATCTTTGTTTCAACGGTAATGCTACGAATTCTCCTTTGAATTAAAATTATGCTTCTATACGTTCATTTTATAGCCTACGTTCTCTTGGTATTGCTCTGTGCAACAATATGTTTAGTTTTGTTCAGTCAGCAAGATTAGATGTGGCTATTCCAAGATTGTTGTAAATCGGTCGAAATACAATCGCAAAGCTTTAGTGTCGCTGTATTCTGTTTTCTGTGACCATGCTATTTCAGGTATTTACATTTTGCTTAGGAAGAATGACCTATCTTAATTAAGGAAAAGCTATTATCGGTATTGCATTTTTTTTGTATAACGTTGTCATTTCGTAATTGCCGTATTATCAAAAAGTATAACACACCTGATATAAATGAAAAACTTCGGGATTTATATATAAAATTGTCTGCAAATTTCTATGAAAAACTGTCCTCTCACCATGGTCTCATTCGTTTGTTTCGCTGAATTTTCTTTTTATTTGTTTGTCCTACTTAAAGTTTTGTGCATGTTTATTTTTCTTTCCTTTTTCTCTTTACTCCACTGTTTTTCACATTGTTTGTGCAGTGGGTTATAAATAAATTATTATTATTATTATTAACTATTATTTCGGTTTGTCTTAAAAATAAAAGTTTATTGCAAAAAGAAATTTATGGTGATTTCGAAAAAAAGCCTGAAACCCCTCCAAAATGGCGTCAGATCAAAATGAAAAGTGTAGCATTGGAATCAGAATTGCACTTTATGGGAATGTGAAATCAAGTCATATTTATAAAAAGTGACTAGGCATAAATATAAGCTTCTAAATGCGCCCTTAAAAGGCTTCATAAGTTTTCAACTGAAACTAAGGAATGGACATTAAAACTTAAAACGAACAGAAATTATTCCGTAGATATATAAAAGATCATGGCAGGGTTGTTTCTACATTAAATTTGAATCAAAAACGAGCAAAGATTAATCTAAAAAAACAAAGTTTTTCCAAGGGAAGTAAAGAGTGAAGTTGAAACTTAAAACGGACAAAAATTATTGCTTCACAGCCTATCTAATATATATCAATCAAATTAGTACAAATAAACCAACTAACATGTGTTTCCCTGTGTTTCTAGGATTATAGCAAACTAGCGTTTTACTGAAAACACAAAATAATATGGGAGTTTTGGTACAGTAAAAGCAAACCAATTAAGGACACTTTTTTACAGAATAAAACTATTATCAATCCCTTTTAGGATCAATCTCTTTTAAGATTAAATAAAAAAAAACAAGTTTTTTTAACTGAAAGTAAGGAACGACGTTAAAACTTAAAACGAACAGAAATTATTCCTTATATGAAAGGGGCTGTCCCCTCCTCAACGCCTCGCTCTTTACACTAAAGTTTTTCATTGTTTAAAAAAAATAAAGTTGTGAGAAAGTCAAACTTTAGCGTAAAGAGCGAGGCGTTGAGGAGGGGACAGCCCCTTTCATATACGGAATAATTTCTGTTCGTTTAAAGTTTGAACGTCGTTCCTTACTTTCAGTTAAAAAAACTTGTTTTTTTATTTAATTTTTGAACGTTTTTGAATTAATGCAGGTTTTGATTTTGGCTCACCGTACATGAATAATTAAAAACAAAAATGAATATTAATTTTACTTTTATTTGGTTAAATGGCTTTCTCGAAACCTGTTTAATTTTATTTACGAACGTTTTTATTAGTAATAAATATACGTAACTTACGAATTAACTTACGTAACAAACCTCTATATTCTTATATTTTTAATACGTATATTAGAGGGTTCGCCCCTAGTCAATACCTTGCTCTTTAAGCTAAAGTTCGAATTTTGTTCCAATTCTTTAAAAATGACCCCTTAATCACAAATGCCGTTAATTAGAATAAATAGCTCTTATGAAGTACTAAATAATCTTTGGCTTAAAGAGCGAGGTATTGACTAGGGATGAACCCAATCATATACGTAATGTTTTCTGTCGTTTTAAGTTTTGATGTTGCTCCTTACTTTCAGTTAAAAAACTTGTTTTTTCTTATATATAATTTCTGATCTTTATTTAAATAATGCTGGGAAATCCGGCGCCCCCTTCATAGCAATGTCTCTTCTCCCATGAAAACTTCCGTCATGGTAAGATCCTCCCACATAACCCCCGACCCACTCCCCCCCACTACCAGAAAAAATCCCCTCTGAAAACGTCTGTATACTTCCCAATAACCAATACTATATGTTAACATTGGGTAAAGTTCATAACTTTCAGCCCTCCCCCCGGGGACTTCGGGGTATTAAGTCATCCTAAAAGACATAGTTATCATATTTTCGACCATGCTGAACAAAATGGTTATCTCAAAATTTTGATCGGGTGACTTTGGGAAAAAAATGAGCGTGGGAGGGGGCCTAGTTGCCCTCCATTTTTTTTTGGTCACTTAAAAGGGGCACTAAAACTTTTAATTTCCGTTCGAATGAGCCCTCTCACGATATTCTAGGACCACTGGGTCAATACGATCACCCCTGGGAAAAAAAAAAAAACAAAACAAAAAAACAAATAAACACGCATCCGTGATCTTTCTTCTGGCAAAAAATGCAAAATTCCAGATTTTCGTAGTTAGGAGCCTGAAACCTCCGCAGTAGGGTTTTCTGATACGCTGAATATGATGGTGTGATTTTCATTAAGGTTCTATAACTTTTAGGGGGTCTTTCCCTTTTTTTCAAAAATCAGCCAAATTTTCTCAGGCGCGTAACTTTTGATAGGTAGAACTAAACTTGATAAAACTTATATATTTGAAAACAGCATTAAAATCTGATTCTTTTGATGTATCTATTGGTATCAAAATTCCGTTTTCTACAGTTTCGGTTACCATTGAGCCGGGTCGCTCCTTACAGTTCGTTTACCACGAACTGTTTGATAAAATAACCATTCATTTTAGGATTGATGCTTTTTTTTCTCGTTCAATTTAGTATAACTTCTGCACGAAGGCTCAGTTCAATGTCTGGCTGTCGTTTTGGTTTTAAAAAGGACATGTCATGATTACTTTGTGGACAAGCTCAAAGTAAAGCCATCTTGATAGCATTAGGATTAGGACTATAGACTAGCTTTAGAATTTGTATCATAGCTTGAAATTCACTGTTGTATAGAGACAAATAACCATATTTTCAGAGTTCATATTATGTCTTATTTGATCTTCATTTCAAGTAATACTAAAGCATATTTCTTACATTTGAAGATTGTTTAATAATCACTATTGATATTATAGCTTATAAAAAAATATTTAATTTTACGCTTATGTTTTTAAGATAATTTTAATTGTACATGGAAAGTTACTGATGTCACAACTGGTGTAAGACTATGAAAAGCTTTGTAGACTAGTTTATTGTTGTCAGGCTTCATACTCACTTTTCACTCCCAAATCAATATTCCTGTTTTTAATACTTGATTTTTGTGTTTTCAGTAAAGCGCTAGTTTTCTATAATCCTAGAAACACAGGGAAACATAATTAGTTGGTTTATTTGTACTAGTTTGATTGATATATATTAGATAGGCTGTGAAGCAATAATTTTTATCCGTTTTAAGTTTCAGCTTCGCTCTTTACTTCCCTTGGAAAACTTTGTTTTTTTAGATTAATTGTCAATATAACCCAGGTCATTCAAGGCTTCTTCGACTTCTACAAGTTCTTTTTCTGAAATCAAACAAAAAAAGTTTTTTTTTCCACTGAAAGTAAGGAGCAACAGTAAAATTCAAAATGAACAAAAATTATTCCCTACATGGGGAGGGGGGCTGCCCTCCTCCTCAAAACCTCGCTGTTCACGCTAAAATTAAATGGCTATCTCAACATTTCGATCGGATGAGTTTGGGGAAAAAAAGAGAGTGGGAAGATGGCTGGTCGCCATCCAATCTTATTTGTCACTTATAAAGGGCACTAGAAATTCTAATTTCTGTTCGAATGCACCCTCTCTCGAGCTTCTAAGACCATTGGTTCGATACCATCAACCCTATGAAAAAAAAACACGCATCCGTGATGCTTCTTCTGGCAAAAAATACAAAATTACACAATTTTGCTGATGGGAGCTTGAAACCACTACAGTAGGGTTTTCTGATATGCTGAATCTGATGGTGCAATTTTCATTAAGATTCTTTTCATTTTTGAGGTTTTTTTTCTTTTTTTTCGAAAATCGGACAATTTTTCTTAGTGTTGTAGCTATTGATTGTTGACACTAAAGTTAAAGTTTTTTTAATGAAAAAAGAAAAAATATATATTTTCAAAATCTAGTCCCCCTTCAATCCGCCCCTGAAGCTACCCATACTTCTGCATGATTCTCTCCTTTTAATTTGCTAATCATAACAACTAAGATTTGTTACATCTTCTTTTCCAGATATGAATGAGTGCTTAGAGGAAACCAGTGGATGTATTTATGAATGTGTGAATACCCTTGGGAGTTACAAATGCCTTTGTCCCGATGGGTCTACTGTACACCCAAGGAAAAAAGAAGGATGCCTAGTTCAAGAAGGAATGTTGACATCCAAACTTCCAAAGGGTAACCTGTCTTTCTTGGGTCTTCTGTATTTTCTTTTTTTTATGGAAGAGCCTTGCTCAACTTGATTTTGTCTATAGAAAAAGAGAGAGGTTGAGACTGGAAAATGTGTCTCTCTTTTTACTGGCTTAAGATTTCCGTCAAAAGAACCAATCAGGGTCCCCGTTCTTTTTATTGGGTGAAACTTTGACTTTGCAACGGCTGGTAAGTAAGCTACAACAATAAATGAGAAAAGGCAGGGTCATCGGCTTCCATTCATATCATACGCTTAAGGAGTAATGTGATTGGTTTGTGAAAATACGTCACAACAGTAAACCAAAGGAATTAAAGCATACTTTTTAACAATAAAAGATTGGACAACAATCTTTCTTTGCCTTTAACCTCACCTTGTTTGTCGGATGCCAATTTGTCTAATTGGCTGGTTGCCAAAATTATTTACATCTTATTAATATAGTTAAATTGTGGAGCCTTTATAATTTTACTATATTACAGCATTTTGGACTTCTGTATACATATTTTTTATCATGGAAGGCCTCTTGCCCATGGGTGCCAATAAGCTGAATTCCAGGGGGGGCAAATCTGGTCTAATTGGCACCTTTAATGCTATATAATAGAAATCTCAGAACAAAAGTATAAAACTAAGGCAGCATCAATCAGCCAGCCCCCCCCCCCCCTTATGGGCGCCCATGCTCTTGCCTTCTCCTGTGGGTGCTCTTAACTGTTAATCTTTTTCTCCTAATTTAATCATTAACATCATGAAGGCCGTGGCTGGAGACCTTTAAATGCCACTTGTAACTTCTATATTTGTCTATCTAAACAAAACTAAATATTTCTTATTGCTTTTAGCATAATCCTATTTTTAGGAATATTATGACTGAACTACGGAATATATTTATTCAGATACCCACAAGGTTTTAAATTACTTTTCATATATGGACAGGAAAAGCAATTTATTCTTGAAGTACGAACTATCGGCATTCTTTGCAAAAGTAACCCTTTAAAATGCCACTTGCAACCCTTTTAGAGTCAAAACAATCCCTTTCCGATTGGGGGTCTGTCGGCACAATAGATACTACAATCACCTCTATACTACCGTTTATGCAAGGTACGCTCGTGTCTATGCACTTATGTCATCTGTTCTAGGTGTTGTAAGGTTGAAAGACTAACCGGAAGCTAAGCTCCCTATTTCGTCTGGTGTGACCTTTTTGGATTAAGGTCTTATAGTTGATTTAGATGCAAAGGAATTTCAGTCATGAATACCACAAAGTGGCAAAAACAAAACAAAAAATGCTTGCGAGGCAACGATTTGGCTTCTACTACAGTTGCGAAGGAAATAGTAAAAACAAACTTAGTAGTCAAAATAATCTTTTTTTTATACTCTGAAATATATGAATTGAAATAGTCCTTTTTTTTTCTTTCCCTATGACAAAATAAGGAACACGTCGGTGGCACCACTTGAAATAAAATACTATCATAAACCCTGGATTCATTTCCTACCCAACTGTTTCCAACTCAGTTTCCTCAACTCACCGACTTGTATTTTTGTCACATTTCGACTACTTTCGAGGCACAGCAAAAATTATAAAACAAACACTAATAAACAAGATTATGTAGCACAGCGGAAGGAATACTTGCATGTGGCCCTTGTACTTTATGTCAAATCAAGTTTTACATAAACTAAAACAAGGCTAAAATCAAGTTTTAGTCTCAGTGAGGATAGAAGATTTTTTAACCTCAGAGAAGACTAAAAAGTCGAAAATAATATAAAAAACAACTATAAAAATATATAATAATATAAAAAATTTAAAGAAAAGTTTTGGCTGTTTTCAAAATAGACTAAAATCAGCTACGTTGTAGTCCATTTTGAAAACGATATATATATATATATATATATATATATATATATATATATATATATATATATATATATATATATATATATATTATATATATATATATATATATATATATATATATATATATATATATATATATGTATATATATATATATATAATATATATATATATATATATATATATATATATATATATATATATATTATATATATATATATATATATATATATATATATATATATATATATATATATATATATATATATATATATATATATATATATATATTACCCCATACAATTCCATCCTCGCTGTAAATTCCCCCAGAAAGTTTCTTGCTCACGATTCCACCTGAAAAAATCTCGTTAGCATACTAAGGAGATTTGTGTCCTTTAAAGTAAACCCAAATTAAAATAAGCCAAATAAAAAAAAAATAATCAATGTTGAAATTTTTTCTGATGGAGTCTTGAGTTTTTTTCAAAGGAGGAAGTGGGGATGAAAACTTTGTTAGCTATAAATACATTTTTGTTTTGGTTTCGATATTCTCAAATGATCAGTTCAAATTTGTCAATTTTCATAAAAGACACAATAAACAATTTTTTTTTGTATTTTTTAGGTAGTATATTCCCTTTCACTAAATATTTTCGAGGAAAGTAGATTTTAGTGGCAAATATTAGTTTTTTCTTGCATTTTCGCTAAACAGCACTATGAATGAAAGATTTTAAATCAGGCAATTACAGTCATTGCAAGACAAATATCTAGGCTTATTTGGAAAACTCAATAGGAAGGGGAGTTTTAAGCACATTTATACTTTCTAATAGTAGTAATAGATATTATGCTAGAATATATAAAATATTACATTAAACTATATTGCATTACATTATAGTAATATCTATAATATATTAAGTCAATTTTACTTATAATATCTGTCAGCACATTCATGGACTAAATTTTAACTTGTGCATTGACTGAGATATTTGAAGAGATACCTTACTGATCTAAAATGCCTGATTAAGTTTCATAGCAACGGTGAACTAAATCAACTAGGTGTATATCAGTGGCCAACTAGGTGTATATCAGTGGCGTAATTTGTTAAAATCCTGGGGGGGGGGGGGGCAAAGTTAGTATCAATATTCCCAAGTCATGTGAAAATGACAGTGAAAACTGAAAAAGGAGCCATATAGTACCATAATGGCAAAGGTATACTAAAGAAAGCGTTTCTGTTTCTGTGGATGCTTGAATTATTTAGTTCTATTTTAGTTTTAACAAAATTTTTGAAAACAGTAATTTCAGCTGGGGGCGGGGGAAGCCGGAGTCTGGGGGAGCAGTTGCCACCCCTTCCCTATGACAAGTTACGACCTTGGTGTATATACTTTGTAATATCAGCTTTCACATGAAAGTCGTCATACTCTTCTTTGCACATTAGTCTCAACATCGTTTACTGCTATAAATAAGGCCTTACCGCACCACCAAGCGGCCTGCGTACAACCTAACCATCTTAGCTTACTTTCATTTTAGACTTATACCGTAGAATTAAATCACATTTTCGAAATGCATCCTTTTTGACATACAGTCACTCAAACGAATACTTAAAATTGTTTTAAAATAATTTAGGTACTTGTAAGATACTCAAGAAATGAAGATAGGTTAATCGTAACAAAATATACCTAAGTACGATAAATATATAATCCATTAGAAACGAAATTGGGCTATATATTTGCACATTAGAAGGGTGGAGGGGGGGTAAAGTACAGTGGGTCTGAATGCAAAATGTGTTAGTTACAATTGTTCTGATATTATGAAGTTAGAATTGTTTTCTGACTCACACTGCCCAAATAAACTACCCCCCCCCCTGATGTGCAAATATAGAGCCCAATTTATACATTTTCCATTTATTCTGTTCTATTCTATTCTTTGTCTTTTCTCACGCTAAGTTGAAAGAAACTAGCAAAAGAAACCGGTTTTTCCGGTTTCTTATATGGTTTTTCCATATTTTCCATCGTAAACAAACACCTAAACCTCTCAAAAGTCTTTCGCCAGCCCTGTACTGATTAAATGAAATAAAACAAGTTTTTTTTAACTGAAAGTAATGAGCGACATTAAAACTTAAAACGAACAGAAATTATTATGTATATGAAAGAGCCTGTCCCCTCCTCAACGCCTCGCTCTTTACGCTAAAGTTTTTTATTGTTTTAAAAAATAGAGTTGTGAGAAAGAGTCAAACTTTAGCGTAAAGAGCGAGGCTTTGAGGAGGGGACAGCCCCTTTCATATACGGAAAATTTTTCATCGTAAACAAACACCTAGCATACCATCCTCAATTTTCTGGAGCGCCCACGTATCAGAACCAAGTTTAACAACAGGCATTGACCTGGCTAATAGTATCGTGATCCTAGTTCTAAGACTAAACTTTTTTTAATCTTCCGACAACACCCTGCGTTTTTGCTATTTTAGTTTTTGCCTCTTCACCCAAGGGTGTCAATGTAGGACGGGGAGCAATTTACCCAAAAATTTTTTGCCTCCCCCTCTAGATTCTTAAGAATACCTTTTTTGGTATTTGGATTGAAAAATATAACTTTGGAATCTCATTGAAATAAATTGAATGAAATAAAACTTTGCCCTCTTCCCGTTTTGAAAAACACATTTTGCACTCGTCCCTACATTTCCGTGAATTGACGTCACTGTCTTCACCGCACTCCCCTTCCTTACAAATGTGCCAACGTGAGTAAGTTATCCTCACGGTGACCTGAAATTATCTTTTCATCCATACTTATTCCCATTCCAGCAAATTAGTCTTCTTAACATTAATTTTTAAACCATATCACTGCCATGCCACGACCTCTCAATACTTTATGCTTTTCACAAACACCTTTACGCAAACTTTTGCGTATTGCTCTCGAAATCGAAGGTTTATCTATTCATTTGATATCATTTCCTCCCATTAGTGGTGTTCCTTAAGACAAAATCCATCAAAATAATCCAATACATGGGAATAGAGCACAACCCTGCTCAATTCCTAACTCAACACCAATCCTATTACAAACTTAATTTTCTACCCTAAACAGAATATGCCAGGTTTATTTCTTGCATTTATAACTCTACATTCACATTTCACTGGTTTTATAGATGATCACAGAAAGCTGTAGTCACTCATTTGCAGGAACACCAATTCAGGGAAGTTTAGAGAAAAAAGAAAGAATAGAGCATTGGAATTTACAGTCCCTACCGGCGTGCTGATCTCCGTTTCATGGCCCTTCAGCCTGTAAGGGCCACCCACACCCTTCCTGTTTACATTCCCCAGGGTTCTCTATATATCCATTTATAGCTGGGTCGTCTCTGGCTAAGCTTACAGAGTCACGGCACTAACCCCCCTTCCAAACTAAATAACCACAGACACTAGGACTCGAATCCATGTCCTCACGGGTCAGGGATTGACCTCACGGGTCAAAGCATTTCAAGTCTAACGGGCAAACCAATTGGCTAATTTTAAGGAATTTAAGGGGGGCAAGAAGTTTTTCAAATTTTTCACGAAGATACAAAATAAAGTTTTTTCGATTTTTTCAATAAGAAATACAAAAAAAAAGTATTTTTCAAGTTCTAGGGGACAAAAAAATATACAGGACAATTCCCCCCCCCATCAATTGGTGTCCCTGTCTACTTGGTTTGATTCAATTTATGTAGTTCTATAATTAAATTGGTTTGACATTGTTAAACAATTACTTTTTAATTCAGGAACTAATGAAGTTATCAAGATATGTGGGATAAGGGGGAGGGGTATTTAGCCTTCTTTAGAACCTACTCTGTGAAAACCCAGACACTAATAACAATTATATTTTAGGAAATGGTTCTCTGCTTAAATGATCCCTTTTTAAGTGCGGATTATATATTTCTATTTGTAACAATGGCAATTGTCCGAGGAATGTTGAAATGACAGAACCTCAGATATGTTGACAGGTCTTATAATTTTCACCAACAAAATGGATGTTATTACCTTTTATCTTTTCAGATGTCCATAAGCGTCGGGGGCGTACACAACCCTCATTTATTACCCAGAACCAGATGAATATCCGAAGAACAAAACACTATTTTCCGAAACATCAACATTTGTCTCAAGTTTCGGTTGAGCAATCCGCTCGTGGAGCGGCACCAAAGCTCAAAATTACAAGGAAGCAAACCTTTGAAGAGAAGTATGAGGATGTTGTTGATATTAGCATACCACTGTCGCCACAATTAAGTTTAGATTCCACGATGAGGTTGACTAACTTTGTGCAGTCCGCTCTTGACGAGGAAGATAAGAAAGACCGGGGATGCAGCCATGCCTCTTGCCTATGCCATGTAGGATATAGGTTGGCCACGGATGGTAAAACATGCATAGGTATTGTACTTGTTTTTGATTTAATTAATGCAAGTTTAATTAATTTAAGTTTACTGATCAGAGAGGAGGCTCAAGTTATTCCCTGAAGATAAAAGATCCAACTCCATCTAACGTTACTCAGAACAAACCATAAATTTAATTATAAAGCTTAAAATACAATGTTATTTGTATTTATTTTTTATCTCCATGTTTTAACATAATAATGGGGAAAGGTGAAACACATAATCTTTTCATAAAGAAACAGTAGGTGTACGTCTAATGTCCGTGCCACATTATAGTCACATTTGTCGATAAAATCAAAATTACGCCCGACTACAGCACCAATTAAGGGGGTGTTCCCATTTGAGCGCTTTCCCATTTGAGCGCCACGGAATTTTGTTCCATTTGAGCGCCATGGAATTTTGTTCCCATTTGAGCGCCACGGAGTACCATTTGAGCGCCAAACCCAAAATTGTGATTTTGCGGTGGATGAAGCGTGGTTTGCTGCCACATTGACCTGTAGAAATATTTATTGCCACGAAGACAACGAACAAAACTGAGGATTTTATTGGGTCAATGGTTGTGAAAATAACTTCCATTTATAGTATTATAAACTAAGTAAATATATATAGTATTTATGTATACCATATATATTTACTACTAAAGGTATATACAGGTACTTATGCATTATGCGGTATCCACCGCTATATACTGTATGAGGAAAACAGACATGAAGACCCGTCGGTAAATTTTTCGCAGTTGATATTATTGACATAAGAATAAAGTAAACATACCACTCGATACCTTTTTTATGCTCTTTCCAAATAGAATAATCATTTTTTCTGATATGAATTTTACCCCCATCCCTATATATACCAATTCAGGGTATATATTTGCACATTAGGGGGGGGGGGTAAATTTTATTTCTGATGTTAATGGGAGGTAAGTTTAAAATTTACCCCCACCCCCCTAATGTGCAAATATATACCCTGGATTGGTATACATAGGGGTGGGGGTAAAATTCATTTCCGACAAAAATGATTATTATATTTGGAAAGAGCCTAAAAAAGGCATCGAGTGGTGTGTTTACTTTATTCGTATGATTTGCGAAAAATTTACCTGATCACCTAGCTATATCACCTAACATACGCAAAATATTATCTGGCGCTCAAATGGGACACAACTGAACTAATTAAAATACGGCGCGCAAATGGGAAATTCCCATTTGCGCGCCATGGCGCTCAAATGGGAAAGCGCTCAAATGGGATACACCCCAATTAAGTTCGCAGTTCGTAATTTCTCAAGTTGAACATTGTTCAACTTTCAAACATAAATTTCGTGACTGACCAATCAGAGTCAAGGTTTAAGGCATAATTTTAAAAACTAGAATAGATGTAAACTTAGAACAGCTGTTTTTCTATCTGGGAGAGGAATCTGACAAAAGTTAACAAGACTTGCTATTAGTAGAGAACAGTTGGAAAAAAATTACTGTTGGTGCAAACTCTTTAAAATAATTTCTTGCAATTTTAATTTTTTGCTTTTCAAAAACAAGTGTGACGCTAAAATCAAGAAAACTGCCATGTCATTCATAATATTTGGCTTTCTTTATCGATAGATGTGACTATGCTGTGGCACGGGCATAACACTCCTAGCCCTAACTATTTTAATCAGTAAAAAAAAACTATTAAAAAAAACAAATTATCTGCTTTCATATAGAAAATTTCAGCTTGCATCAAAATCCATTTAGACTTTTAATTGAAACCAAAATCTCAGTAAGTTACATTTAAGCATTTTTTAAAAACATCCTAATTCTGCTGGGTGACGTGGTGCTATTCATTGTTTAATTAAACCGATGAATATCGAAGTAAGTTTTCCTTTTTTGTAGTCATAGCTAATAAACCAAATAATTCTTCCCTAAAAAGATTACATGGCCGAAGATGGTATGCTAAGTGAAGGGCACTTACCTTCGCTGCTAACAAAGCGTCTCTTTACTTTGTAGATCTTACTACTACTGCTACTAACAACTCACCGCAGCACCAAGCCGCCTGAGGCCAACACGGCTACGCACGCTCCTCCTCCACCCCAATCTATTCAAAGCCTCCCTTTTTACACCCGCCCACGAAGTTCCCATTTCCTTTAAATCTTTATTTGTGACGTTCTCCCACCCCAGACGAGGACGACCTGCTTTCCGTTTAGACCTAGACGGTTGGCCAAAAAGAACAATCTTCGGCAATCTGTCATCCTTCATCCGCACAACGTGCCCTAGCCACCTCAACCTTTCTTTCATTATAGCCCTAGAGAGCGGTATTGAACCACATTTTCCGTATAGCCTATTGTTCTCTGGGAAACATCTAGCAAATCTTCATCCGCTTTTCGGAGCGTCCATGCTTCAGAGCCATATTTGACCACTGTCATCACTGTAGCTTCTAATATTCTAATCTTGGTTTGCAGACTTATCTTCCTATTCTTCCAGACTTTTTTTTAACTGTGAAAAAACACCCTGAGCCTTGGCTATCCTATATTTAACATCTTCACTGCTCCCACCATCTTTACTAATAATACTACCAAGGTAAGTGAAGCTGCCCACCTGATCAATCTTTTCATTATCCAACGTCACCTTTTCATCTTCACTTATTCCTAGTCTTAGTGAATTAGTCTTCATAACATTAATTTTCAAACCAATTCTAGCACCCTGAACTCGCAAAACCTCTAAAACTTCATTCATTTTGCTCACACTTTCATCTAGGATGCTTAAATCATCAGCATAATCCAAGTCCAGGAGACTTTTTCCTCCCCATTTGATTCCGTGGTCTCCCATTGCCTTTCCTCTGTTCCTTAAAACAAAGTCCATCAAAATAATCCATACAAAGGGGGATAGAACACAACCCTGCTTAACTCCTGATTTAATACAAAACCAGGTGCTAACCTCATTTCCTACCTTAACCGCAGCAGTGTTATTCTCGTACATAGCACTAATCACTTTAATGCATTTGTCTGGTATACCATACAAGGATAAAACCTTTACTAAAGCTCTTCTATCAACAGAATCGAACGCTTGCTCATAATCTATAAAACTGGGGACCAAAGGTGTTTGAAAACTCAGGCACTTCTCAATTATAAGCCTAAGAGTGAAAATTTGGTCGACACATCCTCTACCTTTTCTAAAACCGCACTGCTCTTCTCTTAAAACTTTGTCTACGGTATCTGTCAGTCTAAAAAGTATCATATGACTAAGTAATTTACTACCTGCAGAGACCAGACTAATGCCTCGATAATTACCACACTCACGTTTATCACCTTTCTTATAAAACAGGCTTAATTAAGGTTTTCCTAAAATCGTTAAGTACTTCCCCTTTTTCAAAAATCATATTCATAATCATCAGTAACTTATTTCTAACCTCAGAGCCACCATATTTAAGAAACTCATTTACCACCCTATCAGCACCTGGAGCCTTATTATTTCTTAATCCTTTTAGTACTGCCGCTAATTCTTCCTCACAAAACAAATCTTCCTTCACATCCAAGGTATCACGAACTTTTTCCGTTTCCTCTATATCTTTTCCTGCAACTCTATCTCGGTTAAGCCAATTCTCAAAATGTTCGGTCCATCTCTCTTCAGTTCTTTCCTTATCGCTAATTGTGGCCCCATTCCTATCTTTAACTCAGCCAAGTCCGGATTGACTACTCCCTCTCAATTTATTAACATGCCAGTACAATATTCTACTATTATGCCGTCTAGCTGCATCTTCCAGATCCTCGATAATTTTATCCATGTCCTCCACTTCACACCTCTTTAGTTCATATTTTAATGCTTTCTCCACTTTCTTAACATTCCTTTTGTTTTCATAGGATCTATCACTCAGATAATTCTTGTACAAGTACTTTCTCCTTTCTATTAAACATAAAGCTTTTTCACTAATAGTCTTAGCTACAGTTCTAGCTTTCTTCCCTATGACACCTTCAGCAACTTCACAAATTGTTTTTCTAAAATTATTCCAACCATCTTCCACATTATCAAATTTTAAACTCTCAAGTTTAGTATTCAACTGTTCCTGGAAAGTTTCTCTCAAATTCTCATCCTGGAGTCTTCGAACGTCATAACTTCCCAGGAGGTAGTTACCCTTCCGATATTTCAGCTTTAAATTAAACCTTGACACTACTAGATGGTGATTTTTACCTTTAACATCAATAACGGCACTCCTATATACCCTAGTATTTTGTATTGATCCTGCCAGTCTTTGGTTTACTATAACATAATCAATAAGGTTTGCTGTCTTACCATCACGTGAATACCATGTTAACTTATGAGCCATTTTATGACCAAACACCGTATTGGTTATAACTAGATTGTTATACCTACAAAATTGCAAAAGTCTGTATCCATTACTGTTTTCTTTTCTACCATCTATTCCTATTTCTACCAACATGGCCGTTAAAATCTCCTAGTAATTACATCATATTTCTAGCTAGGACCCTGTCTATTTGCTCCTGTAAATGTAAGTAGAATTCATCTGAGTCACTAGTATCTCCGTCAGTCGGTTCTACAGGGGCGTGTGCTACTATAACTGATACCCTGAACTTTTTAGTCATAAAATGAGTAATTAGTATTCTATTATTAACACCTTCCCGGCCTTAACAAGACTTAGCAGCTTCCTTATTCATCATGAGCTGTACTCCCTGTCTATGTACCCCATCCTTCTATGACACCTTCAGCAACTTCACAAATTGTTTTTCTAAAATTATTCCAACCATCTTCCACATTATCAAATTTTAAACTCTCAAGTTTAGTATTCAACTGTTCCTGGAAAGTTTCTCTCAAATTCTCATCCTGGAGTCTTCGAACGTCATAACTTCCCGGGAGGTAGTTACCCTTCCGATATTTCAGCTTTAAATTAAACCTTGACACTACTAGATGGTGATCTTTACTTTTAACATCAATAACAGCACTCCTATATACCCTAGTAACTTGTATTGATCCTGCTAGTCTTCGGTTTACTATAAGATAATCATTAAGATTTGTTGTCTTACCATAACGTGAATACCATGTTAACTTATGAGCCATTTTATGACCAAACACCGTATTGGTTATAACTAGATTGTTATACCTACAAAATTGCAAAAGTCTGTATCCATTACTGTTTTCTTTTCCTACACCGAATTTACCTAGGCTAGGATACCATCTTTCCCTATTTCTACCAACCAGGGCGCTAAAATCTCCTAGTGAAAACAAAATATTTCTACCTGGGACCCTGTCTATTTGCTCCTGTAACTGTAAGTAAAATTCATCTGAGTCACTAGTATCTCCATCAGTCGGTTCTACAGGGGCATGTACTACCATAACTGATACCCTGAACTTTTTAGTAGTAAAATGAGCTATTAGTATTCTATTATTAATACTTTCCCAGCCTAAACAAGAATTAGCAGCTTCCTTATTCATCATGAGCCCTACTCCCTGTCTATGTACCCCATCCTTCCTGCCTGAGTAAACAAATTCTATATCACCTAATTTCATGCTTCCTACCCCTGGGATATGAGTTTATGAAACTCCTAATAAGTCCAGTTCGAATCGTTTGAATTCGTCAGTCAAAACGTCAGTACTATGGTCATTTTTAACGTCGTAACATTCCAAGTTCCAATTTTCATGTTCTTTAAATCATTGAAATTATTTTCGCCTCAGGAAAAGCAATGATCCTGGATACCAGTGCAGGACGGGGATCACATATCTTCTCAAGCCTACACCGAAGTGCTTAAGCCGGCTTAGAACCGGAAGGCAAGAAGTCCCTGGGACCTTCATAAATGGAGGCTTTGTGCAATCCTGGGCCCATCTTGGTCACAACATGCTTTTCAGCACTTGGCGATGCTCTTCTATCAACAAGAGTTCTATCCTACCGTTTTTTATTTTAGATCACCCTATTTCTTTGTGTGGCCGCTGGACCCAATCTCTGCTTCTACGCCCAGATTAAAATTGCGACAAAAACTTGTCAAATGAATTTTCAAGGTGCCAAGGATAGTCTATCAAAATTAAAACATTGTTTGCCCCTTGGACCTGTCTGGCGTCTGTTCATGCCTAAATTCGTAATTTCCTAAGATTTTTGTTTTAGGTGTTTTAAAATTACGAAGTTTTACGGCAGCACCACATCTTAGTCGACGAAATGTGATAATTAATAAGCAAAATAAATTAGTTAAATTTGATGCTTTTTGTCCGCAAAAATTCAAACATCCACAATCTCCTAATTCCCAAAAACAACTACGCCTTCAAAGGAAAGCTTCACCTTCTCAAACTGTTTAGTGGTATATGTTTTAAGCTTACATTTTACTGATTCTTCTACCACTTTTCTTATTTTTAATTTTGGCGTCCACCATGGGCACCCGTAGGGGTGCCATCCCCCCTGGCCGAATGACGCTCCCTTATCTAACTTGATGATATTGGGGGAAGTAGTCGTGATAATAGCCATGGTAGGAGTTGCAAGGAGTAGCATTGGTGAGAATAGTTGTGTTGTGATAGGGTGTAGTTACCATAGGGCCTGTCATGGTAGGATTTGTCGTGAATAGTATAATGGAAAAAAAAATTGTCGCGGTAGCAGAGGTAAGGTAGGAGTAGTCGTATACAAGCCTAAGAATTCTACAAACTGCAATGAAAATTAAATGTCTATTGTTAAACATGTAGGTTACATAATGTGTTAAGTGTTCTGGACATCCATGTTAGAATTTTAGCCCAAAATTTATATTATTTATAATAGAAATGTTATGTAACATTTGTATTATACCACTATATAACCACTGGTCTGAAATCTAGAAGACTGGCAAACAAAAACATATTCTAGTCGTCCAAATCTTGTAGTGTTTGACTGATCACGTAGGATTACAGCATAAATATTATATAGTATGGAAAATTTGGTTCAGAAATGGGACACATCATAGCGCGCGGTTTGGGAAGTTTCGCAAAGCGTCACAGCAATAGCTTCAACAGGAGTTCTATATTCCCATCGCAATGCGCTACAAATTTGTCATTCGCACTCACGTGCGAAGGCGGAGTCATGACAAAAGTCGTGCGACTGATGGGTCCCAAAAATCTTTAATGGAGAGTATAGGAATTTTCCATACTGTATAATATTTATGCTGTTCGTAGAATAAAAACGGGATTTACTGAAAAAAGTGGCTGGTGAAATAAAACAACCAATAATATATAGAAGTGACTTCATTCTTTAATAAACGCCCCCCTCCCCTCCAAGGGAAGGAGACACTTAGATCAGTTCAAAATCTTACTTAGGAAGGAGCTGTATAAACAGTTTTAACGTTGCGCTAGTGTTTACTTCGATGCTTCCAAGCAGTCGTCTAAAACTTTCCCAATCAAGCATTTGGATGACTGTGGTAGAGTGGAAAGGAAAGTTTTGATGAATGTTTATTAAATATATAGTTTCTTACCAACAAAGGTGTAATATAGAAAGTAAAGTAAAAGCCGTTATCCCATATCTTCCTAGATAAGCATTTGGGTGATTAAGGGATGTGAAAATGAAGGAGATGAGGAACTTTGTTAAAATAAATGTACAATTGCTTTCCAACAAAGTGGCAAAATACTTTATAATACATCCAAAGCAAATTATCCAAATCCAACAAAATCAAATTTTAAATATTTCTTCTGTTTTTTTCATTCGATTACTACCTTTCGAGACAGCCATTTAACCAAATAAAAGTAAAATTAATATACACATTTTGTTTTAATTATTGATCTACGGTGAGCCAAAATCAAAGCCTGCATTAATTCAAAAACGTTCATAAATTAAATAAAATGATGAAAAACTTTCAAAACAATGAAAAACTTTAGCGTAAAGAGCGAGTCATTGAGGAAGGGACAGCCCCTTTCATATACGGAATAATTTCTGTTCGTTTTAAGTTTTAATATCGCTCCTTACTTTAAGTTAAAAAAAAACTTGTTCCTTTTATTTAATCTTACCAAGAAAAGAACTGTTAAAAAGTGTTTAAGATTTGACAAGTGTTGACTGGAATACTTTCCCAAACAAACGCTTCAAAGACATAAAGAGAGTGAAAAAGGAAGGCTCAACTAATTCCGAAAAAATGAATATGTAGCTGCTTACCAACACAGTGGCAAAAGTCTAGCAAACAAAAAAAAAAGTGGCGAAACTAATAACAAAGTGGCAAATGATTTATAAACAAATTGTCTCAAACGTTCTGAAACACGTATTTACTAATCAAACGAAAAAAACATTACCAACGAACTTGTTCAACTTGAGAGTGCCTTAGTCATCACACCCTTTAATCTTTAGTTCTATAGATTATGAGCAAGTGTTTGATTCAGCCGATAGAAGAGCTTTAGTGAAGGTTCTATCCTTGTGTGGTATTAAATAAAATAATTTTTTAACTGAAAGTAAGGAGCGACATTAAAACTTAAAACGAACATAAATTATTCTGTATATGAAAGGGGCTGTCCCCTCCTCAACGCCTCGCTCTTTACGCTAAAGTTTTTTTTTTATTGTTTTAAAAAATAGAGTTGTGAGAAAGAGTCAAATTTTAGCGTAAAGAGCGAGGCGTTGAGGAGGGAACTGCCCCTTTCATATACAGAATAATTTCTGTTCGTTTATAGGTGTTACGTATTTAATATATGCGATGCTTTACCCCCCACCCTAATGTGCAAATATATAGCCCAAATTTGTTTATAAACTATTATATATTCATCCTATTTTATTTTATTTCATTAGCATTAACCAAACTTGACTTTTTATAGGTGTCCACATAATGGGAAAGTACCTAAATATGTAGTTGCTTTCCAACAAAGTGGCAAAACACTAATAAATAAACTAAACACTTTACAAATAATTTATAAGTATTCCAAAGATCTTCCGAAACCGATTATCCAAAAGCATCCGAGACACAGATTTGAGTGTTTGAGGGAGAGTGAAAATTTTAGACTTTTTGTAAAAATAAAAATTTTAGGAATTTGTAAAAATAAAAATCTAGCTACTTATTATCAGATTGGAACCCTTTTGGAACCCTTCGGAAGAAAAATTTTCCCAATCTATCAAAATAATAACAATATCAAAATAAATGACTAGAGAGGGCGAAAAGAGAATGCCGAAGTAAGTTTTTTTTAAATAAAATAAATGTGTATTTTTTAATTAACAAAGTTTCAAAACTTTAGCTTGCCGTGAATTTACCCAACATAATATCTTCATTATTTGGATTATAAAAGGTTCTAAATTTTACATGCCCCCTTTAAGATCTGAACTCTAGCTGTAACGATGCTATTTTTAATTTGTATTTTAGCACAAGATATATCAAAAGAAAAAATATTTGCTATACAGGTATCCAGGGCTGTATCCAGGTTTTTTTTTTTTTTTGGGGGGGGGGGGTGGGGGGGTTTACGCAAGGTTTTTTTTTTGGGGGGGAGGAGTTTGCACAAAAAAACTAAAAAAAATACATTACAAATTTGTTTATATCCAGTTTTGTTACGTTTTTACGAGTCAGACAAACATTTTGAGGGGTTCAAACACCCTAACCCCTCCCTGATTACGGCCTTGCAGGTATTATAAATAAGTAAGTGTTTTTTAAGTTTTACGCTTTGTCAAAAACAAAGGATTGTATTTGGTTTGTTTTCTTTGACGTTCAGTATTTTAATCATGATACGGGTAGTTTTACACGTTTTATTACGTGTTTTTGTCACCATCTTAACAGATGGGAAGAAGCTGCCAAATCAATATTAACCCTTTTTTTTATTCTCTTAGCGTCGTTGTAAAAACACCAGCTATGTATGTGATTGCTATTTAGCTTTGCATTAGTTTTTATCCGTCCGCAAAGAAGAATTTGGAAGACAATTTTCGGTGCTTGAGTGTCAATTGCTGGCCAACCGTTCGAAGAGATCTAAGTCGTCTACACATTCGGCCTGTTTTATTCGGATGATGAAAGTTTGCAATTCGGCCTGAAAGCGTCATTCCAATTAATTCCTCACTTTCTGCGTTTCATTAAGGAATGATTTTAACTTTATTTTAAGAAGAATTGGCAAACTTTTTTGCTTTATTCAGGAATGATTTCTTGTCTGTGAATTCAAGTTAAGTTACTGCTACAGGGGGCAATTCTCCGTGGGAGAGGGGGGATTTTCCGCGGAGGGGGATTTTTCATGGAGGTTGGGTATTTTCCAGGGGGTAAACGCAGGCTCTTGTGCAGTAGCAAGTTCTTATCATTCCTTAGCTTAGTTGGACAGGGGAGGAATCATTCCTTGATAAGAATAAGAAAAGTTGGTACTTGTATGACATACCCCCTACCTAATATTCTTCTAATATGTTTCTCTGGCGCTCAATCCTAATGAAATATAGCAAAGTAAGATACAAATATAATACTTTAGAAACAAATTTGGGCTATATACTTGCACATTATGGGTGGGGGTAAAGTATAGCGGGTCTACAGGCCTAATGTGTTAGGTACAATTAATCTGCATATTATGTAGTAAGAATTGTTAGTACTTGTGCGTTATATCTTACCCACTGCTATAGACTGTACAAGGAAATACTACAGGAAACCAGTCAAACGGGTATTTGCAATGGATAAATGGATCGCAAAGTGTGATTTCTCATTGCGTTTACAATATTTAAACTGTTGTTTTTGGGGGGTTTAGGGGGAAAAGGTACCTAGGTTAGGTTAGTTTACGTATTTAATGTATGCTATGCTTTACCCCCCTCCCCCTCTAATGTGCAAATATATAGCCTAAATTTGTTTCTAAACTATTATATTCTCATCCTATTTTATTTTCTTTCATCTGCATTAATCAAACTTGACTTCTTTCGTGGGTAAGATATAATGCACAAGTACCGAATTGTTTTCTAACTTCACACTGTCGAAATACTTTACCCCCACCCCCTCACATAAAATATATAGCCCAAAATATATATTTTCCGTCTATTCTGTCACTTCTCCTTGTCTTGTCTCACGCTAAGCTGAAAGAAACTAACGAAAAAAATCGGTTCTATAATGCGTCAATGAATGAACAATTTTAGCGGTAGGGGGTTTGTCATAAAAGCACCGAATTTTCTTTTCTTTTCTTCGTTCTTTCATTTCTTTACATCCCCATATAAACTGCAGAAGGTTTTACCAAATACCCTCCTATCTTGGCAAAAATAGGGACCGTTTTGCTGCCTTTGCTGATAATAAAATATTAATTTTTTTTTCGACTGAAATTATGGAGGAACATTAAATTTAAAACAAACAAAAATTATTCCGTATATGAAGGGGGCTGCCTTCTCAATGTTCTTTGCGCTAAAGTTTGGCTTTTTGTCCCAATTTCTTTAAGAACGACCCACTATACACAAAAGCTGGTTATTTAGAATAAGAAGATTTTTTAAAGTACTTTAAAAACCTTACTTCTTGCTACTGTACTTTCAGTTAATTTTTTTTATACTTAAGTTCAATTGTTTTTAAAATAATGCAAGGAAATCCGCCTCCCCCTCCATAATGAATCCTCCCTCTAAAAATTTTCCCCAAACAATTCCATCCTCGTTGTAAATTCCCCCGGAAAATTTCCTGCGGACAATTAGGCCTGGAAAATTTTCCATAGGCTACTTCCCTTTGAAAAAAAGTTTTTTATTTAATTTCTGATCATTTTTCGAAACATGCTGGAAATTCCCCTCCGTGGAAAATTTTCTGGGAACGCCCCCCCCCCAATTTACAATTTCTTACGAGGAAAATCCTCTCCCTCCTGCCGAAAAATCCCACAGGCAATTCCAACCCTGCTGAAAATTTCCCCCGTAACATCTCCACATGCAAAATTGAGTCGCCAACGAGTAAAGTAAGACAAATAAAAAAAATTTCGTATAGAAGTTTCTTCAAATCCCCCCCCCTCTAGTGTAAAATTGCCCACGGAAAGTTACCATTTAATAAAATTATCATTTCTTCTGCTACTACTACTACTACATGCCGCCTGAGGCCGACACAGCTACGCACGCTCCTCCTCCATCCCAATCTATTCAAAGCCTCCCTTTTTACTCCCTCCCAGGAAGTTTCAATTTCCTTTAAATCTTTCTTTATGACGTCCTCCCACCCCAGACGAGGACGACCTGCTTCCCGTTTAGCTCTAGATGGTTAGCCGAAAAGGACACTCATTTTAGCCCTAGAGAGCGGTATTGAACCACATTTTTCGTACAGCCTATTTTTTGAAATACAGTCAGTAAGCCGGGTACCCAGAACAATCCGTAAGTAATTTCTCTCGAAAACATCTAGCAAATCTTTATCCGCTTTTCCGAGCGCCCATGCTTCAGAGCCATATATAACATTATTATTTTTTTTTTGGGGGGGGGGTAAACTGGGTAATCCCCCCTGGATACGGCATTGGTCACTTAAAAAGAGCACTATAATTTTTAATTTCCTTTCGGAAGACCCCTATCCCTATCTTCTCGGATCATTGGTTCGATACAATCAAATCTGGGTAAAACGAAAAAAAAAAAACAACAACTAAACACGCATCTGTGATCTTTCTTCTGGCAAAAAAAAAAAAAAAAAAAAAAAAAAAAAAAAAAAAAAAAAAAAAAAAAAAAATCCACATTTTCGCAGATTGGAACCTCTACAGAATGATTCTATGATATGCTGAATCTGATGGTGTGATTTTTATTAAGAGTCCTTGCGTTTTTTGGGTGTGTCCCCTGTTTTTCAAAAATCAGATAAATTCATTAAAAAAAAATTCCGGGAAAAGGGCAGTTTTTTTGAACACCAAATGGGGGCTCCGACACAGCTCGACCAAGTGTGACTGGTTCTGTAGGTTTTACACCTAGTCAAAAACAAAAGACTGTTTTCTTTTACGTCTGCAGCGTTTAATCTTCATATAAATAGTCTTATGTGATTCATCACACGTTTTTATATCACTATATCAGCAGATGGGTAGCGGCAATGAAAATCGGCAGACTTATTTATAGCTCTAATGGCGTCAATACAGCAACTAGTTTTGACTTTTTAAGCTTTTCGTAAAATGTTTTGTGACAAAGGTTTAAATAACAATCTGTAGCAAATGACAGTCTATGGATGGTAATTGTTTCAATAAAGATAGGATGGCTTAAGCACCAACTGGAAACTTCCCAGGAAGGAGGAGAGGAAGTGCTGCAGAGATCTATTTTTTTTTTACCGAGATTTTAATTTACTTATTTCTCATTTAACTACTTTTAAGGGTTAATGGCCCTTATCATGAAACCGTCTCTATAATATCATGCTGATAGAGTATATAGCCTAGTGGGTTTTACTTCGTCACCCAGGCACCCAAGGATATCTACCAAGCTCTATCAATAAATTTAAGGCCTGCGAACTTTAAGCAAAATCTATGTATACGTTTCTAACTATTACCAAGGAGAAACAGAGCAGCTGCTTAAAAAATGATCCTGAAACTAAAAAACTTTCGTTCCTGCTACTGGTTTAAAATTTCACACGGAAGAACCAGTCAGAGGGAGCTTATCTTTTGTTTCTTATTATTTGTTTAGAAATTTCACACATGATCACAAAAGAATAAATCAGGTTTTCAAAAGGCGGGACTAATTGGCTTCCCTTTCTGTCATACGCTTAAAGAATAAATTGATTGGCTTACAAACATACTTCACCGGCATAGACAAATAAAATCCACACATGTTTTATTTACCATGAAATTATAGGAAATTAATCTTCTTTTTCTCTTTGCTACTACCCAAGTGCCTCCCCTCAATCTGAATCTAATTTTTAGGTAGACTTGCAGTATAATTTCAAAATAACATTTTACAATTAAGACTAATCGAAATAATAGTTACCATCCCTGAATCAGCTGGAAATGTATGATATTACTTATGTATATATGTATATATTGAATTCTCATATTATGTATTAGCATAACTATCGTGTTATTCCTTAGTTTTAAGTCATGAGGTGGCAAATCAGCAATTTCAATTGAATTAAGAAATTATGGAGTAAATTCAATTCCTCCTTCCTGTTTATTCTTTACCGAATCATACACTTAATAGACACATTTATATTCTTGTGGGATCCATTGTGGTTCCCGCTATTACTTCTCTTCTAACCACATATTTCATTTTCGATGTTATCCCCGCTGTCGCTTGTCTTCTAACGAAATTGTTCCTATGTGTTGGTTCTATTGTACAAACAGCTCGCTAGAAACCCCATTCATAATGAGGTTTTATTAATACCGAGACTTAACTTGCACTAATCTGAACGAATCAAAATTTTTCATAGAACTTTTAGCCAATCACAAAATTCTGTAAAAAATTTGATTGGCTCAAACTACCGCTAGCTGAATGTCGGTGTCAGTAAAATCTCATTGTGAATGGGGCTTTTAACTATTCAACCAGGAAACATTAATTTTACCCAAACTATCTCAAAACAAACACAAAATAAAAAGCTTACTAGAATCTCAAGGTTAGTTACTCAAAAAAGAAGGAAAAATCAGAAAGCTCGACCTCGGATTATTTTCACCATCTCAGCTTCCTTTACGGGCTCGATTTTCGGGAGTGACAGTTGGTAATAATGAGGCACTATTTGAAATAAAGGAACAATTCACAATGGCCAGAAGCCTCAGCTTACCCAAGTGAAATGAGATCCAAGCAGTGACGTAATTTTGTCAAAATCCTGGGGGGGGGGGGGGAAATTTGGAGCCAATTTTCCCAAGTCAAGTGAAAATGACAGTGAAAAATGAAAAATGAGCCATATAGTACCATACAAACAAATATGCACTAAAGAAAACAGATTACTTTCTGTGGATGCTGGAATTATGCAGACTTATCTTAGTTTTGACAGGATTTTTGAAGAAATCAAATTTCAGTTGGGGGGCAAACTGGTTATTGTCTCACCTGCAGACCTACATTCTCGAGTGTGTACTGAATAATGCACAAGTACTGAATTAGGTACGCCTCAATTAGTTTGACAAGGTTTTTGAAGGTGTTAATTTCAGGGGGGGGGGGTAAACTAGGGTCTGGGAGGCAGTTGACCCCTGTCTCATATCAAATTATGCCCCTAAGCCCATGGGCCCTAGTGAATGATGATTTTTCATTTCTGAGGTCTTAGGTGAGTTTCTTTTAAACATTCTGAAAATCTACATAGCTACAGGGCACTTAGTGGATGGTTTTTTAGCCACACTTCCTTTTTTTGAAATTTGGCAGCCGCTATGATCAAAAACTGCCTGTGGAGGTTTCTTCTATTAAAAATTGAATTTACGATTTTTTCTAGTTCAATACGATACCTATGATTGGGTGTGCACCAAATCCAACAGTCAGGTTTCATTTTCGCTGTCCTTGGTACATATTCGCCTTTTGACCCGCAGCCAAGAAAGGTTGCCTAGCCCAGCCGTAGTCAGTCACTTTGCGAAATGTTGGGATAGGTCTTGCAAGCCCTTGGTATTTTGCTTTCATCAAGAGTTTTTTTTTTTTTAATTATTTAATCAACCTAAAGTAGAAGCAGGTTATGCATAAAAACTGCCATTTAAATTCCAAGCAAACCTACATCTTCCCATGCTATGCTAAAACAAAAGTAACCCGGTGCTGTTGTAAGTCATCTAAATTATTCCTTCTCTATCTTGATAACATCATTTTAGTGTAAGACCTGACATAAATATGACATATTCAGGAAGAGGCAAATATTCAAAAACCAGCTTGTTTCTCACATTGACTGTCATTTTCTGACAGTAATATAGGGGGTTCATGAAAGTGACTCCTGTGGTGGGAGAGGAAGACCCGGAAGTTAAAGTAAACCCTGTACCTTTTTTTCTCTATGACATACCTTACAAAACGTAAGATGGAAAGTTGAACAATTTAATTAGACAAACTAGAAATCTTGTGCGACAAGATTATCTTAAAGCAGGGGTAGCAATTCACAAGAATATTGAGGAGGGGGTACGTATTTTAAATCTACGGATGGGGGTGGGACAAATTTGTTATTTACTGTTTTTTAAATGAAAATACAAAAAAAATAACTTTCGTGAAAATGAAAAAAAATGTATTTTTCAAAATTTAGGGGGAGAGGGGTTTATAACCTAAGGTGGTCAAATACCCCCCCCCCCCCAATTGGCACCCTGGCTTCAAGGAAGAAGATGACATCTTAATACGCAAACAGTGGCAAGAATGTTTTAATGGGCGAAATTTAAAATAGTGTACTTCCTATAAAAGTATTTTTGGGGGGTCCTTGAAATTTGATTCACTGATTTTCAGTTCTTTCCAGCTAATAAGACAGGCTGTTCTGTCTTGTTAGCCAGCACCCCCCTCCCCGTTCAATATAGCTTATGGCAATCAATCACTATTGATTTTCGTCACTGATATCTAATGATAACCATTGTCTTCGAAAAAGAATGGTTGTTATTGGCTGTCAGGGGGCAAAAATCTATTGCAAACCATTGCTATATGGGGATAGAGTCGTTCTTTTTGGAGCAAAGCTAGGAACTCGATTCCGGAGAGGGTTTCTGTTCTGGGGAAATGCCTGATTCTTAAAAAAATTCTATTTTAGCCGTTTTAAAGACACCAAACATATATTTTTTTTGGTGGGGTATCAATCCCCCTATCCCTGATCATGTTGATGTATGCTCCTTAGTTACTGGAACGCTCTGTTTAAAAAAATGTAAGAAGGATTTTCCAAATGGTTCTTAATTACTGGTCGCTATTTTAAAGGCCATATTGACTTCTCAACGGTCATTTTATACTAACCGGTCTTACGGTCTTTACTTGACTCTCTTTTTTATGCACAGGGCCCTTTGAATTATGTTTTGTAAAATATTAGCCCTCAACACCGAACACAATGAAAACTCAGCGCAATAAATGAAGCCACGCATGGAGACTCTAAAAACTGTGGTTCAAGCTTACCTGTCCTAATGTCTTCTCCCTTGAGAAGTGGCTACCCTTAAGTCAGAGTTAAAATTGCCAAGGACTGGCATTGTTTTGATCTGAGCTAGCGTTAGACAGTTCTATGCTGCGATGAATCGACAGCCTTATAGCAGGAATAGTAAAGTGGTAGTTGGTAGCTGCCACTTTGCTGGCAGTGGTAGCTGGTGATTTAAGATAATTTCCATTGAAATCACAGGCAGCGCAATAGCGCTGCCTAAGTAAAGAACGATGTGGGCACAATGTTTTATTTATTTTTCCTCCATACCCAGGCACTTCGTATCAAAGGAATTGTCGTAGAAACTTTGAAAAGGGCTCATACGATTGGAAATTGGAGTGGCTAGTGCCCTTTTCAATAGTCGAAAGTGATTGGAGGGCAACTAGCCCCCCTCCACGCCCATCATTCCCCCAAACACATCCAATCAAAATTTTGAGATAGTTAGTTTGTTCAGCGTAGTTGATTTACAGATAGAAAATATGTTTTTGAGGAGGACACTCCCCCACAACCCTCGGGGCAAGGGTTTTAAGTTATGCCCTGGGGGCATATATGGTTTTTATAGAAGGCGTTGTCGTAGAAACTTCAAAAAGGCTCATTCGATTGGAAATTCAAAGGGCTAGTGCCCTTTTTAATAGTCGAAAGTGATTCGAGAGCAACTAGCCCCCCTCCACGCCCATCATTCCCCCAAACACATCCAATGAAAATTTTGAGATAGTTAGTTTGTTCAGCGTAGTTGATTTCCAGATAGAAAATATGTTTTTGAGGAGGACACTCCCCCACCGCCCTCGGGGCAAGGGTTTTAAGTTTTGCCCTGAGGGCATATAAGAACGATGTTGGCACAATGTATCATTAATTATTTTTTTTTCCTTTAGAGCAGGGCACTTCGTATCGAAGAAGTTGCCGTAAAATGCCTGGGGGAATTTTTGAGGAGAACACTCCCCCACAACCCTCGGGGCAATGGTTGTAAGTTATGCCCTGGGGGCATATAAGGTTTTTATAGAAGGCATTGTCGGAGAAAATATGTTTTTGAGGAGGACACTCTCCCACAAACACTGGAGCAAGGGTTTTAAGTTATGTCCTGGGGGCATATATGGCCCCAGGACATATATAAGGTTTTATAGAAGGTTTTTATAGAAGGTAGTGCCCACAAAACATTGTGCCCACCTTATATATAAGGTTTTTATAGAAGGTGCTGTCGTAGAAACTTCAAAAAAGGCTCATTCGATTGGAAATTCAAAGGGCTAGTGCCCTTTTTAATAGTCGAAAGTAATCGGAGGACAACTAGCTCCTAACACCCCTTTCACGCCCACCATTTCCCGAAACAAATCCAATCAAAATTTTGAGATAGTCATTTTGTTCAGTGTAGTTGATTTCCAGCACAGTTTATATAATTAGCCGTATGATCTTTCCCTATCTCACCCATTATAAAAACCCGGACCGAGGTGCGATTGCTCCCGAGAATGTATAAACCGGTATAAACATAAGCGGCATTAGATCTTTTCACGGGTAGACAAAGAATAATCACCTACGGAACAAGTACTGACAAAACCACTTGGCCGGCTCACCAATAAGTACAGAAATAAGTGGGAGGAGCTTTTTGTTCGCACCGAGAATGAAGAGCCAGAAATCATCTGCGGTAAACTTACTGGATAATTATATAAACTGTGATTTCCAGATAGAAATTATGTTTTTTGAGAAGGACACTCCCCACAGCCTTCAGGGCAAGGTTTGTAGGTTATACCCTGGGGGTATATAAGGTTTTTATAGAAGGCATTGTCGTAGAAACTTCAAAAAAGGCTCATTCGATTGGAAATTCAAAGGGCTAGCGCCCTTTTTAATAGTCGAAAATGATTGGTGGGCACTTAGCCCCCCCCCCCCACGCCCATCATTCCCCCAAACACATCCAATCAAAATTTTCAGATAGCCATTTTGTTCAGCGTAGTTGATTTCCAGATAGAAATTATTTTTTTGAGGAGTACACTCCCCCACAACCTTCAGGGCAAGGGTTCTAAGTTATGCCGTCGGGGCTTAAAGGTTTTTATAGAAGGCGTTGTCGTAGAAACTTCAAAAAAGATTCATTCGATTTGAAATTCAAAGTGTTAATGCCCTTTTTAATAGTCGAAAGTGATTGGAAAGCTACTAACCCCCCTCTCACTCCCACCTTTTCCCCAAATACATCCAATCAAAATTTTGAGATGGCCATTTTATTCAACGTAGTTTTAAGTTCTGTAAATTAGGTCTTTGAGGATGACAACCGCCTCACAACTCCGAGGGCAGGGGTTTTAAGTTATGCCCTGGGGGTATATAAAGTTTTTATAGAACGCGTTGTCGTAGAAACTTCAAAATGGGCTCATTCGATTAGAAATTGAAATGGCTATTGCCCTTTCTAATAGTTGAAAGTAATTGGAAGGCAACCAACACCCTTTCCACGACCACCATTTCCCCAAAAATATCCAATCAAAATTTTGAGATAGCCATTTTGTTCCGTGCAGTTAAAGTTCAGGCAATTATATCTTTGAACAGGGCACTCCCCCACAGTCTTCAAGGCAAGGGTTATAAGTTATGCTCTGGGGGCATATAAGGTTTTAACAAAGATTGAAATCTTTGTCGTAGAAACTTGAAAAAGGGCTCATTCGATTGGAAATTCTTGGAAATTCAAAGGCCTTTTTAATAGTCGAAAGTGATTTGAGGGCAACTAGCCCCCCTCTCTTGCCCACCTTTTCCCCAAACACATCCAATAAAAATTTTCAGATAGCCATTTTGTTCAGTGTTGTTGATTTCCAGATAGAAATTATGTTTTTGAGGAGGACACTCCCCCACAGCCCTCAGGGCAAGGGTTTTAAGTTATGCCCTGGGGGCGTATAAGGTTTTTTTTTAGAACGCGTCGTCGTAGAAACTTCAAAAAGGGCTCATTTGATTTGAAAATTCAAATGGCTAGTGCCCTTTTTAATAGTCGAAAGTGATTGGAAGGCAACTAACACCCCTTCCACGCCCACCATTTCCCCAAACACATCCAATCAAAATTTTGAGATAGCCCTTTTGTTCCATGCAGTTTAAAGTTCAGGAAACTACACCTTTGAGCAGGACACTCCCCCCACAGTCTTCAAGGCAAGGGTTATAAGTTATGCTCTGGGGGCATATAAGGTTTTAACAAAGATTGAAATCTTTGTCGTAGAAACTTGAAAAAGGGCTCATTCGATTGGAAATTTAAAGGGTTAATGCCCATTTTAATAGTCGAAAGTGATTTGAGGGCAACTAGACCCCCTCTCACGCCCACCTTTTCCCCAAACACATCCAGTCAAAATTTTTAGATAGTCATTTTATTTAACGTAGTTGAAAGTTTTGGAAATTAGGTCTTTAAGGATGACAACTCCCCCCCACACAACCCTCAGGGCAAGGGTTGTAAGTTATGACCTGGGAGCATGTAAGGTTTTTATAGAAAGCGATGTTGTAAAAACATCAAAAAGGGCTCATTCAATTGAAAATTGAAAGGGGTAGTACCCTTTTAATAGTCAAAAGTGATTGAAGGGCAACTAAGCCTCCCCCCTCTCACGCCCACCTTTTCCCCAAACACATCCAATCAAAATTTTGAGATGTCCATTTTTTTCAACGTAGTCGAAAGTTCTGGAAATGAGGTCTTTTAGGATGATAACCCCATCAGAGGGTTCTAAGGTTTGTAAGTTATACCCTGGGGGCATACAAGGTTTATATAGAAAGTTGTTGTAGAAATTTCAAAAGGGGCTCATTTGATTGGAAATTGAAATTGCCCTTTTTAATAGTCGAAAGTGAGTGGAGAGTAATTAACCCCCCTCTCACGCCCACCATTTCCCCAAACACATTAAATCAATGCTTAGAGATAGCCATTTTGTTCAACGTAGTTGAAAGTTCTGGAAATTATGTATTTAAGGATGACCACCCCCCCCCCAGAGTCCCCAGGGCAAAGGTTGTAAGTTATGCCCTCGGGCATATAAGGTTTTTAATGATAGAGTTATCGTAAAAACTTCAAAAGGGGCTCATTCAATTGGAAATTGAGAGGGCTAGTGCCCTTTTCAATAGTTGAAAGTGATTGGAGGGTAACTAACCCCCCTCTCACGTCCACCATTCCCCCAAACACATCTAATAACAATTTTCAGACAGCCATTTTGTTCAACGTAGTAGAAAGTTCTGGAAATTAGGTCTTTGAGGATTACAACCCCCTCCCCCCCAGGAGGGGGGAGGGGGTTGTATTCCCCCTCCGCTATCGTAGAAACTTCAAAAGGGCTCATTCGATTAGAAATTGAAATGGCTAGTGTCCTTTTTAATAGTCGAAAGTAATTGGAAGGCAACCAACACCCCTTCCACGCCCACCATTTCCCCAAACACATCCAATCAAAATTTTGAGATGACCATTTTGTTCCATGCAGTTGAAGTTCAGGAAATTATACCTTCCCTGAACTTCAACGATACCCAAAAATTTTATTTAGAAGAATTACAGTCCCCTATATTGAGCTACAAGGAAAATCACTTTTTCCGAGGGAAGCAGTGATATATCTCCCTTTTTTCGGTTGCTAGTGTGCACTGGATCATTGAAGTTCAGGAAGTGTTGTCGTAGAAACTCAAAAAGGCCTCATTCGATTGGAAATCGAAAGGCCTAGTGCCCTTTTTAATAGTCGAAAGTGATTGGAAAGCTTGACATTTTTATAGTAAAGATCGATGTGGGTATAATGTATTATTTTTGTTGTTGTTGTTGTTGTTTAGACCAGGGCACTTTGTATCGAAGGAGTTGTCGTAGGAACTTCGAAGAGGACTCATCCGATTGAAAATAGAAAGGTCTGATGCCCTTTTTAATAGTCGAAAGTGATTGGGGAGAACTAGTCCCTCTCCCACGCCCACCCTCCTATTTGACTTTATGTTTAAAAACTAAATGTGGCCGAAAGATTAAATTAAAATGCACCGTTTTAATGCTAATTCCCAATAAGGCATATCAGCAGTATCCCAAGAACGACTTAGGGTATTATGTTCAAACTTTTGGGGCTGCTTTTGCTCTTAAAATATAACCAAATCAAAATAGCGTAAGTGCATCCAAGCTATCAAAGAAAGTAAACAGATTTGTTGCGAATGGTATCAAGTTTTCCATTTCAGGTCAACTAGAGGAGGTATGAAACTAAATTAAACACTACTGTTTGTGTCGAGATTTTTAAAAGGGTGTATGTTGTTAAAATTGCTGAAATTTTTCTCTGGCATACAAATAGAAGGCCAAGCTGTAAATTCTTAAAAAAAAAAAACGAAAAGATTTAGAGTATTATTTTCTTTTTCTCTCAAAAGACTATGTCAATATAAAACGAACAGAAATTAATTAAAAAAACTTTTCCACAAACTAAGTTTTTCAAAGAAAAGTAAAGAACTCCATTAAACAAAAAATAAGCAAAAATAAAATCTAATAATTTACCTAGCGTGAAACTACCACAAATAAGCATCGATAAATAAATGAAACCCAAAACGAACACAAATTACAATAAATAATTGAGTCAAACTCAAAACGATCAGAAATAACATAAGTTGGGCTCGAAACCCCTATGCCTTCCAAAGGCCAGAACATAATTTGCACTTTACTGAAAAAAATATGTTCTTGTAAAAGTCATAATTATAATTTACCGTATTAAGCGAGATATGACCAAACCGTGGTTCAATTCACTTTCTTGTATCTTATTTGGTTCAATATATCGAGATGTTTGTGTTTTTTTCTACAGTATATTTTATTTCCTTTTCTCAAATGTAGAAATATTGGAAATTTTGAGCTTTTCATCGAGGGGGCGCCCACTTTCAAAAATCCCGTACACCAGATGGCGCGTGCCGAGCGTGGCAGAAACTCTACCAATCATGGCAGAACTATGCAGCACATGTGGCGTTTCTGAGATTTATCCTTTTAAAAAGAATATGCTTTATCTTAAAAAAAAAAAATGTAGATTGTGCTGTTGAATCATTGTTCATCGATATAATTATAGAGGTAAAAATTTAATTCTTGGCAATATTTTTCAAGATCTGCCGAGCGTGGCAGACTGTACTAAGCATGGCAGAACTATAAAGCACATGTGGCGTTTCTGAGATTTACACAAGGTCGTGGAAAACGGGCGCCGACCCCTCGCTTTTCATATTAGAATGTGGTTTTCCCTATCTTCATATAATACACTGTATGTTTTTTTTTTAATTCTTTCACTCCCCTGTGAAATATATGTTACATAACATATAGTCTTTTGAATAACAACATTCCACTTATTTTTTTATACTGGGCTTTAAAATTGTTCAGCGTTTTTTGCTGACCTGTTATGGCCCAAATTTTCGCATGTGCTTAGCTACTGTAGACATCGATGTCTAACTAAAGTTACGACTTAACTGTCAAAGGGACTATATTGCCAGCAATAAGTTTTATAGATTTAACTTTTTATGCATAATTCTATGTAATTATTATTAAATTTTATTACTTTTATTAAATTTTATGTTATTATATAAATTTTTTGTTATTATATTTAACGTAATTAAGTAATTATATTATTTTTTTAATTATATTAAACAATTAAGTTAAAATTAAGACCCTAAAAGTTGCTCCCAAGATTTTAAAGTTGGGGATCACAACTTTACGAAAATCAAAATTTTTTCTGTTTAAAAAAGCTATGTGATTCCTAGAGGACTCTAGAGGAAAACACGGAGAGTGTCGGAGGATTTGACCCCCCCCCCCCCCGCTCCAGCTAAACATAGCACCTCCAGCCGAAGACAGAGTATCAGAAGATCGGCACCTGTGCTACGTTTTCCTCATTGGTCCTTACACGAAAGCTTTTTTTCTTCGTTTTTTTTTGTAACAAAAGATTTCATTCTTAGATTTACTGACACAAGTAATGTAGAAGGCCGAGAGGCTGTAGGGGCTGATGAGGGGGGGGGAGCCCGCCTCATGTATGGAACAATTTCATTTAGTTTTAGTTTTTAATGTCACTCTGTAATATCATTTGAAAAAAATGTTTTTTTCTATTAAGTTTAAAAAAGGATGGATTGAAGCTTTTTGAGCTTTGTAGCATAATAAGAAAGCAATAATTGTGATTTCATATTGAATGCCAAAAACCGCGACGACAAATTCTAATTAATTGCCGATTTAATGGTGGGATTAAATAAAAAAAAACATTTTTTTTCAACTGAAAGTAAGGAGCAACATTGAAACTTAAAACGAACAGAAATTACTCCGTATACGAAGGGGGGTTGCCTCCTCCTCAACACCTCGCTCTTTACGCTAATTTTTTTTAGTACTTTTGAAAAAAAGCTTCTCATTGTTCCAATTAAACGAACATAGTGTTTCAGAAGTCGTTCTTAAAGAATTGGGAGAAAATTTAAGCTTTAGCGTAAAGAGCGAGGTGATGAGGAGGAGGCAACCCCTCTCATATACGGAATGATTTCTGTTCGTTTTGAGTTTCAATGTTGCTCCTTACTTTCAGTTGAAAAAACTTGTTCTTTTTATTCAATTTCTGATCGTTTTTTTTTAAATAATGCCAGGAAATCTGGCCCACCTCCACGGAGAAAACCCCTCCCCATGAAAATATCCTCTAGACAATTTAATCCCGGTGAAAATTTACCCCGGACAATTAGGCTACTCTTAATCACTCTGAGCGTAAAATTGAGACGGAAAAGAGAAAGCAAAACATATAAAAAGAATTTTGTGTAAGAATTCTGGCAAATTCCCACAGTTTATAATTTCCCCTGACTAGTTCACTCCCTAGAAACTTCCCTCCCCATGGAAAATTCCCCCGTGAAAAAAACTCAGCAGACAATTTATACCCCCCCCCCCTCCACCCGAAAATATATGCTTAAACCCCAATAACAAATACTATGAGCAAACAATGGGCAAATTTTATAATTTAAAGACATTTCCCCTAGGGCTGTGGGGGGGGGGGTCATGTTGTACCCAAAGATATAGTTATTGGGCCTTTAACTATGATGAACAAAATGGCAATCTAAAAATTTGATAGGACGATGTTTGGGAAAAAAGGGCGGGGGAGGGGGCCTAGTTGCCCTCCAATTTTTTGTTCACTTAAAATGACACTAAAACTTTTAATTTCCGTTCTAGTGAGCCCTCTACGATATTCTAGGACCACTGGATCGATACAATCACCCCTGGAATAAAAAAACAAACAAACAAATAAACACGCATCCGTAATCTTTCTTCTAGAAAAAATTCAAAATTCCACATTTTTGGAGATAGGAGCTTGAAGCCCATACAGTATGGTTCTCTGATATGCTGAATCTGATGGTGTGATTTTCATTGAGATCAATTGAATTTCAGGGGATGTTTCCCCCTTTTTTCGAAAATCGGGAAAATTTTCTCAGGCACGTAGTGTTTGATGGGTAGGAAACTTAATGAAATTTATATATTGGAAATCAGCATAAAAAGCCGATTCTTTTGATATATCTATTGGTATCAAATTCTGTTTTTTTAGAGTTTCGGTTACTACTTATCTGGATCGCTCCTTACTTACGGTTCGTTACCACGAACTGTTTGATAGTACCGCATGTGACGTCACGCAAGTTGTTCTATTCAGCAATGTTCCTTAAAAGTGCAAAAACAGAAAACTTAATTTTCCATGACATGAAAAATTTGGAATTGATATATACCTAGTATAAACGGTTAGGTGGAAGTTTACGCAATCACATATGCAAAAGTGGAAAAATATCAGAAATTCTATTTCTAAAGGAAAATGCCTTCATGTGCAACACAGACCAAAATGTGTAAATGAAAAGCTTTATTTTTCATGACATAAAAAATTTTAAAATGAAATTTAGTTTCTTTGTGATAGTTTACACTACCACATACATATTACAAAATTACAAAAATACCGGGAATTCAACTTCTTATGAAAAATGTCCCCTTGTGCAATTATATCTTTTTACTGTAGTGGGTGCCAAATTTAAAAAAAAAACGAAAGAAATAACGTTGGTGAAGGATCAGCAAGTAAAAGTTAAAAACATATTGCACCAAAAAGGTTTATCAAGTATAGCTTTCCTTTGATGGAGTGATTATCCGATAGGCTTGTTTGAATTGTTGCTGGCAAAAAGCGCTGTCGAAATATTTGTTTTTGCTTATTTATTTTGGTGGTTCAACGTGTCAACACAGACCAGAATACATAAATGGAAAGCTTTATATGCAAAAAATTATAAATTTTTAAATATTTAAAAATGAAATTTAGTTAAATGCTTCAGTGGAAGTTTACACAACCACATATATATTACAAAATTACAAAAATACCGGGAATTCAACTTCTTATGAAAAATGCCTCCTTGTGCAATTATACTTTTTTTACTGTAGTGGGTGCCAAATAAAAAAAAAAACGAAAGAAATAACGTTGGTGAAGGATCAGCAAATAAAAGTTAAAAACGTATGACACCAAACGGCTTAATCAGGTGTAGCTTTCCTTTGACGGAGTGATTATCAGATAGGTTTGTTTGAATTTTTACGGGCGAAAAGCATTGTCAAATAATTGTTTTTGCTTATTTATTTGGCAGCTCAACTTGACAGCACATATCAAAATAAAGTACTGCAAAAAGTCCTCAATTTTGAAGCAACTAAACGAAAATATCATAAAATCGTAGTTTCCGGGTATGAATAGACAAAAAGCGGCCTTAGGGGTACAAAGGGGGCACTTGCCCCAGGTACAGAAATTTTAGGGGTGCAAAATTCAAATAAATAATCTGGCTGTTTTGATCGTTTTTTAATGTTCGAAATTTTATGTTTATTGAACTAAAATAGATGGCGCAGTTAATAAATGAAAATAATGCATGAATTATTAATCAATTAAAATAATAAAATTAATTAAAAAATACCAATAATTAAAAATTAAATAATAGAAATTCAATAATAATAATGAAAGATCTAAAGCCGAACTGGCCAGCCATGACAAAAACAAAGAGGGAAAAAAAATCTCAAGATGAAGGAAACAAACGGGGCTACGGCCAGTGGGAGAAAAAGACGAACTAAAACGACGCGGATATTTCGCCTGTATAAAACAAGGCATCTTAACACTAAAAAGTAAAGATAAAATCTAAACTAACCTAAAATTAAATAGACTCTGAAATCAAGAAATGAAGAAAAACGATATCTGTATATACAATTGTTGGTACTTTGATTGAACACCGCAGAAGCTAGGCTAAACACCGCAGAAGCTAGGCTAAACACCGCAGAAGCTAGGCTACTTAGGCTAAATGAAAACACTGAAGCGGTCGTCATTAAAGATTTTTCATCGAATTAACTCTATTTAGCTTCTGTGACGCTTAATCACAGTAGCATCAATTGTGTTTTTCTTATATTCCTTGATTTTAGACTTTGTTTAATTTTAGGTTTTAGATTATTTTAGATTTTATGTCTGTTTTTAGCGTTGTGGCGCCTTGTTAGTGTGGTTTTAGTTTGTCATTTCATTCATCTTGAGATTTTTATCCCCTCTCTGTTTTTAATAATGATAATTAAATAGTTTAAATTAAAATCATTTATTATAATTTAAAAATTAAATAATTTAAATAATAAACCAAAAATAATTAAAACAGATTATTCATTTATAAATGAATTGAAAATAATTTTGTCAATAAATGAAATCTTTGTAGGAGACAGGGGGAGGGGCCCTATTTAAGATTTTGTTCATCCTTTCCCGGCGCAAGAGAGGCCAGAACCACCACTGGAATAGACCCAAGTCAGGGTGCAAAAGCTGCTTTATTTTAATGTCTTTGGTGCTTTAAATGAATTATACAAGACAGGAGTATACGGCCAATTGTTGTCGTCAATTGTGATAAAGAAGAGAAATATTTTGACTTATATACTATGTCCTATTATATACAACCAGTTTTGAGTACTTTCACGACAGCTTTATTAAAGTGCGTCAATATTAAGTGGCACTGTGTTTTATGGACGACGGTATGCTAATTCTCCAATCTTGTCTTACAATTAACCTTCTGTCTGCTTGTTAAATAGTCTTAATCCTGGCTATGACTGCATCTTAATTTTTCAAGGCGCATAAATAATCGACAAATTTATTGGCAAATTAGAATGTAAAACAATGGCGAATAAGACTTTGATTAGTAATCATCTCTTGCTGTGTTTAAGCACTTTGTTTAATTGCAGTTGCACATTTGCAGTTGCACGTTTAATTGCACATTTCTTATGATAACATTTCTTATGATAATACATTTCTTATGATAACATTTCTTATGATAATACCATACACAGAATAAACGTTTAAGCTCATTAAAGCCAAAAAGCGTTCTCTGTTCTCTGTCCAGGAGTTTATATGTTACTGTGAATGTCCGAAACAGGGTTGCCACCCTGACCTGGAAGAATTTACTAAATCGGATAGAAAAAATTACTAGATTGTATCTGTTTTTACTAAATGCTAAAAAAAAATTTTCTCTCAACTTTTAATTTCTCTCAACATGCTCCTTCCTTCTCAATAAAAATTTTCAAATTGAGGAGGTTCACCTAATCACCTTGGGTGGTTGGCTTTTTTTTTATTCCAATAGATTCCCAATCATCACAAATCCAAGTGTCATTATAGCTTCATTTTCAGTTGGTAAGATTTGATACACAGAAAGCTGATTTTGTCGACCTTTAGACGCCGGAACTGAAGTGTCTGTTTATGAAAATAGGTGACTGCTTGTCTATCTCTGAGACAGACAAGCAAAATTGTAAATTGTAAAACAGACAAGCAAAAATTGTAAACTGTCATATATTTACGATAATTTTTTCCCCTGAATTCATGGAAAATAAAAAAAGTTTTGTTTGCTATAAACTTTTTACTAGTTTTTACTAGATTTCGGGAAATTTACTAGATCCTCTAAATTTACTAGATTTTTTTTTACTAGATCTAGTAAAATCCTACTGACGGTGGCAACCCTGGTCTGAAATCTGGTAAATGTCGACATTCACCGGAGAATGTTCGAAATTCCTTTTTCTCTGCTTGGATTCAATCAGCTTGGCGAATCAGCTTTTTTAGGCTTATGCAAGCTTTGATGGCAAAAGTTAAAGTTAGGTTAAGTTAATTTAGGTTATAAATCTCAGAAATGGGTTTAAAAATCTAACCTGTCACCATCAAACCTTGCATAAAACTGAATAAGTTGATTGGTAGCGGTGACTAAATCAAAGGAGAAAAAAAAGCATTTCGGATATTTGCAGGGGAATGTCGACATTCACCTATTTTGGACATTCATGGTAACAGATACATACCTCGAAAGAGAACAAATTGTTAATTTTCATGAAAGCCCTGTCTTAATTGCCGTAATAAGGGTCATAAAAATCCTAAACGCTAGGAAGCTTATACAAAATTTAAAGATGGTAGATCCTTCCTTAAAGTGTCAAGGAAAAGGACCTACGTGGGGGCAACCCCAAAATTCTGAACTTCTAAGAATTTATGGTCACTTTTTATTTAAACTATCAAATAACATTTTATTTTTTCATTATTGACCTCCGGAAAAAAATGTGGTACTTATGTATTATATCAACCCCACTCAAGAAGTGAAGTTAGGTTAAGCCTAATGAAATTTAACTAAGTACAGGGCCTTATCCAGGATTTTTGTTCAGGGGGGTTTTTACTAATTTTTGACTTTTTTTTTGGGGGGGGGGGGGGGGGTTACTAATTTTTGACTCAGTTTTCGACTAATTTTACTGATTTTTACCTATGTTTTACTAATTTTCGACTTATTTTCGAGTCGGTCAAAAATTTCGGGGGGGGGGGGTTCAAACCGGGTAACCCCCCCCCCCTTGGATTTGGCCTTGCCTAAGTATTATAAAAATATAATATTTTAGTAACAAAATTATAGAAACTGCAACAAAGAACTATGGAAAGCAGGCCGCCAAGAACGCATTATATTAAATACCTAACTTAACCTAACCAAAATACCAATTCTATATATTAAATGCTTAATTAAAATGTGCCTATATAGTAGTTTGTCTGACTGTGCCTGGGCTAATTGTCTCCAAATGCAGACAGACAAACAAGTTTTACGTATACGGATCAGATCAAATTTCTTGAGTGGAGTCGCTATAATAAATAACTACCAAAAATCCCGCCTACGTGCCTGAGCAGTTACATCAAAATAAAAACATTTTTGCCCTTCTGGACCCATCATACTACTATTGCTACCAAGCCCCCCCCCCCCGAATTTTTTTGTACCCCCCCCCCCGAAAAAAAATCCTTGATACGGCCCTGACTGCTACTACTACTAACAACTCACTGTAGCACCAAGCCACCTAAGGCCGACACAGCTACACATGCTTCTCTTCCATCCCTATATATTTAAAGCCTTCCTATTTACACCCCTCCAGGAAGTTCCCATCCTATATGTAGGCCTACCTAAAAACTTGAATTTTCTACCATTTTTTTTTTTCAAAGATATAGATTTTTAGGTTAGTATCGCAGTATTGCCACGTTGAACGTGAAAATGAATGGCAAAAAGTAATAAGTCAAATTTGACAACGCTTTTCGTCTGCAAAAATTCAATATTAGCAAGATGTTGGTTCCCAGAAGACTAATACACCTTTCAAGGACAGCTAAACCATCTTCAGCTATTTGGTGCAATATTTTCTGATATTTTTTTGCTGAAATTTTAGCCACGTTTTTTTTTTTTTTTAATTGTCGCTCCCTAATATCAAAACTACATAGCCACATATGGATATCTTCTTCACTAAAATAAAATTCATGATTTTACCTAATCTTTCAGTATATATATATATATATATATATATATATATATATTATATATATATATATATATATATATATATATATATATATATATATATATATATATATATATATATATATATTATGTTTAAGAGGTAATTACTTGGCAAAAAAAAAAAAAAAAAAAAAAAAAAAAAAAAAAAAAAAAAAAAAAAAAAAAAAAAAAAAAAAAAAAAACTGTCGTCCTAATCCAGCAATTGAGACAAATGTGCACTTGAACGAGGCTCTCACCTTACACATCCATCCAACTACCTAGGACCAAACAGTATTCCCAAACCATCAACCAAATAGAAAAGTCCAAATCCATGCAAAGTTGTCATCAATAAATGTAAGTCGTTGTAAAATTACCCGCAAAAGCACCTTAAATCTAGCAAAATATTTCCAAGTAAAACCTTCCATTTAGGGCTCATCAGAAGAATACCACCGGCCTTAACGGGTTTCGAGGCTTTACATTCTTTACCCAGCACGGTGGCGCCTCTACCATAAGATCTATATGGTAACCCTATGTCAGGTCAAACCTGTGAAATACATGCATACTAGTCAAGCTATTAGAAATTACATACAAAAAGTGTTTCAATGTTTCCATAATCAACTCCCAGCGGTCACTGAAAGCGACCATTCTGGAACAAATGAAGACACGTCCAGATGTATCTTTTATTGGTATCTGGAACCAATTACCAATTTAAAGATCCTCAAGCTTGTTTGAAACCCCTAGAAACTCAAACTGGGAGAAATTATATTAAAATATCATTCAGTATTTCTTTATAATTTTTTGTGTATTTACTTAAGAGTTCATGATACATGAAACTAAATTTTTTGAATTGCCAACTAATTTTTTTGGCTGAAAAACCTCTTAAGATCAGTTTTTTCGCTCAGCTTTTTACATCTATTTTTAAAATCTGTGTAATTACTGCATATTTTTGCATACCTAAATAATTGGGAATAATAAGCCGAATAAGTAATATTTGAATGTATATTACTTTCAAGATATGGAAAATTAATTACTTCAAAATTAAAATCATCCGTTTTATTATATAATTTAAAAACTAATTTATTATTATTTGAAATATTAATATTTAAATCTAAGAAATGGTCGGAGTGTCCCATCCCATAGCTAGGCTCAAGAATTAACTCTTGTGGATAAATATTTTTTGAAATCTCAATAAACTCTGCACAATTTATTACCAAGAGATCGTCCAGATATCTTTTATTATTTGAAAGGTTATATTTTACGTTGCTTGGGCTATTTTTATTTATCATATATTCATATTCCAATTGACTTAAAAACAGGTCTGCTATGAATGGACTTGCATTCCCACCCATAGGAATACCTACAGTTTGTTTATATAAATTCCCACTAAATCTTATAAATGTATTAAATAGAACAAATTCCAATAAATCGCATACCATATCCAAGCTATAACATCTTGAATTAATAGTGCTTCTAAAGAAATTCGTCCATCGGGCTTTTTTATTAAAAGTATCAATTTTCAAAAATCCGATATTAGACAAAAGAAAAGATTTCTTTATCACCGTTTTCAATTTTTCGAATACTAAATTTAGTGACAAATTTGTATACAAAGTAGTAAAATCAAATGAATCGACTCTTTTAGCTGAAACATTCGCCAAAGAATCTATCACTTGTAACGAGTTATTAACACTCCAATATGGGTTAAAGTTAGAAAATTTTTTAATTCCAGAGCAATATGCTTTAAATTTATTTCTAATTTCACCTAAAATTAAAGATAAATCAGTAGCCGCAATTCTGGTTGGACACCTTGCTGCCCCAGCAATAAAACGTGGTTTTGGTGGATTTTTGTGAAATTTTATAATCCAATATAAGAAAGGAAACTGTTTGTCATTGTCATTTATTTTAATATTGAAATTTTTCAAAATTCTTTCTTCTATATTTTCAATTAAACTATTCTCCTCCATATGGGCCTTTTCGTATGTATTTGTTGTTTGTAACTCTTTTGATAAAATATCACAATAGAGTTTCTGACAAATTATGGCAAAATTATTGCTAGCCTTATCAACTGGTACAATTATAAATTCATTCTGTAAATTAGCAATTGCTTGTTTCATATTGGCATTATAAAATATTGATTTTTTCAAAGAATCTGTAGGATTAATTCTATACATGCTATTTCTTACACTAGTCAAAATCAAATTTATCCAATTCTGAAATCTATCTTTAGTAATTTTCTCCTTCTTGCACCAATTATCAATAAATACATTTAAATCATTCTTTAATCCCCTAAGAATATCTGCTGGCCTTATGTGGTAAGAAATATATATATATATATATATATATATATATATATATATATATATATATATATATATATATATATATATATATATATATATTATATATATATATATATATATATATATATATATATATATATATATATATATATATATATATATATATATATATATATATATATATATATATATATATATATATATATATATATATATTATATATATATAATATATATATATATATATATATATATATATATATATATATATATATATATATATATATATATATATATATATATATATATATATATATATATATATATGTAAATGGGGTTTGAACCCCCCTCCCCGCGAAATTTTTGTCTGAATCGTAAAAGCGTGACAAAAATGGATAAAAACAAATTTTTTATGTGTTTCTTGAGTGTTTTTTTCGTATACCCCCCCCCGAAAAGAAATCATTGTGTAAAACACCCCTCGAAAAGGACGCCCTGTTGGCGTCCTAGTTTAGTGTTATTAGCATTATTCTCTTCGTTTACGTTTTTGCCCAAAAATGAAGTATTCGCCAATCAAGCCAAGCCACTTCACTATTTCCAGGCACTTTCTAGTGCCTGGAATACCTAGTAATGTCTTTGATGACGTGTTAGCTTACCTTCAAAGTCTAGCGGCGTAAACTCACGGAAATCGGGGAGCAAAATGCCCTTTTTCGAAGTCAAGGGGCAAAGTTTGTTGTTTTTATAATGTTTTAAATGAAAATAGCAATCAAAAGGCATTATTCAATGAAAATAACAAAACAAAAGGATATTTATCAATCTGTAGAGGATAAAAATCTGCCCCCGCCTCGTCGTTTAATGCCACTATCAAAGCCTATAAAATAAGCATCAAACAATTGAAAATTAGTCAATTCAAATCTGTTTTCCCATAGGGGAACGCAAATAGCTATTGTGACTTTCAGCGGACGTCTATGCAGCAGTTAGTATCGGGGAGGAGTGCAAATTCAAATTAGTTCCAAAAATAGGTGAACTAATTGGAATAATACAAGAAATTATAGGAACGACCGTAAAAATATTGAGATTTTGTGAGGGGATGGGTCTAAAGAGCTATCCTTCATATATGCCTGACCTTAAGGAAAATTTTTAGTTTGTCTTATATTTGTATTTTAAAACTGTGAGAGGTAACGATTTGACCGTCTTGCTGTTAAATTCTTAGTTGAAACCCTTTGAGTTTTAAGTAATAATTTTGATGTCTTTTTGTGGAAAGGGGTGAAGATGGTCCCTCCGTTGAAGTAAAACCAAAAAATCTAATTTTGACTATCTTGTTGTTTCTGTTCTGTTCTATTTGGTTCTTATCTGCGCTGAAGACGCCATAATTGATAGAGACGAAATAATCGCGTCTTATTTCGCTTTTCTAGTCTTTTTAACTGGCCTTACATAATTTCTTACTGCTTTTCCAGTTATCACGCTGCCTTTCAATTTATAACTAGAATAACAAATAGCAAACAACAGTTGCTACAGTACATTGACTATGGGACTCTTCTCTGGAGATGGAGAATCGTAGTTCAAGTCAATCTGGAGTAACGTACAAGACAATGGTGATTGTTATAACAAGGCGATGGGAATAATGGCAGTAAAATCTTCACTCAGTTTTTTAATTTCCAAATCTCTTTCATGGAGTATATCATTTGCCTTTCTTAGTTCATTTAGAAATCTAACTGTGTAGTGTATTTTCCTCAAGGATCAGCAAGCTGTTTAATATACTTATCACAGTCAACACAAGGGAGGACTTGGGAAACTTGGTTTTCGAAACTGATTTTGGGGTAGCTGACTTTGTGACAGACTTGCTTGTCTTCGTCGCTTTTTTTTTTATAATTAGAATAAAATGAAAATCTTGATAAACGTACAAAATTTTTAATAAGCAATGAACTTTGCAAAAAAAAAACCTTCATTGTGCTAATCGTGGTTGCAGTGGTAGCTGCAACCTAGTAAGAGGCGAATATGGCCCATAGAAACGACACAAAATGGCCTGAAACCCCTTGAAAATGATGTTGGATCGAAATACAAGGCACACTATTAGAATTGCCTTGGCTGAAAACCCTATAGGCCTACAGGAAACTTACAGTCCCTTAGCTTGAACCACAACGAAGATCTATTGGCTTGAAAGACAAGGAAAGTAATTTCTCCTGCAAGGGAAGCATCACTTTTCTGTTGTTCCTCCACATCTAGATGGACTCTGGAACATCATAGAGAGCTGTTAAAGAGATTATTATAAATAAAACTGCTACATATACGTGCTTTTGTAATCGATAAAACTAATATTTAAAATAAGATCAATTTTTGACAATAAAAATGCATTTTTATGTACAAGATGATGAATGACAGCATCGTCGTAATTTACAAGCATAAATGCTGTAAAAAGTAAAAACCTATGTTATGATGTTAGTTATAATTACGTCATCACCGTCAAAATATAATGACGTCAAGCCATAAATATATGAATAGGTTTGAAATGAAAAATTTGTATAATGAGCTCTGTATTGTGCCATACGATCATCTTATCCTTTTAACTGAGCCCCCCCCCCACCTGAATCCTGAAGCCCATCGTGTAAAGATAGTAGAAATTATGCTTGAAAAGTTCTAAATTCCTTCGTTATGTGTAGCAAATCAGGCTGTTTGTCTCTTTATGCACAAGGATCGTGGCTCTAGCGGTAGCTGCATCCTAGCAAAAGACATACGACCCATACTTAATAAAAAAAAGAGCCTGAAACCGCTAAAAAGGATGCTGGATCGAAACATATGCTAAAGAGTAATAGTAGACGTGAACTTGGCTATTTATGCAATAAGAAACTGACACAACAAAAAGTAAGACAGTGCGACAATTGGGGCTATTGATGCAGCATTCATAGCCTATTGATGCTGCACTACATGGTATGCAGCCCCTATCCAACCGCTTAAATCAAGATTCCCTGTCGTTCGTCTTTTACTTTTCCAACTAAGAAAAAAAACTAGCTTTTTTCTTGTGTTTTATTATGTAAAATGTAAAATATTTTCAAATAATTATTTTCAAAAATATTGTCAAATATAAAATGTAAAATATTTTCAGCAATAATTCTACTTTTTGAATCGAAACTGCAAAAATGCCTGAAATCTTTAAAATAAATTTATTTATTTTATATAATAAAACCCTCCTTCTTCCTTCTCCAGAGGAGAAGAATCTCATAGCCGCTGTATTGCAGGAACTGTAAGTTAAAAATGTATGATCATGTTTAACGTTATTTTTTACTATGAGATACAATTTGCCTTTCTGAGGTCATTTAGAAAGACGTCAACTTGTTTTTTTTTCAAATCTACTATGGCTGCTTCATGAGTTGAATTCTTTTATAACTGTGGATTGTATTTTCCTCGGGGATCTGCAAGCTGTTTAATGTACTTATCACAGTCAACACAAGGGGCACTTGGGAAGCTTGGTTTTCGAAACTGATTTTGGGGTAGCTGATTTTGTGACAGACTTGGGTGTGCAGTGAGGCCTAGAGCCAGAAGTTTAGAGAATGTGGTGTTATAGGTGGTTCAGGACCATTCTTCAGAGAACGGGGGGACTGGCAGTTTAAACATAACCACATTGTCTTCTCTCTCCTCAATAGATATGCCTGCACAGTTGGGATGAAACCACTGTTGACACCGACTGCACTGAGCCGTTCCACAAGCATCATGAGGTTTACTCTCTGGGCATGTGAATTTCAAAGGTTTTGACATAATAGTGAAAAAATAAACCAGATTATTTAGCTCTGAAATGATCAATGACTGAATGAGATTGTAATAACTTCCAAATAGGTTTAAAAGTTTATCCACCTCAGATGTTTAGAGGTCAAATGCCCAAAAGATAATACCTTCGGTATTTACTTAGGCAGGACCATAGCGCTGCCTATGATTAAACTATTGATTTATGATTTAACGATGAACATAGCCCAGCTCGTCATAATGCTTTTAAATAAAATAAGTTTTTCTTTTTATTGCAGTGTACTCTGAGCAAAACACGAAATTGCAGGAAAACACTTGAAATTGCATGAAAACACTTGTACAGGCCATACCAAACTCTATAGTAGGACGCGTGGTAACGCGTCCAACTATTACTTGCCCTTTGGGCCAAGAGAGTAGATTTGAATGTAGTGCAAAATTCGTGTTACAGATACAATTCATGTATAAGGTTAAATAAAAAAACAAGTTTTTTTTTTAACTGAAAGTAAGGAGTGACATTAAAACTTAAAACGAACAGAAATTATTCCGTATATGAAAGGGGCTGCCCCCTCCTCAACGCCTTGCTCTTTACGCTAAAGTCTTTTATTGTTTTAAAAAATAGAGTTGTGAGGAAAGTCAAACTTTAGCGTAAAGAGCAAGGCGTTGAGGAGGAAAAAGCCCTTTTCATATACGGAATAATTTCTGTTCCTTTTAAGTTTTAATAATGCTCCTTACTTTCAGTTAAAAAAAAAAATTTTAATTTAATTTTTGAACATTTTTGAATTAATGCAGGTTCTGATTTTGGCTCACCGTACATGAATAATTAAAAAAAAATTCCATATTAATTTTACTTTTATTTGATTAAATGGCTTTCTCGAAAGTTGTTTAATTCTATTTACGAACCTTTTTATTAGTAATAAATATACGTAACTTACAAATTAACTTACGTAACGAACTTCTATATTCATATATTTTTAAAAGTATATTAGGGGGTTTGCCCCCTAGCCATTACCTCGCTCTTTACGCTAAAGTTCGAATTTTGCTCCAATTCTTTAAAAATGACCCCTTAATCACAAATGGCCGTTAATTAGAATAAATAGCTCTTATGAAAGTACTAAAAAATCTTTGGCTGAAAGAGCGAGGTATTGATTAGGGGGCGAACCCAATCATATACGTAATAATTTTTGTTCGTTTTAAGTTTTGATGTTGCTCCTTACTTTCAGTTGAAAAACTTGTTTTTTTATTTAATTTCTTATCTTTTTTTTTTAAATAATGCTGGGAAATCCGGCGCCCCCTTCATAGCAATATCCCTTCCCCCATGAAAACTTCCTCCATGGAAAGATCCTCCCGCATAACCCCTGACCACCACCCCTCTCCCCCTCGCTACCAGAAAAATCCTCCCTGAAAACGTATGTATACTTCCCAATAACCAATACTATATGTAAACATTGGGTAAAGTTCATAACTTTCAGCCCTTCCCCCAGGAACTTTGGGGGATTAAGTCATCCTAAAAGATATATTTATTATACTTTCGACCATGCTGAACAAAATGGCTATTTCAAAATTTTGATCGTGTGACTTTTGGAAAAAAATTAGCGTGGGAGGGGGCCTAGTTGCCATCCATTTTTTGGTATCTTAAAAAGGACACTAGAACTTTCAATGTCCGTTCGAATGAGCCCTCCCACGATATTCCAGGACCACTAGGTCGATACGATCACCCCTGAGGAAAAAAAAAAACAAAAAAACAAATTAACACGCATCCGTGATCTTTCTTCTGGCAAAAAAAAAAAAAAAAATTCCACATTTTTGCAGATAGGAGCTTGAAGCCTCTACAGTAGGGTTCTCTGATACACTGAAATTGATCATTAAGGTTCTGAAATTGATGATTTTCATTAAGGTTCTGTATAATTTTTAGGGGGTGTTTCCTCCTTTTTTCGAAAATCAGGCAAATTTTCCCAGGCGCGTTGGGTAAGACTAAACTTGATGAAACTTATATGTTTGACATAAGCATTAAAATCTGATTCTTTTGATGTATCTATTGGTTTCAAATTCGTTCTTTAGAGTTTCAGTTACTATTGAGCCGGGTCGCTCCTTACTTACAGTTCGTTACCACGAGCTGTTTGATATAGCGTGCGTTTTTTTCACATTTCAAACCTTTATTGCTATTTTTACAGACTGTTTTGTTTTTGTAAATTTCACTGCCTTCATGGCCGTATCCAGGGGGGGGGGGTGTCCGGGTTGAACCCCCTCCTCCCCCCTCCCCCGAAATCTTTGTCTTACAGGTAATAATGTGACAAAAATGTAAATAAACAAATTTTGGTTTGTTTTAGGAGTTTACTCCCCTTCCCCCCAAAAAAATCTTACCCCCGAACAAATTCCTGGACACGCCCTTGACTGTTTTATTAAAATATTCATCTATTTTTTTTTATATTTTCGCTTCTTTTATTAATCATTAACGCGTAACGCGTTTCTTCACTAAGACTTTTCCGTTTATTTATTGTATCTTTTTTTCGATAAGAAATCAGAAGTTAGCTTAATATAACTTTATTTCAGATCTTAATGAATGCATGAATGGCCAAGCGAATTGCAACCCTGGAAAATGTATGAATACTATTGGTTCAGCCAGATGCATTTGTCCTGAAGGATATCAGCAAACTGAAGGACTTGCATGTGAAGATATTGATGAATGTACACTTCCGGATTTGCCTTGTTCACAAAAATGTATAAATTTACCAGGTAAACGGTAATTTTAGCAATAGGCCCAGTAGGTAAAATGGAATAAGAATGCAAAATGAAAGGCACATGATTGTTTCAGCAATCAATTTGTAGCAATAAAAAGAAAATTCAGTAAAATCTTGTTCAGGAAAACAAATGCTGCTTAGAAACACTATTACCGACTAAAGACAAATTATTGATCAAAATAAATGATAGACAACAGGCGCGTTTTTGTGGTCACTATTTGTCGGCAACATGTGTTAGTGGGCACTTTTTCTTCAGGAAAACAAAAGCTCAGTGGCGCCATTTCATGAAAATGTAGGGGGTGGGGCAAGGAATTGTTTTTCAATTTTTTTTAATGAAAATTTAAAAAAAAACATCGAGTAAACAACATTCCCGACTTCGCTGCTTGGCAAAATCGTCCATAATCTATCCAAATCCAGTTCTTTCACACGGCCTAATGCCAAGAAGAATCGTTCATTGCTGGCAGTGGTCACAGACAAAGTAGCAACTAGCTTCATCAGTTTTAGCACTGCAGAATAGGCAACTGGTAAGTGGGATAAGAGCTCGATAGCTCGAAGAAGATCCATTTTTGAAATATCACTTTTTGAAAGATGCAGCTTTGCAAGAGAAAGCTGGGATTCTATGGCATGGTCATCGACATCGAGAATCCCTTGATAATGATACATAAACCTTTCCACTTTCGAAAGTTCGAGAAAATTAGAACTTGAGGGTTCGAAGGCAGATAAAGCGTCGAGCAGAGGCATATTTTGCCTGAAAGTGTTTACCGCAATACCAGCTTTTGGAGTGCAATTCTTAAGAATTGCAAAAACAATTCTTAGCTTTTGGAGTGTGTCATATGTCCCAGAAATCAGTGCAAGTCCCTTATAAATCCAAAAACTTTCGGATTGAAGTTGCTCTGATAAACAATTTACAATGACTAATACTTTTTCCATTATGTGCAAAGTTGAGACAAAAGAGGCAGAGTTGATTTTGTCCAGTAGTCCTTTTGCCTCACACGCTGCCTCGCCGTTGGAACTATCAGAGACTGCGGCAAGCGCAGCAACAATACAATCAAATCTGGCCTTCACCTTCGGAATAGAGTGGACTGCGTAAAACCAGCGAGTCTGGACGGTCCTCTCAAGCTCCAAGACTTTTTGCCCGCTAATACGCTGGGATTTCACAAATAGCTGGTATCGAGTATTGCTGCATGATATAAACGCGCAAAGTCTTTGTACCACACAGAAAAAGTTTGAAAGTTCACTGATATTTTTTAGGCAGTCTGTCAAAACCAAGTTTAATCTGCGGGCATGACAGTGTACATAAACTGCATGAGGTACCTTCTCCCTAAACTTTGCTTGAACTCCGTTAAATTCCCCACTCATAACGGATGCGCCGTCATAACATTGGGCAATACACCGCATCAAAACTACACCATACTTTTCTATAGTTTCACAAATCGAGCTGGATAAGCTCTTGGCGTCTAACCTGTGCATGTGATAGCAGCCGATTGGCCGCTCCACTACTTTTCCATTTGATATGTACCTGAGTAGGATCGCTAATTGTTCTTTTCTAGAAACATCTTTTGTCTCGTCAACAAGAATAGCAAAGTAATTAGCTGATTTTACTTCTGAAATAATGTCTTTGCGCAAAGCATTTCCTATCAGTTTAACTGCGTCATTTTGTTACTAATGACTGCAATAGTGACCATATCGGCGCTGTAACTGGGCCTTCAGCTTTTCGTTGCCTCTAGACATTCCCTCCATCAATTCAACCAAATTACCCCAATTTGCAGATGTTTCTGATTCCTCATGACCCCTTAAAGCGAGACCCTGGCGGCCAAGAAAGCAAATAGCGCGAAAAATATACTTCACAAGATCTCTATTTTCCTGAACCTCTTGAGATCTGGATCGAATCAAGGCATTCGCTATAAATCTCGAAGTATCAGTACTATTTGTCTTAAATTCTGTCCATGCTGACATACCATGCCTGTGTCTTTCAGAACCATCATGTTGCTTTAATAGAGCAGAACTGTCTTTCCACTTGTGAAATCCTGACTCAATGAAAGCCCTTTTTCCAGGAGTTTCTCCAGCCCATAGAAAAGTGGCGGCAACCAAAACAAACACGGAATTCAAGTTTTTTAGTATTCAATCCATTCATAAGTCTTATTATAATTTGCACTGAATTTCCTACCGTTAGAAGTGGAAGCCGGATATCTCTCAAGAATAGGTTGAACTGGTTTGTCGTGACGCGTCACAGAGATATCTCAGAGAGGTTCTTGACTGCTACTGCTACTGGAGCCCGCGAGGGGTTCAGGGATGCAGACCAAACTTTCATGTTGACCTGAGCCAGTTATTGTTCCGCTTGTTTCTGAAGGACTGTCACAGGTGGGGTAATTTATCTCCAATAACCCGACACTTTGAGTGCTGTCACTATTGTCAGTTTCTTCATTTTCTTCCGCATTTTCACCGTAAAATAAAACCAAAGTTTTTTGGCGCTTTTTGTGTTATTTAATAGCTGTGCAAAACGAGGCACAGGGGCGACAAATAAAAACGACCAGTTAGCCAGTCTCGCTGGTTTAACATAGCACATAACTAAGATGGAAAATGGCTGTGAAATATAAATGAAAGGTGATTTTCAAAGTCTAGGGGGGCATGCCCCCTGCCCCCCTAATTGGAGGCTCTGCAAAAGCTGCTCAAAAACATTAATGATGAATTAAAAAAAAAAACGATTGGCCAAAATCCGCAGAAACTTACTATTTGGCGTTAAATTTAAGTGTGAAACTTTAACATATACTTTGATTCTAAACAGCATTTATGAATACCAGCATGTTTAAGATTATGAAATAAAAAAAAATGCTAATAAGAAAAAAAGGTGCATTCAAGTACGCTCTGTCTGAAGAGGTGGCCCCGAACGTCCTCCTCCCTACAAAATCTGGCAGTACATGGGTAGTATATGCAATTCCTTCGATTTTTGGATTACCTCTATTCAATATTTTCAGGGAAAAATTACTTTTTTGGTACTTTCATTGAATATATTGAAAAAAGAAATATTTTCCTCCTTAGATTTCGAAAAATAGATTCCCATCCCTAATTTATGTGAATTGATGCCACCAAAACCTCCCTGTGCTTTGTTTTAAATATGAAAGACAAAAATATCACTGCCATGTATCAAATAAAAGAATTTTCAAATTATATTTTTACTTTTTAAGGTAGTTGCTTATTTTCTTATTTTGCTTTGTTTTGCAAATAATGAACCCATCCACCATTATTTTGTCAATCCTACAAGCGAAAATACAAATTTAACAATATTACCATATACCCCTAGACTCAGTGAAAAGCTGGTAAAAAATTCTCAGAAACATAATCTTGCCGTCTCCTTAAAAAATGAACTAAAGGTTGAACTTTTTTTCAATTATAGGAAACATGAAACTGAACATATTCTTGGTCAGGCTTATACAGAGTACTTTGTTATTGTGTAAAATGTTATATTGGCAGAACCTGTTGACAGTTGAGGGAAAGGATACAGGACCACAAGCTTTCAATAAATCAATATCTAATTGTTCCCCCTTAGATTCCCCCCTCCCCTAAAGTCTAAAACTAAAAATGATGATTTGACTCTGCTTCAGCTCTTCACACTTTTGAACACCCAGAACATTTAGTTCTTTTTGCCGAAGCAACTTTATTTTCCACAGTAAATGAGTTACAAAAATCCTTTAGGGGCACAATTGAAATTAAAAAACCACACACATAAAGACTTAGCTTAAGACAGCGATACTGGAGAAATATTTATAAGCTCAGTTTGCGATAATTTGACATAAAGAGAACAAACTAAGATTATTTCTCATTTTAAACCAAAATCAATTGACCGTGTCAACACATATCAGGTCAGTAGACAGGCCACATTAATCGCAAGGGAAAGCCCAATATATTTTAATAGATCGTTTTTTTTTGCTTCAGTCATTTCTCTGTCTTAATTGATTTTACTGCGAAAGGTTAGTTTTTGTTTTATATTTGACTTTTTTCCCTTCCCTCTTTTTTTTTTGAACCCTGAGGAAGGCTTGGTAGAGAAACTTGCTTAAATGTCTGCTCTATCTTTTTGTTAGTTTCTTTTCCAATAACTAAACACCATCCTCGTTTTGGTTTCTGAATTGTTTTATTTTATATTATATATTTTTAATAATATTTAAAATAATATTTATAATAATATTTATGTATATAATAAATATAATATGTATGCAACAACATATATAATAATAATATTTTTATAATAAATAATATAATTATATTATTTTATTCTTCATATTTTTTCTTTTTTTCGTCAAACGTCAAGATTTTGCCAGTATGGTCTTAGAACGTATAGCTAAGGGCGTCGAGGGGTATGTTTTCACCTTTATCTATGAGAATTTGTACATAGAAAATGGAATTATTTTCTTAAAAATCAATTAATGACTTTTTTTCATTAGGCATATTTTTTCAAAGTGCGGTTTTTAGTTCTATATACTAAGGGGACTGAAGGAGGAGTATTCAAGGGGTTGGATTGTAAACTTCTGGCTCAACGTTCCCGACCATGGAGATTATAACGGTACCCTTAATTCCCAACCTTTCCACTCTGGAAATGTGGTGCTATTATGCGTGCCCTGTGGCATTTTATGATTAAGTGAATAAGACAGATTTATAAAAGGCACTTAGGAAGAGGCAGTAGCTTTTAATGAGCCATCAAAAATATCTCAATGTCTAGTGAGATTCAAGGCAGGATTAGCAAGGCTTGGTCCGTCTTTCGCCAGCTCATCAAGCCACTATGAACTGGAAGAGGAATCAACCTAGTGACGAAACTCAGAATCTACTCAGCATGCGTGCGTTCAATTTTGTTACGTGGATGGGACTTGGCCCCTCAAGGCGAAGGAAGAGCGTCAGCTTGACGCTTTCGGCAGAAAATGTCTACTGGCCATTAGCAACATTAGTATCTCGCAAAGAATCAGCAAATAACTGCTGATGAAAATTTGCGGACAAAAGCTTGATGTTTCCATCATGCTCAAGAAAAGCTGTCAAGTAGCTAGGTCATGTAATGAGGTATCCACAAGAGACCTAACACACCAGATAACACACCAGATACTACTAGCAGGTCCAAATTTTACATGGGAAAAAAAACCAGACGGCCAGATGAAATCTTACGAGCACAACGTCGTGAAATCTCGTAGCACAAAGTCGTCAGAAAGAATGTCAAACCGCTAGGGGAATCCAGAAAGCATGGTTACAATCAGGACAAGACAGGGCTGGAGTTTATCCAGCCATACACAGAGGACAGAAACCATTGAAAGTATTTGGTCCAGCAGCTTCTTGATGCCAAGTTGGGCTGAGCAGCATTTGTCTTGTCTTAAGTAAGTAAAAAAAAATTGTTACGTCGCGGTAGTCTGCTAACCCTCTTAGAAAAAATTAATTAGGAATAAATCGGTATTTCAACCCTCTTCAGTCAAAACTGATGCTTTGTACCACAAAATGGCAGAGAACGCCATTCTGCTCTGGCATAATCTCTTTTGTTGCTTATAAATATTTTCAGATGTTGAGGATTGATCAAAAACCTTCGTAATCATCACAGCATTCATGTCATTGCAGCTGAAAATTTGTAAACAAAGACGGAATTCAATGCGGCACTCACGTCGTACTGTAAAGATTGATTTCTATATTGTAGAGCCTCTTTTCAAAAAGAGGGAGGGGGCGGAATCTCATGTTTGGAGTTAAAACCATGACAGATCAATTCTCTGTTCTCCAACATTTTGACCCTCTTTTGGCATAGATCGGTGTTTTACTGCACAAAATGGCAGAAAATTGCTCTTTTGCTCTTCCATGATCTCTTTTGTTACTCAAAACGGCCACTAGATATTGCAATTTCCCTTCAAATGAGCCTTCTCCCAAAATTCTTCGATCACTGATACGATACGATCACCCCTGGGTAAAAAAAAAGAGATGAATCAGTGCATTAAATAAACTGACTCGTAATATTTCCCTAAATTTTTAGAATTCTGAAAAAGTAGCGACAGAGTCTTTGAGAGGATTAAACTTTACTGTTTTCAGTACAGGGCCGGTGAAAGACTTTTGAGAGATCCCAAATAAAAAAGTGATCTTCCGTGTTGTTCAAGTTGGGGGACTTTAATTATCATGTATAGGGTATTCAACCATTGCTATTCCAATGCTACACTTTTCATTTCGATCCGCCGCCATTTTTGAGGGTTTCTGGATCTTTTTCAATAGTTCTATAAACTTATTTTTTCAATAAACTTTTATTTTTCAGGTTAGTTGAAATAATAGTCGCCATTACTGAATTAGCTTCAAATGGCAATTTTGTTCTCATAACCATTTTTTCAAACCATGTTTTTAAATTTTCAGTTAATATGGGCCGTGGCTCACTCTTTACTAGGTTAAAACTGTTGCTGCTCTCAATATTTTCTATTCTTCATTTATAAGAAAATGAAAGTTTGACTGTTTGATTATTTTTCGTTTCTTTTACCTCTTGCACTGTCAATATTTTTGTCTCTTGCACTTCCCTCTTGCATTCTCCCTCTTGCACTGTCAATATTTTTGTCTCTTGCACTTCCCTCTTGCATTTTCCCTCTTGCACTGTCAATATTTTTGTCTCTTGTACTCCCCTCTTGCATTTCCCTCTTGCATTTTCCCTCTTGCACTGTCAATATTTTTGTCTCTTGTACTCCCCTCTTGCATTTCCCTCTTGCATTTTTCCTCTTGCACTGTCAATATTTTTGTCTCTTGTACTCCCCTCTTGCATTTCCCTCTTGCATTTTTCCTCTTGCACTGTCAATATTTTTGTTTTGTCAAGTCATGACAACCACTTCCTATTATAAAAGTTCATAGTATTATGAGCCTTTGGTCGTTTCTATCCCTCAAATGTTGTGCTTTCATCAAGTATAATGAGCTGAAGTCTTTGCGTCAAGTTCATCAGATGGATTATCTGCATAAGCTGATCCATAAATGAAGAATTTCTCATCTTTTTTGGGATTCTTCATTTATTAAAAAAGAATTGTCTATTTTACTATTTCGATATTTTTTTTTTATTCTGTTATTCCCCTTGTACTATCAATATTTTTGTGTTGTTAAGTCTCCATAATCACTTTTTACTACAGGAATTCATAGCTTTTAGCTTTTCTTGACGATTTTTTTTAGCCTTTCTTGAACTTTGTCAATATTTTTTTTACCTCTGTTTTTCCTTTTACACTTAACGCATTTTTTTGTCAAATCTTGACAATCACTTACAATTCATGATCTCTACCAGCTTTTGTTGCAACTGTCACTCAGGTTTTGCACTTTCATCATTCATCAGATGTTCTGGTAACTAAAGGATGCATTTTTTACCTGTTTACATTCTTCGGTTATAAGTAACAATTGACTTTTTACTTATTTGGTCATTTTCCCTATCATTAGGCACTTTTTCCTCTTGCACTATTTTTCTTTTGTCTTGCACTATTGCACTATTTTTGCTTTTTCGGTCTCTGTTTTTCCTGTTACTAAATTTTTCTGTTAAATCTTTCTATTAATTTTCTATTATAATTTTCTATTATAGGAACCCCTGATTCTTGGAGCCTTTCGTTGTGACTGTTTCTTAGCCTTTGTCAAAATAATTTTTAACTTTTTTACTATTAGATTGTTTCTCCTTTCTTCATCTCTATTTTCCACTTATAGTTAATCCTTTTTTGCCAATAGCTTGCAAAACTTTCTATCATAAGAATTCGTGACTTTAGTAGATTGTGACTGTCACGTAGGTTTTGCACTTTCATCAGACGTAACGAGCTGAAATCACTTTGTCGTTTTCATCACATGGAAGTTGCAAAAATTAGCGTCAATTTCGTGAGATGAAATTAACTGAAAAGCTGACCAATTAAGGAAGAACTTCTCATCTTTTGTTTTGCATTCTTCATTTATAAAATAATTGACTGTTTTACTATTTGATCATTTTTTTTCTTTCTTTTAGTCTCTTGTTCCTCTCGTAGGCCTACTGTCAATACTTCTGTTCTGTTAATGACAATTAGTTTTTATTATAACAATTCATAGTTTTTAGAGGCCTGAAAGGTGCCACCCACTTTTCTGAATATGGGTTTTATGTTTTACTATTCAATTATTTTTCTATTCTTTACATCTGTTTTTCCTCTTATAGTTAAAGTTTTTTTAGTCAAATCTTAACACCCTATTTCTGTTATATCAGTTCATGATATTTAGAAGCCTTTCACTGCGACTCTCACTCAGATTTTGCCAAACAAAAGGTTTCTTGCGGTTTTACTATTACCTTATTTTTCCTTTCTTCATCTCTGTTTTTCCCTTATACTTAATTTTTTTAGTCAAATCTTGACACCTATTATATTATACCTATTTCTATTATATGAATTCTTGATTTTAGAAGTCTTTTGCTGCAACTGTCACTCAGCTTTTGTCAAAAAAATATTTCTTGTTGTACTATTAACTTACTTTTTCCTTTCTTCATCTCTGTTTTTTCTCTTATATTTAATTTGTTTTATTCAAATATTGATACCCTATTTCTGGGACTGTCACTCAACTTATCCTTTTTCACTATTTTACTATTACCTTATTTTTTCTTTCTTCATCTCTGTTTTTCATTTTATACTTAATGCTTTTTAGTTAGATTTTAACAGGCCATTTCTATTATACGGATTCATGATTTTAGGAGCGTTTCGCAGCGACTGTCATTCAACTTTTGTCATTTTTTTTTTTTTGCTATTTTACTATTACCTTATTTCCTTTTCTTAATCCCTGTTTTCCCCCGTTATACTTAATGTTTTTTTTTGTCAAATCTTGACATCCCCTGTCTATTATACGAACTCATAATTTTAGGAGTCTTTCCCTGCGATTGTCACTCAGCTTTCGCCAAAAACTTATTATCTCTTATACTTCGTATTATAAGTTCCGATGTTCCCTCTTTAATTTGATTTTTTCTTCAAACCCTGACAATCACCTTTTGTATTATTAGAATTTATTATTTCTAGGTGCCTTTCGTTGCGACTGTCAATCAGGTTTTGCACTTTCATTGGACGGAATGACCTGTAATCCCAAGAACAAATCAGAAGTAAGGAATACTACCAGTTCTGGTGACCAAGCTTTAAAAATAAGCGTAAAATCCCTCAAAACAATCAATGGAACTAAACAATCAACAAATCACTTTTACGACAAGGAAGACCCGTTCGTTCATGAATCTTTAAAGTGGCTTCAGCTGTTTTCAGGCCTTTATTCTGGAATGGAGAAGAAGAAGAAGGAAGAAGGTGAAAGGGAGAGGCAAAGAGAAGAAAGAAAAGGGCCAAGAAGACACTGCCATTGTCACAATAATGGAGTTTGTGTAGGAGGGAAATGTATCTGCCCACCTGGATTCCAAGGAAAAAGATGTCAGCACGGTATGAGGCTTGTTTACGCAAAATCTATAAAATAGAGTTCCGGAATTCGTAATTTAACATTTAAGACGCTTTCTAGCGGCAATCTGGATTATAAAAATATAATAAATTATATTGTCTGTTGATAGCGTATAAAAAAGGAGAATAAGGAAACAAGGAAAAAAACTTAAAGAGGAACTTCTAAGCAATAAAAAATATAGAATTCGCCCAATTAACACTCATAATAATGCTAAATATTAGAAAATAAAACAAAGTATTATATTTGTATCAAACACATTGTATTCTACAGATAATCAGCACAAACAGTGGATTCCTTCGGTGCGTATGTTGCAATCAATTTTTTTTATTTTTATTTTGTTTCTCCTGGCAATGGCCGCTCGTTAATTACGGCTTGTTGATACAAACTGTTCAAGCTCTCTTAAACAGGAGCCCCACCCCTCGCTCCCCATAAGCTCTGTCTTTCAAATCGAGTAACAATGCTTCAATCATTCCTCAAGGATAATTTCTTCAAAGTCAACCAGTTATAAAGGGGTAGCGGATGGGTTTTAACGTTCATCATTTTCACGGTTTTTCAAGGGGAATTCCTCGAAAAACATGTTTTTTTTGTATAGAGAATTGTCCATACCTCTTCTGATCAGGTAAATATATGACTATAATTTACACATTTAATACTTGTAAAATAAGAAGGGGCACTCGCACACTAGCATCTACATTATAGACTCAAAAAAATTCTGAGGATAAAGGGAGATTAGGAGTGGAATTATAAAACCCCTCCTTACCCTATCTCTCCTATACTTATCTGAAATATCACTGAAAATTTAAAGATTTAAGCTAAAAATCTCCTTTTGAGGCTTCAGGCTCCCTACACCTACAGAAAGATTTACTGATCCATCTCTTCAATAGCTTATACTCAAAACAGCACTATACACAGTTGTATGAAATCTCTACTGAATAAACTCAGTCTAATGATGCTTAAAAATAATTGTATGCATTTAAAGTTTATTTTCTATGACCCTGGTGTCTATTCAGGAAGAATTATGCGACCGCGGGCCATTATGGCCGCTGAAACCTGGAAGCTGAGTGCACAGCTTTCCAATAATCCTAAATTGATTGGCTATTTCAGAATTATCACTCGTTTGTATTTTAACCCTATTCGGGTCTAGATTATGACTTACACCACAAAGTGATAATACGCCACTTCGCTGTGGCCCGATCTCTTCTGTTGCTTAATAAAGGACTCTTGACCTATCAATTCCTTTAGCCCCCTCCCTGACATTTTAGAGCCACTTGTTCAGTACGGTCACTCCAGGGGAGGTGGCACGCATCCGTGACTATTTTCTAAAAAAAATATAAAATTTCGAATTTTGGTAGACAGGGCTTGAAACCTTTGCTGAAGGTTTCTCTAAAGGTATTTCATAAAGATCACTCTTCCTCTTGGTGGTGCTTTCTCCCTTTCTTTAAAATTATATATGTTTTTCCATACTTGAAGGTTTTGAATGATAATTTTAGATTTAATAAATTTCAATTTGCAATTACATTTGCAATTTGCCAACGACATTTGAAAAAAAATTGCAATTACCATTAAAATTCGATTCTCTCAGTACATATACTGTTATCAAGATTCTCTTTTTATTTTAGAGACTAAGTTACTTTTAGTAGGAATTGCTCTGTATATTTTTAGCAGAATTCCATATTTTAGAGTTGCGATTACTGTTGGCACGGGCCACTCTTTATTTGCAGCTCATTCCCCCGAACTACTCGAAACGGTCTATGATAACTGTTCGTTTTTCAGTGACTACATATATTCTTAGAGACAAATGTTACATCGCGTGCAAACATATCCTCTAGGACTGAGTGAATGTACAAATTTCCTTTCGTCGTCCAATCACCTTGATATCTCAAAACCAATCGGCTATCTCAGAACTTTGCTCAATAATATTTTAGCCCTGTTCTGGGAAAATCATCCTCTTGTAGGACAAAACGGCAAAAAGTTTAACTCAAATGCAATGTGTCTTTTTGTTGCTTAAAAGTGCAAATTCAACTATCTCAGCAAAAATTAACAAAAATTAAAAAGTAGACTGTTTTATTTTTCTTAAGATTAATTACTACATAAAAGTTATTAAGTATATTCATTCCCTTTGACACAATTTTTCATCTCCCTACACAAAATATGAAAATAGATCATGTTCAGATTCTTGTTGAAAGTTGACGTCTAAAATAGTCTATAAAGAAAGAAGCAAAATATTAAATAGATTCAGTTGCAAATTGAAACTGATGGGAGTTGTATTAGAGCTATTTCTAGCGTGCCATGCATAATTTCAATAAACGACCTTTTTGTGCTGAAAACTATTTTTAAGTTTAAAAATAGTTAATTAAGTTATAATAGTTAATTATAATAATAGTTAATAATAGTTAATAATAGTTAATTAAGTTTAAAAAATTTTAATTAAGGATAAAAGGATCAAGATTTTCCAGAGATATTGATGGCGCAGAGAGCGCCTAGTCAACGTATCGGATACTGGATCTTATAGATTCAGGTATCAAGCCTGTCGCCCGTTTTTGTGGTTACTGGATTTTAACTGAAGGACTTTATTTATTAAATTTTCAATTAAAAGCTGAAGAGCCCTTCAATTAGTAGCCTTTTCAATAGTTTTCCAAAGTAATATTAAATAAAAGGAAACCTCTGACAAAAATGTTTACTAATTTTTCTTTCTTTCTTTTTTCTCAGGGAATATGAGAGATAATAGCCATTTGTTCACTTTACGTCAATGTCTGACGCAAGAAGTATATATATCACTTTCAATTAGAAAGAACCATCATGAAAGTGGAAAGTGTACCAGCACTAATTGCTTTTACTTGCGTCAGGGGCTAATTTACTTATAGTTGTTATTAGCTTACAGGAGAAACAAGTCTGAAAGTTTTTTTTAGCACGTGGAACTCGTATCTAATCATGACAAACTTAATTTTTTTTTACATAATAATCTTGCGGAATAATTTGGCCAGCATTGGAAATACTTTTTATTCTATCGTAAGTAGACTCTGAAACAATTGTTAAATGACAAACAATTTGAATCGTAAATAACCTACTAAGAAATGTTAGAAATAATAGAAAATAAATGTTAATAACTTTAATCTTCAGGAAAAGAATAGATCTAATGCAACAATCTTGCTTCATATAAGTTTAAATTCTAATTATTTGGAATAGAAAAAAGGTTTTTGGGAGGTGGAGGAGGGGGGAATCTTAAGGATTCTGGAGAATAATCTAGAATGAATCTAGAGTATCTACAATAAATCTAGAGTACCTAGAATAAATCTAGAATAAATCTAGAATAGTCTAGAATAAATCTAGAATAAGCTAGAGAATAATCTAGAATTAATCTAGAGAATAAGGATACACATAATGTATGATCATATTTCATACAAATTCTTCTCAAAAGATTTCAATTATTTGATTTTGAAGAAACGTATTTGAATTAAAAAAAGTTCTTGGGAGGTGGAGGACCGGCTGAATGATAAGGAGGGAAGAATGAATTCCACGATTTTGTTAGTAGATTAAAAAAAAAGTATATGCAGGGGGGAGGACTAGGACACGGCCTCTCCCCAAAATCCAAAAGTTTTCTTAAATTTATTGGTACTTCTTATTTAAATTATCAAATACAATTTTTTTTTATCGCCCCCCCCCCCCCAAAGAATATGTCATGTGTAGATGCCTGATAAAAAAATCTGTTGAGAGGATGATCAGCCCTTAAAAACCGAAGAGAGTGGCCCATAAAATTAAGACCAGAATAGAGCGTACTGATTTATACGTATGGATCAACCCAGTTGAAGCTATTTTTACTAATAGTAAAGAAAGAAATACCACGCTGGAATGAATAAAAAAAGAAACAAAACAAAAACAAACAACTGAACAATGAACCAAACGAAAGATTAGCCAACTTGAAGGAAATTCTAGCCAACTTCTGAAGAATTCCAACAACTGCTGAAATATTTCAGTTAATGTATGAATCGGAACTTAATGCAGAACAAGTTTAATGATTTTTTTAATAATAGCAATTTTTAAGCTCATAAGTCAGTAATCTTTTAATTTAAGATTAAAATATGAGAAAGGGAATAAGTGCATCAGCTTATCTAGGCAGAATAAATCACCGTTTAACCGCGTGCTGGTGCTGGTGCTGACGTTCGAGAAAAAATGAAGACTGTCGCATGGTGGTGCTATGGTTACAAATCACCGCTTCATTATAAATAAAATGAAGAGTTGTATCTTAGACAATCTACAGTGTAGGTGTTTTTTCCTTTTATGAAACATAACATTTAGCCTAATTAATCTGTTTGCATAAAGTAACATCTAATTGAATAAAGTTTTAGAAGCATGGTTGTGTAATTACTTCGGGTTCGAGCCTGGCAATCTTAAAAAGATGAGACCAAACCAGAATTTATGCCTTTCATCTACGGAAGAATCTTGCCCTTCCTGAGCTGGCCCGAGGATTAGACCGACTCCGATATGTATCTTTTAAACAAAACTTGGCGTAAAATACCATAAAGTTAAATAGATTTAACCTTTAGGATGAAAAAAAAATTCAGTAAATAATTTTCCAGGACTTGTTGTATTTGTTTGCATCAAAAGCTATTTCTCTTAGAACTGTTGCTAGCTTTCTAGTCCGAATCTAAGCAAAGCTGGAAGTATGCCAGCTCTTAGTACTCTCATTCAATCGTGACAAATTTGTTACATCCTTTACCATTATTCACTGAGCTATATTTGGCTATAAATTCCCAGGAAACGAAATCATTTCTATGGTATCGTCAGTAGGCCTATAATGCAATGAATAATGAGGGAGAAAAAATTACAAACAACAAAGGAGAGAAAAATGGAGAGACAGCTTGCCAAACAGCCTGGCGGACACAGGTATAAAAAATCGTAGCGCGTGCTCTTTTGCGAGGACTGGAAAGAAAAATGTTTGTCCCCATCCCCAAGGAAAAATCTTATTTCTTCCCTCCAGAAAAAGATACACCCTTAAAGTCTTAATTTAACACCCCCTGCCGTGGGACAGAATCTTGGAAGGCATGCTACCCACGGAGAATTAATGTCGGTTGAATTGTCTTTTAAAACCTAGAATGATTATTTGCCCAGAGTTGTTAAAAGGTTTCTTAGATGCCGCTTACCTTTTTAGTGTTTGAATTTCAATTTTTTGTAGGTAGAGTTTACACTCAAAAGGGCCCACTTGTTTATCCACAAGTTCCATGAGTTTGCAAACCTTCTCCCAGCAATGGGTTAAATTGCATGGTGATGCAGAACACCATCGCGGGAGGATCCTCTATAGGAGGACAACTGTGGCAGGGCGTAAGATCCAGATCTATGGACAACGGCCTCTGCAAAGGGCTGCCTCGACCTTTTCGGGGTACCTGCAAGACTGGGGACCTTGCGGTCAACTCTATTCCCACTTGAGGAGTGGCGCCCCTCGAGGAAATTATAGCCTAGTAAACGACACAGCATTCGCACGGGATTCTGACTAATGGACAATTCTTCTGGGATTGGTATGTTTTGATGGGCGTCTTTGGGCTGAAAAACCTCTTCCTAGCTAATTTGTCTATTACGGGTTGCCTCCCCGTAGTAGCATAATATTTGTAGGCATGAATATATAATGAGTCGGAGGTAATAGGCTTGAGATTGTCTGTGCAGGATTTCGACTCTTGTTGATAGAAGAGCATCGCCAAGCGCTGAAAACCATGTTGTGACCAAGATGGGCCCAGGATTGCACAAAGCCTCCATTCATGGAGGTCCCAGGGACTTCTTGCTGTCCGGTTCTAAGCCGGCTTAAGCACTTCGGTGTAGACTTGAGAAGATATGTGATCCCCGTCCTGCACTGGTATCCAGGATCATTGCTTTTCCTGAGGCGAAAAAAATTTCAATGATTTAAAGAACATGAAAATTGGAACTTGGAATGTTACGACATTAAAAAATGACTATCGTATCGACATTTTGACTGACGAATTCAGACGATTCGAACTGGATTTATTAGGAGTTTCAGAAACTCATATCCCAGGGGTAGGAAGCATGAAATTAGGTGATATAGAATTTGTTTACTCAGGCAGGAAGGATGGGTTACATAGACAGGGAGTAGGGCTCATGATGAATAAGGAAGCTGCTAAGTCTTGTTTAGGCTGGGAAGGTATTAATAATAGAATACTAATTGCTCATTTTATGACTAGAAAGTTCAAGGTATCAGTTATAGTAGTATACGCCCCTGTAGAACCGACTGATGGAGATACTAGTGACTCAGATGAATTTTACTTACAGTTACAGGAGCAAATAGACAAGGTCCCAGGTAGAAATATGATGTTATTGCTGGGAGATTTTAACGCCCAGGTTGGTAGAAATATGGATAGATGGTATCCCAGCTTAGGTAAATTTGGTGTAGGAAAAGAAAACAGTAATGGATACAGACTTTTGCAATTTTGTAGGTATAACAATCTAGTTATAACCAATACGGTGTTTGGTCATAAAATGGCTCATAAGCTAACATGGTATTCACGTGATGGTAAGACAGCAAACCTTATTGATTATGTTATAGTAAATCGAAGACTGGCAGGATCAATACAAGATACTAGGGTATATAGGAGTGCTGTTATTGATGTTAAAAGTAAAGATCACCATCTAGTAGTGTCAAGGGTTAATTTAAAGCTGAAATATCGGAAGGGTAATTACCTCCCGGGAAGTTATGATGTTAGTAGACTCCAGGATGAGAATTTGAGAGAAACTTTCCAGGAACAGTTGAATACTAAACTTGAGAGCTTAAAATTTGATAATGTGGAAGATGGTTGCAATAATTTTAGAAAAATAATTTGTGAAGCTGCTGAAGGTGTATTAGGGAAGAAAGCTAGAATTGCAGCTAAGAATATAAGTGAAAAAGCTTTAAGTTTAATAGAAAGGAGAAAGGACTTGTACAAGAATTATCTGAGTGATAGATCACATGAAAACAAAAGAAATGTAAAGAAAGTGGAGAAAGCATTGAAATATGAACTAAGGAGGTGTGAAGTGGAGGCCATGGATAAAATTGCCGAGGATTTAGAAGATGCAGCTAGACGGCATAATAGTAAAATATTGTACTGGCACGTTAACAAATTGAGAGGTAGTAGTCAATCCGGACTTGTCCCAGTTAAAGATAGGAATGGGGTGGCAATTAGCGATAAGACAAAAGCTAAAGCGAGATGGGCCGAACATTTTGAGAATTTGCTTAACCGAGATAGAGTTGCAGGAAAAAATATAGAGGAAAATGAAAAAGTTTGTGATACCTTGGATGTGAAGGAAGATTTGTTTTGTGAGGAGGAATTAGAAACAGTACTAAAAGGATTAAAGAATAATAAGGCTCCAGGTGCTGATAGGGTAGTAAATGAGTTTCTTAAATATGGTGGCTCTGAGGTTAGAAATAAGTTATTGGAGATTATGAATATGATTTTTGAAAAAGGGGAAGTACCTAATGATTTTAGGAAAACCTTAATTAAGCCACTTTATAAGAAAGGTGATAAAAGTGAGTGTGGTAATTATCGAGGCATTAGTCTGGTCTCTGTAGGTAGCAAATTGCTTAGTAATATGATACTTTTTAGACTGAGAGATGCCGTAGACAAAGTTTTAAGAGAAGAGCAGTGCGGTTTTAGAAAAGGTAGAGGATGTGTTGACCAAATTTTCACTCTTAGGTTAATAATTGAGAAGTGCCTAAGTTTTCAAACACCTTTGGTCCTTAGTTTTATAGATTATGAGCAAGCGTTCGATTCTGTTGATAGAGGAGCTTTAGTAAAGGTTTTATCCTTGTATGGTATACCAGACAAATACATTAAAGTGATTAGTGCTATGTACGAGAATAACACTGCTGCGGTTAAGGTAGGAAATGAGGTTAGCAGCTGGTTTTGTATTAAATCAGGAGTTAAGCAGGGTTGTGTTCTATCCCCCTTTATATGGATTATTTTGATGGACTTTGTTTTAAGGAGCACAGGAAAGGCAATGGGAGACCACGGAATCAAATGGGGAGGAAAAAGTCTCCTGGACTTGGATTATGCTGATGATTTAAGCATCCTAGATGAAAGTGTGAGCAAAATGAATGAAGTTTTAGAGGTTTTGCGAGTTCAGGGTGCTAGTATTGGTTTGAAAATTAATGTTAGGAAGACCCAGTCACTAAGGCTAGGAATAAGTGAAGATGAAAAGGTGACGTTGGGTAATGAAAAGATTGATCAGGTGGGCAGTTTCACTTACCTTGGTAGTATTATTAGTAAAGATGGTGGGAGCAGTGAAGATGTTAAAAATAGAATAGCCAAGGCTCAGGGTGTTTTTTCACAGTTAAAAAAAGTCTGGAAGAATAGGAAGATAAGTCTGCAAACCAAGATTAGAATATTAGAAGCTACAGTGATGACAGTGGTCAAATATGGCTCTGAAGCATGGACGCTCCGAAAAGCGGATGAAGATTTGCTAGATGTTTTCCAGAGAAATTGCTTAAGGATTGTTCTGGGTACCCGGCTGACTGACCGTATTTCAAACAATAGGCTATACGAAAAATGTGGTTCAATACCACTTTCTAGGTCTATAATGAAAGAAAGGTTGAGGTGGTTAGGGCATGTTGTTCGGATGAAGGATGACAGATTGCCGAAGATTGTTCTTTTCGGCCAACCATCTAGGGCTAAACGGAAAGCAGGTCGTCCCCGTCTGGGTTGGGAGGACGTCATAAAGAAAGATTTAAAGGAAATGGGAACTTCGTGGGCGGGTGTAAAAAGGGAGGCTTTGAATAGATTGGGGTGGAGGAGGAGCGTGCGTAGCTGTGTTGGCCTCAGGCGGCTTGGTGCTGCGATGAGTTGTTAGTAGTAGTAGTAGTAGTAGTATATGAAGTATATATATATGTAATATATATGTAATATATATATATGTAAAATATTATAATCATAAATTAACTTGATGCTAAAAACAAGTCATTGGTGAGGATTTTGATGGTGGGGCTTTGATGTTAAGTCTGAAAGAACTTGCCATCGGAGCTCAGTACCAGAGTGCCTTTCAGCCCTCATATATAAAAAATGTATACTCTGTTGCGAGGATTGCTAAAATACTGACACTAAATGCATATTGGAGAAATACTCGCGTCAGGTGCCCAAATATACAGGATACCTGAGTTACGGACACTTAATAGTTAACTTAACAGCTTTCTCATGCATTATTTATGATTCACCAGCCAGAGTGATGACTGAAGGCAAGTTTTTTGAAGGTAGAAAGGATGAAATTTTAGAATAACAGTTTTCCTATATGTGTGACTAATATGATGAATAAAAATACAGATATGCAATTTTAGGAGACAGTACTTCAGAACAGAGGTTTTCAAACCAAATTCTTCTCAGTAATTTTTCAAATGGTTTTTAAAGGAAAGTAAAGAGCGATATTAAACTCTGAAACGAACAGATTTGAAAAATTTTAAACAAACAAAACTTACCACAAATAAGAGAGGACGGTTGCACCCTCAGACTACTTAAACACTGGAGTGTCATTTGCTATTTACTGAAAACAACATATGTATTTCGGACATAGTGATTTCATTCGTCATAACATAAAAAAAAAATAAAAAAAGTGTCACAAATACTAATCAAGTTTACAGGAAATACATTTGTAAATTTTAGTTTAGTTCTACTATTTTAAAAGGACGCTTTTTGTGTCATTTTTTTTATTATTATTCCAATTCATTCAAAAGCATTGAAAATTGACCCCTATAAAATTTTCAATGAGTCAATTGTCAATTTTTGGTAATTCTGGAAGAGTCCAAAAGTATTCTGAAGCAATATTTTGAATTAGTGAATTAACAAATTATTGACCAATTTACTTTCATATGTTTGAGAGGAACGCATTAAGAAGAAGAAAATACTGATGAAATTTTATTCCGTATTAGACTAATAAAGTTAGGTTCATTGTTTAGAGTTTAATAGTATATAAAGAAAAGAGTTCCTAAAAGTATGGGCAGCATTTGGTTTTTCAACGTTATTATGAAACAAAAACACTTTAAAATATATTTTAGTTGCAGTAAAAATGTCAAGTCGAGTTTATAGTCGGAATTTATTAGTATCAAAATTCTGTTTTTTAGAATTTTATACTATATTATATATATACATACATATATATATATATATATATATATATATATATATATATATATACATATATATATATATATATATATATATATATATATATATATATATTATATATATATATATATATATATATATATATATATATATATATATATATATATATATATATATATATATATATATATATATATATATATATATATAATATATATATATATATATATATATATATATATATATATATATATATATATATATATATATAATATATATATATATATATATATATATATATATATATATATATATATATATATATATATTTATATATATATATATATATATAATATATATATATATATATATATATATATTTATATATATATATATATATATATATATATATATATATATATATATAATATATATATATATATATATATATATATATTATATATATATATATATATATATATATATATATATATATATATATATATATATATATATATAATATATATATATATATATATAATATATATATATATATATATATATATATATATATATATATATATATAAATATATATATATATTATATATATATATATATATTATATATATATATATATATATATATATATATATATATTATATATATATATATATATATATATATATATATATATATATATATATATATATATATATATATATATATATATATATATATATATATATATATATATATATATATATATATATATATATATATATAATATTCTTGTTTAAAAGTGGCATAAAGTTTATTAGAGATACATCTTTTGTATTTCTAAATAAATATTAAAACATTAAAAATATTAAAATATTAAAAATTTAAGCGATATTAAAAATACAATAAAAAATATTAAAATAAATGTAAATGTTAAAAAATATCGACCATATTTTTTTTGGACAGCGAGTCTTAAAAATGACTATTCATACTCCTTGAGGTGTGGGACTTAATTTCTACATGGACGTCAGCAAGGGGGAGGGGACTCTGGGAAGGAAGAACACATTAAAAATGTAGAAACTACGAATTGAGCAATGTCCTCCTTCAGTACTTGGTAGAAATAAGGCTTTAATTATTACTTGACCCCCCCCCCTTACCTGCGAAATTTCCTCGTTGCGTTTATAAATCACTGGGTGCTGCTACTTGAATACACTAGGGAGTCTTTCACATATATGCACTAAAATCAGTCGATTGCTTTCAGAGGATAATTTTGTAGACTATGTTGTTATTCAGTAGACTACGTGGTATCTGTTGGCCAAGGCCAACGGATTCAAATATCATGTGACGTAAATGTAATTGTGTTCACTTGTCCAGTGTGTTTGAAAGACATTTTGAAAGATTGAAAGACATCTTCATCAATTCAGTCACTTATCTTGTTTTAAGGAAGAATATTGCTTTTCGTTTATCGTAGATATTGGTGAGTGTTTCGCTTTTGAAATTAGTTTTTTGGCATTAAAATTTTTAGTTCTGTTAATTTTAATTTTATCTGTTGTTGGTTTTTCTGCTTCATTTGGTTTTTTAGGTTTTTAATTTTGGTTTTCATTGTTTTTTTTTTGTTTACATTTAGTATATTTTGTTTTCGTCAGAAAATGTGAACGCTGTTCCTTGTAACTTTCTGTAGCAGTATCTAAGAAGACAACCGGTTGTCTCCTGAAATATTTGTTTTGTTTCGTCCAGTATTTTCGTTGACCTTAAACAACGCCATTCTTGATCTCCATTTCTTTAATTTTATTTATTACTTCCAGGGTGAACAAAAGTTGTCCTGTAAATTGTTTTCCTTTCGAAAGCCTCATAAAACTTATTGATTCAGAAATTTCCAAAAAATACAGAATGCACAATAGAATAATTAGGTGTCTGAAAAGAACTCGCAGAAAAAATATCATATACATCTAATTTCAGTGGGAATTCCTTGTTATCAATTTTAATGCTAATAACCTCTTGTTAAATGACCCCTAAGAACCTTTGAACTATCTAAGATTTTTAGATAAAAATCATAAAGTCCAATAACCCTTATACTTGCTTCTAAGCTTTTGATATTCGTTACGGAAATTCATAAATGTACGCAATTAGCAAAGTTTAGAAATCTCAACTTTGTCTTAAGACAAAGCAGTGTATACAGTAGCAGTAGGAAAGATTCGACTCCAATGATTGTATGTTGGGAAAGTTTGTAGCTGTGGAAATTATGAAACGAGGTCAATGTTTCTTTGTGATGAAGATTAACAAGCAAACCGTCAAAGCAGAGCACTTAGCTGTATTAGAGATTTAATTATTTAAAGTTGATTAGTTGCATTACTTAGATGTTTATTTTTTTATATTTTAATATAAGTTGCCTCATATTAAAAATGGTTACATGAATCAAAACCATAGAAAAACGGAGAGAAAACTTTGATTAACTTGAAGCTTGACATAAAAATTATCGACCAATTTTTTCTATTATTGCCCCAACGAAAAACAGTTTCAATTTTGTCCCCCCCCCTAAAAAAACAGGTTTTGCCCCCCCCCCCCAAAAAAAAAAAACCACTCATATTTTGCCTTAGCTTCATTCAATAAAAGCGATGATCGAACCAAAAATAGTCGTGATGTTTTCCGTTTCAAAATAGCTAGACAAATTTATCACAAAATCAATTTAGCGGCACACACAACACATACCCCTGAAGGTGATTTTTAACCGTATTCATATGACCAAATGTACTTTTTATAATCCAATGGAGATGTTAAAGAACACCTTTCACATCTTTCAAATTATTAGATCAGTCGTATATATATATATATATATATATATATATATATATATATATATATATATATATATATATATATATATATATATATATATATATATATATATTATATATATATATATATATATATATATATATATATATATATATATATATATATATATATATACTGCATCAAATAATATCAGACAATTCAATGAATCGCTTAACAGTTGATGATCCAAATAGGGAAGACACCCCTGCTAACAGCAACAAAAACTCTAAAAAAGGTCTTTTGATAACACTTTTATTATTATTATTATTATTATTATTATTTATTTCTAACCCACACTGCACAGAGGTACAATACGTGGATTATCACCAGGAAAAACACATAAAATGCAACACAAATAAATATAGAAATCAAAGTGTATATGCCTGCATTAAATGAATCAGTTTCTTTGGGCGATTCTAAAAATTTTAAGTTCATTAGGTTAAAAAATTACTTACCAAAGTCTTACCCTAGAAAGGGGTGAAAAACAAAAGAGTAATTAATCTTTGCGAAAATTGAAAAATCAAATTCAGCATGTCAGAAACCCTGTTGCAGAGGTTTCAAGCCTCTGTCTACGAAAATTTTAATTCAATACGTGTTTTTTTCCTTGCAGTGCTTATATCGAACCAATCATCCTGAAATATTGGGAAGGGCTCTTTCTCAAGGAAATTGAAAGTTCTAACGCCCTTTTAAGTAGCAGAAGAAATTTTGCCAAGGAAAAGTCGTGTTTTTTTCGATTTTGTATCTCAAAATGACAAGTTTAGCTCAAAGTAGATCAAAGTATTTGAACTGAAAAATTGTCAGTTCAAATATCTTAAAAGCCAGCTGGAAAAAAAAATTACCCATTAACTATATTTATTGCACTCATAAACGCTTTCAGTAAAGGCTATAAAGCTTTTGTTCAAAGAGTAAGGGTTAAGAAAAAAACAGTCCCCCTTATTCACAAATTTTTTTTTATCTGTTTTAAATTTTAATGTTGTTCTTCACTTTAATTTAGAAAAACTTGTTTTTACAATTAATTTCATAAGAAAAGCTGTGTGCTATTTTTTTATAGTAATTAATGTATGGTAATCAGCTAGTTTCGGTTGTCCTTATTGCTCTAAAATTTTGTATCGTATAGAAAATTGAGTCAAGTGGCTATAAATTTTAACTGCCTACCAATATTTCGGAAACATCGTTGTATATGTAAAGTATAAAGTATATTAAAAGTTATATAAAGTATATTAAATCAGGAGTTAAGCAGGGTTGTGTTCTATCCCCCTTTATATGGATTATTTTGATGGACTTTGTTTTAAGGAGCACAGGAAAGGCAATGGGAGACCACGGAATCAAATGGGGAGGAAAAAGTCTCCTGGACTTGGATTATGCTGATGATTTAAGCATCCTAGATGAAAGTGTGAGCAAAATGAATGAAGTTTTAGAGGTTTTGCGAGTTCAGGGTGCTAGTATTGGTTTGAAAATTAATGTTAGGAAGACCAAGTCACTAAGGCTAGGAATAAGTGAAGATGAAAAGGTGACGTTGGGTAATAAAAAGATTGATCAGGTGGGCAGTTTCACTTACCTTGGTAGTATTATTAGTAAAGATGGTGGGAGCAGTGAAGATGTTAAAAATAGAATAGCCAAGGCTCAGGGTGTTTTTTCACAGTTAAAAAAAGTCTGGAAGAATAGGAAGATAAGTCTGCAAACCAAGATTAGAATCTTAGAAGCTACAGTGATGACAGTGGTCAAATATGGCTCTGAAGCATGGACGCTCCGAAAAGCGGATGAAGATTTGCTAGATGTTTTCCAGAGAAATTGCTTAAGGATTGTTCTGGGTACCCGGCTGACTGACCGTATTTCAAACAATAGGCTATACGAAAAATGTGGTTCAATACCACTTTCTAGGTCTATAATGAAAGAAAGGTTGAGGTGGTTAGGGCATGTTGTTCGGATGAAGGATGACAGATTGCCGAAGATTGTTCTTTTCGGCCAACCATCTAGGGCTAAACGGAAAGCAGGTCGTCCCCGTCTGGGTTGGGAGGACGTCATAAAGAAAGATTTAAAGGAAATGGGAACCTCGTGGGCGGGTGTAAAAAGGGAGGCTTTGAATAGATTGGGGTGGAGGAGGAGCGTGCGTAGCTGTGTTGGCCTCAGGCGGCTTGGTGCTGCGATGAGTTGTTAGTAGTAGTAGTAGTAAAGAGACAAAGGTTTCAATATACTTGTCATATAATGTGATATTTTCTTGAATCAACTGGGTGGAAGCGCTGAAAAACTTGAGAGCCATGGCTAATTAGAGTAAAGCCAAGGCAGATAGCCTCTGTGGGAGGCGAAGCTGGCATGACTTTTTCAGAATTGTATAAAATTGATTCATTTCTTTTGATAATAGATAGTCTATTCTCCATCCTAGGGTAGAACTAAGGTAGATATGTTTAGAGCAAGGGTAATTCAAATAGTCTATCAGTTCTGTGAGCCATTTGAAGGCAATTGGCTGAAACCCAAAAAAGATTCAAAGGTTTAAGACCGACCATGTCCAAGAGACTTGCAGGCAAGTGGACGACTGAGACTTGTTCATAAAATATGGGCTTTGCCCTATGGAAAAGCCCACTGGAATGATAATGAAGGTTTTCTAACGATTGGCTAGAAAGACAACGTAGCACAAAGTGGTAATGTAAATAAAGCATGCTTTTAATCCATATTTTAAAACGGAAATCATCTGATGGTTAATAACAATCCCAAAAATAAATATATATGTATATATATACTCGAACTGCAAGTAACGAGTGATGTGGCTCAATAGTAACCGAAACTCTAAGAAACAGAGTCTTGATAACAATATGTACATCAAAAGGTTCAAATTTTAATGCTAATTCAAGATATATAAAATTCATCACGTTTAATGTTGCCCATCAAAAGTTACGAGCCTGATAAAATTTGCCTCATTTTTGAAAAAGAAGAAACACCCCAAAGCATCAGGTGATCTTATGAAAATCGCACCATCAGATTCAGTATATCAGAGAAACCCTACTGTAGATGTTTCAAGCTCCTATATACAAAAATGTGGAATTTTTCATTTTTTGCCAGAAGAAACATCACGGATGCGCGTTTATTATTTTTTTTTACCAGGGGCGATCGCTTCGAATCAGTTATTCTAGAAGATTAGGAGAGGGCTCCTTAGATCGGAAATCAAAAGTTGTAGTGCCATTTTAAGTGTGACAAAAATATTGGAGGGTATATAGCCCCCCCCTATTTTTCCTAAGATCGTCTGATGAAAATTGCAAGATAGCCATTTTGTTCACCATAGTGGAAAGATCTAATAACTATGTCAATGAGGACGACTTGATCCTCCACAGGCTCGGGAAGAAGGACTGCAAGCTATGAACTTTGCCCACTGTTTACATATAGTATTGGTTATTGGGAAGTATTCAGATATTTGTCGGGAGGGGGATTTTTCTGGCCTAGTGGAGGGATTTTTCCATGAGGAATTTTTGTGGGGGAAGGAAATTTTACACGGAGGGGCAGTCGGATTTCCCAGCTTTATTTAAATTACGACCAGAAATTACATAACAAAAACAAGTTATTTCGAATGAAAGTAAGGAGCAACATTAAAACTTAAAACAAACAAAAACTTACGGATATGAGGGGGGTTTTCCCCTCCTCAATACCTCGCTCTTTACGGTGATTTTTTTTTTTTAGTACTTTTAGAATGGTTTATTATTCTAATTAAACGGCTCTTATAGTTCAGGAGTCATCCTTAAATAGTTGGAACAAAAAGACAAACTTTAGCATAAATAGTGAGGTATTGAGGGTGGGCAGCCCTCTTCATATGCGTAATAATTTATGTTCGTTTTAAGTTTTAATGCTGTTCCTTACTTTCAGTTGAAAACAACTTGTTTTTTCTTCTTTTTTTTGAAGCTAAAACGAGAGCCAAACATGAAACACAAGGGGGCCTGAAACTAGAAAATACCAAAAAAATAGATGGGTAAAGACCATAGAAGTTTCTCTAATTTAAACGGAACTTTTTAAAACTAAAATTTAATTTGATGAAATTAAGAGTTTATTCAAAATTACATATGAAAACACAAAATATTTTGACCCATAAAGGCTACGTCACCTATAAAATTGAGGAGTGAGCTCATTGTTTGAACACTAGTTCATAAACCAGAAGTAAACACGTAGAAAAAGAAAAAAATTAAGAAGGAAAGGCTGGAAAAAGTAAAAAATCAAAATATTTAAGACAAATTTCCTAAAAAAAAAGATTAACACTAAATTATATCTATGTGCGTATTGGAATTTCTTGGAAGGATGTAAAGGTAGAGGCTTTGAATAGATTAAGATGGAAGAGGAGCGTGCGTAGCTGTGTTGACCTCAGGTGGCTTGATGCTGCAATGAGTTGTTTTTAGTAGTATTAGCAGTATATTCAATAGTCGTTTCAAGAGCCTGAAAATTTTTATCAATTATGACAGGAATTTCTTTTAGATATTAACGAATGCTCTACTGGTCATCTTTGTGATCAGATGTGTGTAAACACAGTAGGGAGTTATCACTGTATGTGCTCCGATGGATTCCTTCTAGAAAACGATGGAAAAACCTGCAAGAAGCCACCTTGCCTGAAAGAGTGTAAGAATGGAGGATCTTGCATTATGAATAATTGCTTCTGCACTAGTGGATTTCAAGGTCATGACTGTTCGGAAGGTAAGTTAAATAATTTGCGTTAGACTTAGGTCTCCCACCTTTTGATGCGCGTCCTTCAAGTTGTATTCCAAGCCGCACTATCCTGGGTGAGTGATCAAACCTCCTTCAGAGAGCTCTGTTTCATTGCTACCTCCTTTTCTAGGGAGCAACCTCGTGCAGGCCTCTAGCTGCAACCTTACTTGAAAGAGTATAAGAATGCGAGATCTTGCAATATGAATAATTGCTTCCGTACCAGTGGGTTTCAAGGTCATGACTGTTCTGAAGGAACATTAAATAATTTTCGTTAGACTTAGGTTTCCCAGGCCTTGATGCGTATCCTTCAAGTTGTCTTCCAAGCCGCATTATCCTGGGCGAGTGACCAAACCTCCTCCAAAGAGCTATGTTCCACTGCTGCCTTCTTTTCTATGGAGTCACCTCGTGCAGGCCTCTGGCTGTAAGTTTTACTCAGGCCAGGTTATTTCCAGCTCTAAACATCAAAAGACAGACTTCCCTCCGTCGCTTCAGTCACGTGAAACCAGCATCTGCAGCGTCTTTTATAAATATCCTCAGTTATCAAGGGTTGTTAGGTCTCTCTCCAATTTCTGTATTCCAAACTCACTCAGGACAGTGAGCTGCAAATAGCTTTCCGAGGCAGTTATTTTTGAATGCAAAAAATATTTTTTATGATAATTATTTTCCATAAATTCTAATCTGAAATTGCTAATGTACTCATGTAGGGTGACATTTTAAATAATTTGTCAATTTAAGTTAAACAAGTAAATTATACTCTAGTTGAAGAAGTCCTACTAGAAACTTTTTGCCATAAAATTTTTATACATATTGATGTACATTATGATGTATAATTGATGTACAATCTGATGAGCAAATATTGACTTACATTAAAGCACACATGTATTTGTTTTCACTTTGAAAGTTTCCCCTTTGAAAGCTCAAACAATAGAATTTTATATCCTCCTTATGAAACAATTTATGTTAGCTTAAATTATGCTTATTTTAATTTATTTTAATTTATTTTAATATAATTTATGTTTATTTTAAATGATTTAATGTAGCAAACAAAGAGTATACCAAACTTATAAAAGCGGGAACTGGCACTAGTGTCGAAAAAATCAACAACGCTATCTAGCGTCTGATGGCCTCTTTCATTCCTAAATTACTGCATAGTTAACTTTTCATATGCTTTAAAATGCTGGGGAGGGTTGAAAAAGCAAAATTCTGTCCCCAGCAAGCCTACCATCTTAATGTCAACTAGCCTGCTTAATCTACCAGGCTTCTCCCAAGATGACCTAAGCCTATTTTGCTTAGAATGAATTGTGGGTACAGTTCTTGAAAATAAAAAATATGATGATGAATTATCACATGCAAAGAAACTTCAGCTTCAATCCTATTACCAATGAAGATTTATCTTATCATATATCAAAATTTTCTTTGAAATTTCTACTTTTCGGTGAAGTCGTCAGACGCTACACTGTAGGTGGTGCAAGTAATTATTTTATGCCTATTTTTATTCTGAATATCCCACCAATAAATTGCCGAATATCCAACTTTTATACGCTTCTAATTCTCTTGGGCAGCAAGTGTAATTCATGTTGATGAATTATCACGTGCAAAGAAACTTCAGCTTTAATCCTATTGGCAATGAAGATTTATCTTATCATATTTATTATAAATCTATAATAAGATTTATCTTATTATTTTTGAAATTTCTACTTTTCAGTGAAGTCGCCAGACGCTGCACTGTAGGTGGTGCAATTTATTTTTTATGCCTATTATTATGCTGAATATCCCACCAATAAATTGCTGATTACCCAACTTTTATAATTTTTCAATTCTCTTTGGAAGCAAGTGTAACATTCATTATGTCAGTTAAAATAGTAATAATATGAAAGCAATTTCATCTTAAATGTATAGTAATACACTTTACCTGCCAACGTTTTCTTTTTAGTTTATTCGAGTTCACGATCTCTATTTTTCTGGTTTCAAAATGGACCATGGACAAAATGTTCTTTCCTACTAACTCTGTATTTTGTCTTTTCCACTGTGTTCCATGTGTATTTTCCACTAGCTCTGAATTCAAAGCCCAGACATCCCAGGAGTATGTTGAGTTTCTATTTTAATTACACAGGCAATATGGATTATAACTTCTTGAAGTAATATCCTCCTGCTACTGGAACCTAGGAATGATATATTGAAGCAAAAACCTAATCCCTTATTGATCTATCCTTCCACTTTCCATACCTCTTTACTGAATATAATTGTCCTCGTTTTAGCAGTGCCCCCAAAACGGCATTACTCCTCTCTGGAAAATCCAAAATCAAATAATCAGAAAGACAACATATCGTAAGCATCTTAAAAAAAAACCCATATATATATATATATATATATATATATATATATATATATATATATATATATATATATATATATATATATATATATATATATATATATATATATATATATATATATATATATATATATATATATATATATATTATATATATATATATATATATATATATATATACATATGTATATATATTGTCTCTATCTCAGGAGCTCTCGATGCTCCTACGTTGATGGCCCGCCATATTAATGCTCGTCAGGGCTATCGATGCTCCTACGTTGATGGCCCGCCATATTAATGCTCGTCAGGGCTATCGATGCTCCTACGTTGATGGCCCGCCATATTAATGCTCGTCAGGGCTACCTTCAGGAAGGAGTACATAAGAGAGAGTTTTTCGACGTACTGTTGCCGTGTTGAGTCACCTCCCAGTAGAGTTTATTCATAAATGACTTTCTCTTAGTTTCTATAAGAGGAGGCATAATAAATATCTAAAAACGAAACAATATCTTATCAGAATAGCAGCATATCGTCAGACTAGCAGGAGCCGTGAAACCTGATATAAAAAAAGACGGGAAAGGATCTCCCCTAAGATCTGCCTACTCCCTGGTTACACCGGGTGTGTAAATTTTTAGAAAAATTCAGTTTTTGGGGTCTAAGCCTCCCTTAAAAATATTTACTTGGAGCATATCCAAATAAAAAATTTTAACCGCAATTATAAGGTATATCAAAAGTTTAATATTTGTAGATCAGTGCTAGCAGATTTCAGCTCTCATTGGCAAGCAGCCAATTGACCCTCTACCAGAATAGCAGCATATCGTCAGACTAGCAGGAGCCGTGAAACCTGATATAAAAAAAGACGGGAAAGGATCTCCCCTAAGATCTGCCTACTCCCTGGTTACACCGGGTGTGTAAATATTTAGAAAAATTCAGTTTTTGGGGTTTAAGCCTCCCTTAAAAAAATATTTATTTGGAGTATATCCAAATCAAAAATTTTAACCACAATTATAAGGTATATAAAATTTTTAGTATTTGTAGATCAGTGCTACGCCTTCTTAAGCTGTTTGGTGCCCTACACATTTAGGTTATTTTTTGCTGATTTTTCATCCACGTTACTTTTTCGAAATTTGGTGCCCGCTACTAACCAAAACCAGATCTGCATTTTTTTTTCTTTAAAATTCGAGCTCTCCATTTTTCCTAATTTGTCAAGATATTCTTAGTTGTGGAAGTTTCCATTTAACCAATCTAATCAATCAGATTTTATCTTCACTGCCCTTGGTACGTTCAAACAAAAAATCAGGAATTTTTTAGCTGAAATTAATGCAGGTATTTGAAATCAGAACGGCGCTAAGACTGAATTCCGCTAATAGAATTTATATTCTTAAGAATCCAAAGCAGCACGCGGCTCTGATCAAAGACCAAATAATTTGTTAATTTTTAGCCGATAATTTTCTGTTCATTCCAAAGGCCTTCTGTAAACCCTGCACTTGTTATGTATCTCGCTAACAGTCATTTGTATCCAAGATTCCTTTTCCTTCAATGGCATAATTTTTTACGCATAGCAACTCTCGAAAGCGTGAAATCTGTTCATAAAGCTCTGTTCTCTCTTGTGTCTATGGCTAGACATTAGTTGTCCAGACAACATCATTTTAAACGAATCAAGATGGCTTATAAAAATGAAGCGGAGTAATGATTTGTCAAAAACAATTTTTTCCTATATATCCATGTCTACCTAAGCAGATGTATGAATTCAACTTTAGGAAATTTATGCTTAAACATGTGATCAATCGAAAGGAAAACAAGAAATGCTTGCAAAATGTAAGGGAATGGTTCTGAAGGAAAATGTCCAGAAGAAAATTTCTAGCCATTTCATTTCATTTATTCTAATAGAAAATACGTACATTTTAATTTTTAGTGTCAAATTTGAACTTTTCTATACAAATGTAATCGAGTTTTCTGTTAGGTAGTTTTGGATCTGATCTAATTTAACAACTGTTTTAAAGGGACGTTTTAAAATAGGAAGTATAAAACCAAATATTTTCTTCTATAAACAAAGTCCTTCTAGAGTTTTTAGAAGTTGAGTGTTATTCGGTTTGTGTTTTGAACCTAAAATTGCCATATTCAACTTGGGTACAGCAAATTCTGCCAATCTAAGAACTAATTAAACCTCAAATGGAACAACTATCATAGAGGTTCTGAAAAATTTTCGTTCAAATTATAAGCTGGAAGCTTATAATGTGGTGAGGATCATAGGCAGTGCGCTAGCGCTGCCTAAGTAAAGAACGATGTGGCCACAATGTGTTTTTTTTTTCTCCATACCCGGGCACTTCGTATCGAAGGAGTTGTAGTAGAAACTTTGAAAAGGGCTCATTCGATTGGAAATTGGAGTGGCTAGTGCCCTTTTCAAATAGTCGAAAGTGATTGGAGGGTAACTAGCCCCCCTCCCACGCCCATCATTCCCCCAAACACATCCAATCAAAATTTTGAGATAGCCATTTTGTTCAGCGTAGTTGATTTCCAGATAGAAAAAGGTTTTTGAGGAGGACACTCCCCCACAACCGTCAGGGCAAGGGTTTTAAGTTATGCCCTGAAGGCATATAAGGTTTTTATAGAAGGCGTTGTCGTAGAAACTTCAAAACAGGCTTATTCGATTGGAAATTCAAAGGGCTAGTGCCCTTTTTAATAGTCGAAAGTGATTGGAGGGCAACTAGCCCCCCCCCCCCGCCCATCATTCCATCAAACACATCCAATCAAAGTTTTGAGATAGTCATTTTGTTCAGCGTAGTTGATTTCCAGATAGAAAATATGTTTTTGAGGAGGACACTCCCCCACAACCCTCAGGGCAAGGGTTTTAAGTTATGCCCTGGGGGCATATAAGGTTTTTATAGAAGGTCTTGTCGTAGAAACTTCAAAACAGGCTCGTTCGATTGGAAATTCAAAGGGCTAGTGCCCTTTTTAATAGTCGACAGTGATTGGAGGACAACTAGCCCCCCCCCACGCCCATCATTCCATCAAACACATCCAATCAAAATTTTGAGATAGCCATTTTGTTCAGCGTAGTTGATTTCCAGATAGAAAATATGTTTTTGAGGAGGACACTCCCCCACAACCCTCAGGGCAAGGGTTTTTAAGTTATGCCCCGGGGGCATATAAGGTTTTTATAGAAGGCGTTGTCTTAGAAACTTCAGAAAAGGCTCATTTGATTGGAATTTCAGAGGCCTAGTACCTTTTTTAATTGTCGAAAGTGATTGGACGGCAACTAGCCCCTCCCCCCCCCCCCACGCCCATCATTCCCCCAAACACATCCAATCAAAATTTTGAGATAGCCATTTTGTTCAGTGTAGTTGATTTCCAGATGGAAAAAAGTTTTTGAGGAGGACACTCCCCCACAACCCTCAGGGCAAGGGTTATAAGTTATGCCCTGGGGCATATAGGGTCTTTATAGAAGGCGTTGTCGTAGAAACTTGAAAAAGGGCTCATTCGATTGGAAATTCAAAGGGCTTGTACCCTTTTTAATATTCGAAAGTGATTAGTAATATTTTTTGTTGTTGTTGTTGTTTAGACCAGGGCACTTCGTATCGAAGGAGTTGTCGTGGGAACTTCGATAGGGGCTCATTCGATTGAAAATAGAAAGGGCTGATGCCCTTTTTAATAGTCGAAAGTGATTGGAGGGCAAAAAATCCCCCTCCCACTCCCACCCTCCCACCGCCCACCCTCCCATTTGCCCATTTTGTTTAAAAACTAAATGTTGCCTTAATATTAAATCAAAATGCACTGTGATATTGCTAATTCCAAATAAGGCATCTCAGCAGTATCCCAAGAACGACTGAGGGTATTATCTTCAAACTTTTGGGGCTACTTCTGCTCTTAAAATTTAACCAAATCAAAATAGCGTAAGTGTATCCATGCTATCAAAGAAAGTAAACAGACTTTTTTTGCGAATGGTATCAAGTTTTCCATTTCAGGTCAACTAGAGGAGGTATGAAATTAAATTAAACAGTACTATTTGTGTCCAGATTTTTAAAAAGGTGTATGTTGTTAAAAATTGCTGAAAATTTTCTCCAGCATACAAATAGAAGGCCAAACTATAAAGTCTTAAAAAACAAAATGATTTAAAGTGTTATTTTCTTTTTCTCTGAAAAGACTATGTCAATATAAAACGAACAGAAATTAATTAAAAAAACTTTTTCCACAAAATAAGTTTTTCAAAGAAAAGTAAAGCACTCCATTAAACAAAAAATGAGCAAAAATAAAATCAAATAAGCTACCAAGCGTGAAACTACCACAATTAAGCATCGATAAATAACTGAAACCCAAAACGAACAGAAATTACAATAAATAACCGAGTCAAACTCAAAACGAGCAGAAATTAACATAAGTTGGGCGCAAAACCCCTATGCCTTCCCAAGGCCAGAACAAAATTTGCACTTTGTTTTACTGAAAAAATACAAATGATTGTGAATTGTCAGTTTATATATACACTGATATTTAGTAATCAAAATGTTAATACAATTTGATTTATTAAATTTATAAAAGTAAAAACATTTATATTTTTTTCAGTAAAGTGTAAATTTTGTTCTGGCCTTGGGAAGGCATAGGCAATTACACTACTTTAGACTAGGCTAGGGGGCACCCCCTCGCCCCCTCCTCCCCTGGATCCGCCACCGATTCTCCCTCCCTTTAAATGGTCTCGTATTACGCCTTTTCCTGGTAAAAATCTGCTGGTCAGGTTTGCTGGACACATTTGACATTGAATTTATAAATGAAATGCTATAATATAAACAAAGGTTCTAAACACTGAGCGCAGTTCTAGACATTCATAAAATAAAAAAAAACTAAATTTAAAGCATCCAAGCAATAAAATAAATTCTGAATAAAAATATTATAATTCTTATTTCCAGGCTTGACTTTTTTAAATCTCATATTCCAACCATATCCACCAGGAAATTTGGGTGAAAATCACCCTCTTTTCTTAATACTCTTTTTTTGTTGGTATGTGATGCAACGGCTCTATTTTTTACGAAAACTATTAAGCGCAAGAATGTTTGGAATATATGTCTGACTGAAAAGAGTCAATCAGAACGAATGGACGGCGAAAAACTGCAAGCTGTAAGTAAGTATAAAATAAAAGCTTTGGCATCGCTTTTTAAGTGCACATAGGTAAAAATATTTAGGGGAGGGGGGTTAAGTATGTTTTTCATACGATGAGAATCAAAACACATATTAATTCATCTACAGGGCAGTATTTTTAATTTGGGGGTGGGGAAGGATCTCAGGGGATATTTTTCTCTGCCCCACCTCTATGTGTAGTTATTTATTGTAATATATTCTATAGCAGTGTCGTAATTTCTTCAAAATCCTTTGGGGGGACGAAGTTGGAGCCAGTTTTCCGAAGTCAAGTAAAACTGACAGTGAAAAAGGAAAAATGAGCCATATAGTACCATAAAAGCAAATGTACACTAAAGAAAACTGATTCATTTCTGTGGATGCTTCAATTATGTAGGACTATCTTTGTTTTGACAACATTTTTGAGACGCTAAATTTGAGCTGGGGCGGGTAGAAGTTGGGTCTTTTTTATGAACTACTTGAACATAATTTAAGATGAAAATTAATTTAAAAAATTAAATAAAATTAAAAAAATTAAATAAAAAAGATTGTGTCGCTAAATTTTCAAGTTCGAATGACTTTTGTGCCTCAGCTGAGGACATACTACAAGATTATAATTTTCTAATTCCCATAGCCTTAGCAAGAAGCTCAAGCACAGAGAGTAGAAGAATTAAATATAGAGGTTTTACCACATAACAGGGTTGGGCTTGTTATGTAGGATTAAATAAAAAAAAAAACAAGTTTTTTTTAACTGAAAGTAAATAGCGACATTAAAACTTAAAACGAACAGAAATTATTCTGTATATGAAAGGGGCTGTCCTCTCCTCAACGCCCCGCTCCTTTGACTCTTTCTCACAGCTCTACTTTTTAAAACAATACAAAACTTAAGCGTAAAGAGCGGGCACCGAGGAGGGGGTACATGAATAATTAAAACCAAATTTTCATATTAATTTTAGTTTTTTTTAAACTAATAATAATAACCTCATTAAAACCTAAATTTGATTTTTGTTCCTGTTATTCGGCACTACCCCTCAATGGAAAATTCCAGATCTAGTGTTTGATTTCATTGTGAGATAAGGCAGAATGAGATTGAATGCAATTGCAACATCACTGATGAATATAGGCCTACTATTTGTAGGTAACATGGCAGACAGTGTTGCACCAAATAGTAAATAACAGACCAGCAAAACATACAGGAGAAGTAAAGGCCATTTAATTAGAATAATAAGCTCTTTTAAAAGTTCTAAATATCTTTAGAGTAAAGAGCGAGGTATTAAGGAGGGGGTGACCCCCCTCATATTCGTGATAATTTCTGTTCGTTTTAAGTTTTAATGTTGCTCTTTACTTTCAGATCAATAAACTTGCTTTTTATACAATTTCTTACCGTTTTTTTTAAATAATGCCGGGAAATCCGACTCACCCTCTATGGAAAATTTCCTTCCCCCCTGAGAAATTTCTTCATGGAAAGATCCTCCCACGTAACCTTCCCCCCCCCCACCAGAAAAATCCCCCCTGAAAACGTCTGTATACTTTCCAATAACCAATACTATACAATGCAATGGGCAACGTTCATAACTTGCAGCCCTTCTCCCCGTGACCTTGGGGGGGGGAGGGCTAAATCATCCTCAAAGAAATAGTTATTAGAATTTTTGACTATGCTGAAGAAATGGCTTTCTCAAAATTTTGATCGGGTGACTTTGGGGAAAAATGAGCGTGGGAGGGGGACTAGCTGCCCTCCAACATTTTTGGTCACTTATAAGGCCGCTAGAACTTTTGATTTCCGATCAAATGAGCCCTCTCCCGATCTTCTACAATCACTGGTTCGATACGATCACTCCTGGAAAAAAATAAAATAAAAATAACCACGCATCCGTGATCTTTCTTCTGACAAAAAAAAAATATATATATACAAAATTCCACATTTTTGTACATAAGAGCTTGAAAACTTTAAAGTACGGTTCTCTCGTATGCTGAATCTGAAGGTGTGATTTTCATTAAGATTGCTTGATGTTTTGGGGTTGTTTACCCTCTTTTTCAAAAATTTGGCAAATTTTCTCAGCCTCGTAACTTTTGATGGGTGCCATGAAATTTGGTGATTTTTACATATTTTGAATAAGCATCAAAACTCAATTCTTTTAATGTATCTATCGTTATTTAGGCTCTTTTTCTTAGAGTTTCGGTTACTATTGAGCCACATCGCTCCTTACTTACAGTTTGTTACCACAAACTGTTTGATATGTCTAAAGCTTTTCTCTCCTTTCCTTTTTTTCAAAATTACGGCCTAAAAATATAGCTAGCCCAATTTGTAAACAATGAGCCAAAGATTTCAGTAAAATAAAGCAAGGTTTTGTTCGATCTTATAACATTATTTGCTTGAAAACACGGTCGAACTTCTTTCTATTCTCACATTTTCACCAAACGTATTTTATGTAGCATGGTAGGCCTAATGTTTGGTTCAAGCAGAGAAAAATAGCCTACTTGTGAGAAATGTTGTGACTTCAAATTTTTTTTTTACTTGCTTAAAATCTCATACAAAAAATGTGAAAAAATGGGTATTTCTATCAATATAAGAACAGAAAAAAAGAAAACAACCCTTATCCAACACCCCCAGGGCAACAAACACCGTCAAAATACAACTTCAGTCACCACCACTCCTTCCACCCACTCCTTCCCCCAGCCATACAACCCACTCTCACCTTCACTGGCACAAAATTTTACATAGAAACAACAGGTGAATACAAGAACGGTTAAAGAAGTGGGCTAATTTGGCTTCCTTTCTGACATACGCCTAAAGAATAATGTGACAGACTCAGAAATAGTCATAAAATAGCATTACAAAAATAAATCACTGCAATAGCAGATTTTCGGATTTTTAATGAAATCGCCCGATACCAGACTCATCCTGTTGGCTATTAACAGTTTTTGTCAACATTTTCATGTTGGTTCACCAAAATCTAAACATAGACAAAAAACGAGAATAAAAAGGTTTTGGTTGAGATTCCTACACAGGTGATTAGAACACGAGGAAAAAAGTCATAGGTTAAAAAAAAGTCACAAAATAACGTCAAAAAAATAAATCAATGCAATTAAAGATTTTTGGAGTTTTAGTGAAATTGCCAAATACTCATCCCGTTCCTGTTTAAAGTTTTTGTTAACATTTTCATGATAACTGACAAAATGTCAACAAGGACTAAAAAAGAGTAAAAATCTGCTGGTCGAGATTCCTACCAAAATGATTTGACATTGAAAATGCAGACGAAACCCTAAAATATAAATAAAAGTTCTGCCTTCCCTTTCTTGCTAACTTAAGATTTGACATATAAAAGACAGGTAAGTTCAACAACGGGTAAGAAATTGCGGTTTTTTGGCTTCTCTTTCTGACATACACAAAAGGAATTGTGCGACTAGAAAAAGGCACTTTTGACGTCACAGAAATAATCCAATGGAATGAAAGTACACTTTAAAAAAGGAATGGTAAGACAGTAATCAATGGATGTCGTTGGAGGTTGCATGTGGCTTTTTGTCCTTTCCATAGGTCTCCCCCTAGGTTTTGAAAAACAAAATTGCGGGTTGTTTTCTTTGAAAAATGCCTTTATTGGTATTTTCAGTGACAAACTGAAAAAAAGTGCCCCCCCTTACTACAAAAAGTATACTCTCCCCCATCCCCCTACATTTCCATAAATTGATGCTGCTGCTGCAATCTCTCTTTTTCTTTTCGGTTGATAGATGATCTTAATTTGCCCAATTCAAGTTTTTCTCCTTAGAGAGAAATAGACTCGTGGAGTTCATAAAGCACGAACAACTTTGAAATTGTTTACTCCCTAGTTTCTAGGCATTGAGAGCAGTCTTTCTAAATCATACACGTGTTTTGTTTTCTCGTTTAGGTTTGTTTGTTTCTAATTTCATTTTCTTCAATCGCAAGAGACATGGCAAAGAAAAAACAGGATGAATTTCTGAATTCAAATTGTCTGACAGTACCTTGGGGATAACTGGGTACCAGACAACACGTGCTTATTCTAGATGGGAGTTTATTAAGGAAATGCAAACATTTTCTTTAAAATATTAGATTAGGCAGTGCTTATTTGGGTTGACTGTCAAGATCTGACAAAAATAGAAAAGTGAATGGAAAGAGAAAAACTGTTCTAATAGCAGATGAAATATCAAAAATGGAAAGAAATGTTTGCTTTATTAATACCACAACGAGAAAGTACTTGAGTGAAGGTACAACCTTTCTTGATCACTCAAAATCGAGCAAAAACTATCAAATGTGAACGCAATATCAGTGCAACTGCAGCAGCAATAATAAAGTAAAGAGCAATGTGTCCCCACATGTTAGTTTTTTTTTATTTATTGAAAGTAACAATATTTTAAATCGGATTGTGTTAATATTTTATGGTGTGTTTTAAATATGACTCGTTCGAAAGACTTGTTACTTGTCCCTGTAAGGGATAAGCAAATTGTCCCTTGCTGACCCAGTAACTGAAATCTCGATTCGCTGTACACCAGCAATGGCTCCGGAGGATTTTCATCTTTTGTTAATGTGACTTAATTCTTCATTGTGGTTGTGATGGTGCTATTTGCTCATTCCTCGGGGTTTTCATCGTGGTTTTCATTGTGGTTGTGATGGTGCTATTTGCTCATTCCTCGTTGTTTTCATCGTGGTTTTCATTGTGGTTGTGATGGTGCTATTTGCTCATTCCTCGTGGTTTTCATCGTGGTTTTCATTGTGGTTGTGATGGTGCTATTTGCTCATTCCTCGTGGTTTTCATCGTGGTTTTCATTGTGGTTGTGATGGTGCTATTTGCTCATTCCTCGTGGTTTTCATCGTTTTAAGTTTGGCTCATTACATGGATTTTTTTCTACTCGTATAGATTTTAACGTTGCTCTTTACTCCTTTTAATTTTTTTTTTAAAGCGTTTTTTCCAAGCTAACCAGTCAGAAAAATCGCCTCTTTTTTTTATCAAAAATAGACTATAATATTGAAAAGATACAAAATTATTTTCTAATGCATATTTTAAATTCTTCTTCTTTTCTTTCTTTTATCCAGCGGTATTGGTCCTCCTTTCTGCGCTTCCTCTTCTTTTTGTGTTCTCAATAATAAGTGGTGATACATCACGTAATGGATAGAATCAAACCGGTTTTTGTTTCCTTTTCGTACCCCTGAAAAAAAAAAATTCAATCCTGTTTCTTTTTTCCTTTTTTTTTTTTATCTAAGACTCTTTGCTTATTTGTAATCTGATTTGTACCTATTTCTCTATTATTCCTTCACTTTACTACCTATCTATCTTACCTCTTACTCGGCGTTCCATAGCTTTCCACTTTTAAAATTCCTCACATACATAATTTTTTTCTCTCCTAGTACATTTTATCTACCTTTCTCCTAAAAAACTTTTTTTTTCATTCATACGATTAATTTACATTAATTTACCATACAACAATTTCAAAATTCTCATTCTAGCTACCCATGGCGGCAAGGGGCTGCTCCCATTCATTAGGCCTATAACATATAACATTAAAATACAAATTTACAATGCATATACGTTTTTGTACTTTGAAATATATTCACCTTTCTTATAACACTTTAAAACTCTTTCCACTATATTTACAGAAATAAAAGAAAAATTAAATATTTAACACCATTTTTTTTCAATACATCACATTTCAACACACTCTACTCTCGCTGGGCCTTGCGTTGTTAGGTAGCTACAATAATCCTCAAAACAATTCCCAAAAATCAAATACTTCACAATCCAGGTGAATCGTATCCCCCTCAACATATAAAATACATTCCACTAGTTTAAAATAAATTCCAAACAAACATTAAAAAAAATGACCAAACCTAAAATCTTTAATCTAAAAATTTATAAAATCCTATACTATAACTATTCAATTAGATTTAAATCTTACCTAATAAATAAACTTAAAAATACTGAACAAATCCTGAAGCTAGCTATTATAATCTGAAAATTCTGATTAAACTCTAAAATAAAACACTTCATTAAAAGTTCGAAATATTTAACTTAAAATCTGCTCTTATTCCATATACCAAAATTAAAACCTCCATTTTCTGATCTTCTACCTAGATCTTTACCACAAAATGAAAAAACAAAAAACATACAAATCAGAAAAATCGCTTAAGACAAGGTGAACAAATAAAATAAATTTCACTCCAAGTTGCCTAACTACCGTACAGACCTTTATATCAGACACAGCATGTTTATTTTAGCTGGGGGCTTGAAGGGAAATCCTTAACGCGATCAGGGCCATAAAAAGGGCGATTGGAACGATTCGGTCCAGTGGGCCCCGCGTTTGAAAGGGCCCCACGCCATCATCAAAATGAACAATTGAATGTCACAATTGTGAAATGTTCTAATGTAAGAGATCATTTTCAAGGTTAAAAACAATAAAAGAACTTTCTGATATCAACAATAAATCAGAACAGAATAAATAGTTTAGCAATTATGTTGATTGAAAGTGAAGACACAAGGAAAATAGATTTTAAAACCGTTTTAGAAGCCTTTGCACAATACAAATTTAGAAATATGTAAATTCATGTGCCTATATTCGGTGACGTAAATATCAAAAGGCATTTTCAGCAGTTTCATAATATATAGGGGACACAACCATAAATTAACGTAAGCACAAAATGAGTACAAAAAAGAACAAAAGCGGACAAAATCTTAAGATCAAAATGAACAAACAGGACCATCGAATGAGACAGGATCAAGAGAACGACCTGAGAAATGTAAATGTACGGCGGGTGATAATGAACAATGTAGACCATCAAAAGTGACAAGACCAATCCAAGCAGCTAAGGCAAAAGGCACTGAAAAAATGTCTGAGGCAATGATAAACGAAAATAAGATCAACAAGATATGTAGTTAGAATATTAGCGAACCACCAATTGGAACAAGTCAAAAACAAAATTGAAGAACAGAAAAAAATAAACGGTTAAAAGACATGTGACTATGAGGATCGGAAAGAACCAAAATGAAAATGAAGAACAGAGAAATGTGTGGCTATAAGGTATACGACCGCGAGAACAAAGAAATATGCAGTTAGAAGATAATCTGCTGCGAGAGTTACAAGCAATAGTAGGAATCAGAACCTGTCAAAAATAAAAGCGACGAACAGATAATTGTAGGGTTAGCAGACACTCTAAAGCAAGTATCAGAAAGTGTCAGAAATTATAATGAAGATCAAAGAACTTTGCTATTAAAGGAAAGTGAGAATCAGAACGAGTAAAAAATGAAAGTACAAAAGAAAAAAAGGAGAACAGCACCACGGCCTTACAATCTTCGGTGCCAACAAATTGTGGCGTTGAATCCAGTAAAAACATACAAAGATGCCTTAAATTACGCAAATGTTATTTACAAGTCATTGAATCCCTTCAACGCTGTATGTATTCATTGTGAAATCCTCCATTCTCCCACAGGAAAAGTGCCCAACAAAGATAATTTACTTGGGGGGCTGCCGCTTTCTTGGTCAAATTACATTCTTACATGAACAATTTCCGTATGAATTTGTTTGGCCTGTTATGGGATATCACTAAGAGCTCTCTAAAGAGTCTTACAAACAAATACTGAACTGGAACTCATATTTTGCCTTAGCTTCATTCAATAAAAGCGATGATCGAACCAAAAATAGTCGTGATGTTTTCCGTTTCAAAATAGCTAGACAAATTTATCACAAAATCAATTTAGCGGCACACACAACACATACCCCTGAGAGGGATAGAGAGGGATAGAGAGAGGGAAAGATTTACGAGATTTGTAAGAATTTAGTCTGATTCCTAGGCAAAAATTGATCTACTCCAATATAAACCAAACAGAATCAGAATAACTTATTATCAAAAACTAGTGAGCAACACATTAGTAATTACTGGTCGAAAAACTGTCAATGAAAGGCACAAAAGAATTCAGATGATGGTTGTTTTGCATTTGGGGGACACGAACTTTTTTCACTGGTGTTGGTACAGACTGTGGTAGGTGGAGCTACTAGTGAACGATGTCTTTTGGAGTACAGGATGGACTCTCCATACGTGTGCATCCGCTAGAAAAGCCTGTTACATAGGGTTGAGACCTTTAGGTAGATAGAGCATTCTCGAAAGTGGTATACTTTTGGTCTGGTATAATCTTGATCGCTCGGTTTTAAATCGTCTCCAGATCTTTGTTCTGATACTCCTTATTGTGCACTCATGGGCCCGACAAGGGGCACGCATAATCATGAATATGCCATCTATACGTGATGTAAACAGTTTTCAACTGAAATTTGGAGAAACCCGACGGTCGCAAACAGGGGCGAATCTCCAGCATTTTTATTGGGGGGGGGGGGCTAGAGGGGTCCATATCTTGATCGTCAAAGGGCATGGGATGTATAATATTTTTTCTCCACATTATCGGGAGGGGGGAACAACTGCCCACCCTTGCCACCCCCAAACGACGCCCCTGGTCGCAAACTAATAAGTGAGTGCGCTGTAGAATTACCGTTTTCCCCAGGCCAGTAACGTGCATGTTAAATGAGCAGTCATCATTAAAAGTAACGCCCAGAACTACAAAAACAGATACCGTTTGGTGCCACGGTCATGGGCAACGAAGGTTTCGTTTTAGCGGAATCAACCTTATCATTTTGATTTACTTTTCGTTATGTTGACAGCCATTGCTGCAAGATTGTTTAAGAAACGCTTGCCTGGTTTCATACCAACATTCGGGATGTACTTTTGATTTCTCTGTGATATATTTCAGAATCATGGTGAAGACGTCTACCTGATCGAATCGATCTTCAAATTCTAGTACAGAACTTACTCGATTACTGCTAATAGTAAGGGGACTGCTTGCTTTTTGCAGTGTGGTGCACCGCATGTCAGCCCAGTACCCTCAGAATTGACGTCACTCGGGAGTAGAGTATGTGAACTGGTAGCAACTTCGTTGAAAGTCAATGACCAGGCAGAACATGCTCTCTGAAATCCACCATCTTTAAGTTATTTACTGCAGCATGGTGGTGGATCAGGTCAAAAGATTTGTGGTAGCCGACTAGAAGCTAGTCAACGAGGGTAATCCCTCTGCATAACAACTCAGTAATCAGATGGTAAAGACGTACTAAGTAATGCGTAGTGCTGCCATACTGAGAGATATGGCAGTACTACCTTTCAGGCAATCATACTGAAAAGGATCGAGGGTTGGTTGAACTTGGGAAAGATGACCTCCATTAAATAAACGTCTCAGACACATCTGCCAAGTTGGGTCTAATAAGAGATCGTTTGAACTTCGGAGTATATTACAGGACTTTGGGCTTTTCACCTTAGCTGTAACACGGACAAAAGCTTTTGCAAAAGCACTCCGAATTCTGTGCTATAAATATAATACAAATATACATATATATATATATATATATATATATATATATATATATATATATATATATATATATATATATATATATATATATATATATATATATTTGTTTGGAACGAAAAGGGGTGTTAGGAATAAAAAAAGTGCATTTGGGTTTTTGGAATCGAAATTGCGCTGTTCAAACTGCTGAAAAACTACTCGTTCTTAAATCTTCTTTTGAAGAATTTCGGTTTGTCCTGGAGCCTCATTTGAATCAGAACAAGGGATCAAGCCTTCCCCCAGAATGAAGAACAGCAGGCAGCTTGCATTCTAAAATATTGCTCCTTTTCTCCTTCTCTCAAGTGGGGCTATTATGAATAGGTAAGCGAGTCCAACGACTACGTATTGGAGTGTATAGATAATGCTCTACGAAAAACGTCAAATGACGATGAATTGAGCAACTAGGCTTAAAGGTATAGAAAAAAACTAAAATTGAATTTAAATTTTTTGAGTTGGCAAAGTAAATTAATTTAAAAATTAAAAATCTGTATTCGAATATTAATGAAAGTCTTTTGCCTTTCGTTTGCCAGCGAAAAACAAAAATGTTCAGCCTTACTTTCCTTCTGACCCTCAGTCTCTTTCTGAATAATCGTTAATGTATTTTCGCAGGAAGTATAAATGATAAGGCTAGTATTTCATTTCAGGATTTTATAGACCAATCCTGTTGCTTTTAAATTAATCATTCTTGCAATTTCGAATTGGCTTCATTTTTACAAAAGTGTAAAATACATTTTATATATTTGACATATTTTGTAAAATACATTTTACAAAAGTGAGTTGTGCAAATTGGCTTTTGGTGACATCAGCAATTTAGCTATGAGCGCTTCAATCACCACTTTCCTCTTACAGGATTAATATCCTTTTTTGTTATATAGTTTGCTTTTGAAAATGTAAAAGCCTTTCTCCACTGTTGGATTAAATTTGCTTCCACTTATTAATTCTAAAGAAATCCTTTTACAAAATAAGGCTGGTGGATATGATAAGTCACGCTGACTTTCTATTCTTATCTTGTTTTGCGTGGGATATCGTAAATTTCCGCTGGAAATATCTATGTTATGTTCCTCGAATAGACTTTTTATAGGTCAAAGGTAGTCAGAATGCATTTGCCTATAGATTTTCTCTCAGTACAAATTGACTTACGAAAATAGGAAATTCACAAAAGCTGTCATCACATGATGAAATAAAGGAGCTATTTTTCTTATATTGCCTGATCAAGCTGAAAATGAAGTGTAAAAATTTTGGCGACGATAGTCAGTCAAATTGGAAAAATTATCAGCCCTTGTCAAAATGGTTAGCGAAATTTTGTCCCCATATTTCTTGTTATTGACTGGCCAGAGGCGTTTTCCAGCCAACCAATCAGATCGTTTGAATTCTTTGTTCCTGCCTTATGCACCCCCCCCTTACAATCGTAAATGTTAAGACATTTATGCTTATGTGAAAGTTTCTTATGACCAGTAGAAACCGTGGTAAAGATTTTTTTGCGTTGTACTGGGATAAATATTTTTGAACATACACTTTTTACAATTAAGGCAAAAAGGTCTGTAATAGAACAAACTTATTACGATCAAGTTTAAAGTTTAAATGATGAAAAAGGTCTTTCAAAAGCATTTTGTTCTTCGACTTCATAATGTATTTCCTGTATCACTTTTAACAGCTTATTCAAGGAATAAACTAAATACCCATTTTCTATTACATAAATTTCTATCATTGTTTTTGTATGTTTTTTTGTGAATAACTTGTTTTGAAACCCAAACTCCTCTGACCAGAGATTAAATTGCCTGTTTATAATACATTATACTTCAAGATAAATGAAAATTATCGATTGTATGGGTCTTATATTTTACTTTTGCAATTATATTATGCTAATATTTATTTCATTGCGTTAGGATTGTTTCCTCTATCATAAACTTATATTGCTTGTAGAATTTAAATCTTAGATTACTGGACTAATTCGTGCCGAAAAAACTAGAGAAAACACGATCTAAGAAAAATAATTTCATAAATCGATAATTGATTTATAAGGAAATTCTATAGCTGAAACTATGAGCTTTTAATGAAAATAAAAAGGACAGAAAATCTAAAACATAAGGTCTAAAAAAAAGTCTGAAACTTTAAAATAAAGTTGTTCCTGACATAGAAGGAAGAAAAGTATGTAAAAAGGAAATGTAGTATAGAAGAGTAATACAAAAAAGAAATACTACAAGTGACACTATCAACCTCTTAATAATATACAAAAACTTAATAATATACAAATATACAACAATAAACAAAAAGGACTGGGTTCAGGAATATCAAACTAAAATTGCCAGCCACTTTTAATGTAGAAGAAAAAATATCTAGATAAAAAAAAAATTAATAACGAAGAATAAAGAGGAAAAGGAAATGTTGTAAGTGACACTATCAAGTTTTAAATGAGAGGAAAAGGGATTAGAGCAAGAAAGTTGTAAATAAGGTTTCCAACTACTTCTAATGAAAACGAAAAAAGAAGTATTTCTATTGGATTACTTTAGCAAAGTGGAAGCAATGAAAGATTTTCAGGGAATGCCTCGAGTACCTCGATTGAATTATAGCCCATTTGTCTGAACGTTTTCTCCAACAAAAGTGTTTGCATTACCATTGGGAATTAATATGAAAAATTTTTGGAAGTATTCCAAATTTATACTTTTTAACCTCATTAGGTTAACCTCATAGGCAGCTACTGTTAATCATACATTGTTCTTCCACAATGTACTTCAATAAACTAATTAAATTCATGAACCTGAATTATCAAGTTAATTCCTGTAAATTATTAAATTTTTAAATTCAAATTAATTTCATTAATTTATTAATTAATTCACTGAAATTAAAGCTAGTAAGCTCTCATTTAGTTTTTGACGACAACAAACACCTTAAAAAGCAAAGAAATTACTAAGAGAAAGTTTTAAGCAGAACTTTTACAACTTAATTTATGTGATAGAATTACTGAGAAGTTACCATTTTAACACATACGATTATATATTTTTTTTTAGAAATTTACTAGAATTGTCGATAACCCCGTGGCATTTTGCACAAACGGCCTAAGTCCTTTTTTCCGAAAATGAGTTAATCATATGGTTCGAAGGAACTCGAAGAGATGTATCGATTGGTCGGTACTTGACTGATATACGCCCTATCTCTCAATTTGTTCATTCATTGACGGAATATAGAACCGTTTTTTTCGTTAGTTTCTTTCAGCTTAGCGTGAGATAAGACAAAGATAAGTACAGAATACATGGGAAATACATAATTTGGGGTATATATTGCATATTAGGGGTGGGGAGGGGGGAGGGGTAAAGTATTTGAACAGTGTGAAGTTAGAAATAAATTCTTACTACATAATATGCAGAATAATTGTACCTAACACATTAGGCATGCAGACCCGCTATATTCTACCCTTCCCCCCCCCCCCCCTAATGTGCAGACATATAACCCATATTTGTTTCTAATGTATTATACTTTTATCTTACTTTGGTATATTTCATTAGGATTGAGCGTCAGAGAAATATATTAGAAGAACATTGGGTAGGGCGTGTATCACACAAGTATCGATTGATATATTCAAAATGGGCTTATCTTTAATTCTGACCTAGTTTTAAATTGTTCGAAAAGGGCGTAAAAAAGAGCGTAATTCTCTTATCTTCTAAGTAACGAACAATTCAGGTTTTTAGACATTTCCAGGGAATTCCGATCAGAAAGTTAACTAAGAATCAGTCTTTAAAGTTTCTTAAGTTCTGATTTATTTGAAAGGTATTTTCATTTTGCTGTCCTGTAAAATTAGGAAAATTGGACTTAGGCCTTTTTGCAAAAGGCCGCAGGACTCGAGATATGAGATGAATCCATATTTTTCCTATAGCAGTAGACATTACGTGAACTTCAGAAAAATATAATGGCCCTTTAATCGCCGGTATCTTTATTATGTTGAATGTCCCTACTTAGCAGGGCCTATACATTACCTACCGGCGGTGCCATCTATTGGTTCCTGAAATTTGTCCAACTTGCAAATAGGGACCTTTCTTTTATTTCAATTTCCCTCGTCGGTAGAATACAGCCTAATCAAGTCAGTACGCCGACTATCCAGTTTTGCATATTATTATATTTAGCTGTACCGAATAAAACCTATTTAAACTTAGCCCCAATTTTATATATTGGATAAAAAAATTAGGATATATACGTTAACTTTACCGGCAATTACCCTGCTACCCTCCCCCTGCATCTGTTATTGAGTTTGAGAGATTAAATACCCCCTCCTAAATTTATCCGAAGCAACGATCATAGTAAGTTTGAACTAATAAATACAGTTTTTGGGACTTTAGGTCTTCCCCTCCCTCTTCACCTATAAAAAACAGCAACCTCTCCCTAATAGCTGTCCCCCAATGTATATGTATATATATATATATATATACATTGGGGGACAGCTATTATATATATATATATATATATATATATATATATATACATATATATATATATATATATATATATATATATATATATATATATATATATATATATATATTATATATATATATATATATATATATATATATATATATATATATATATATATATATATATATATATATATATATATATATATATATATATATATATATATTGAATCGCCAGGTTTTAAAGAAAATCAATTAGCGTTACAAATAAAATGGTAAGACAAGTTAAACACCCTCTATAATGATTACTGGACAATTCCAATTTCAGATATTGACGAGTGTCACGAAGCCCCATGTGAGAAGCTTTGTAGAAATCTTCCAGGAAGTTTTGAATGTGACTGTGGCGAAGGATTTGTTCTCAATTCTGATAATAACACCTGCTCCAGAAATCAGCAACAAGATTTTGAAAGTAGTCGCAATGAGGACGATATAGTTAAATATTTGAAAGAGTGTGAAGTACCGTGCCTAAATGATGGGACTTGTGAAGATGGTACATGCTCATGTCTCGATGGATATTCAGGTATACGGTTGAACTATTGGCATTTTAATTCTTTTTTTTCTTTGCTTGGTAGAACTATACTCCTTCTGGCTCATGTAGATATTCCTATAGTGTCAATGCCCAAGCATCATAGATCTCAAGTATCAGCAGCAGGAAATTGAAAGTAGTCAGAATAAAGACGAAATTGCTAAATATCTGCAAGAGTGTGAAGTAACCTGTTTTAATGAGGGAACATGCAAAGATGGTATATGTTCATGTCCTAACGGATATTCAAGTATATGATTGAACTTCTGCTTCATCTTTGCTATTGGTGTTTGTACTTCTTATTTTTTTTTTTTTTTTGCATGGTTATACTATGCGACTTGTGGCACTAGTAGCTTTGCGTCCATACCCTCAAAAGGAGTTAAACCAACCATAGCAAAACCACTGACCTCAATAATCTCCAAGCAGCTCTGCAACCAAAATGAGAATATGTGTGCTGCTGCACACCTAAGTTCAGACTGGCAGCTCTTGTTGGATGATCCAATGTCTCTGGAGGCGCAGGAGAAACTAAAGTCTAAGGAATATTGTATTTATACGAGTGTTTAATATCTCAAGCATCAACAACAGGAAATCAAAAATAGCCCAAATAAAGACGAAATAGCTAAAACTCTGAAACAATATGAAGTAACGTGTCTAAATGATAGAACTTGTGAAGAGGGTTTATGCTTATGCAACGACAGATCTTCTTATATATCGTTGAACTAGTGCTTCATTTTTGCTTTTGTCATTTATAATTTCTTTTTTTTATTCTGCATTATTATGCTATGCTACTTGCGGCAGTAGTAGTTTTTGCCACCATACCCTTCAAAGTATAATAACCTCAAACGTAGTAAACCACCGATCTTAAAAGTTTCCAAGCAACTGTGCAACCTGAGCGGAAAGACGTGTGGGAGGTTTCATGCCTGAGGTTAGATTGAAAGCTCTTCTTGAATAAGAGGGTCCCGCACCTCCTAAGCAGCTCTGGAGGTTCAGGATGAACCAAGGTCTATGGCAGGGTGTGTCCATACTCAAGTGCTTAAGATCTCAAGCGTCTCCAACAGGAAATCTTAAGTAGCTCGAATAAAGACGAAATGGCTAAAAATTTGAAAGAGCGTTAAGTAACGTGTTGTAATGAGGGAACTTTTGAAGAGGGTATATGTTCATGTCCTAACGGATGTTCTTGTATATGGCCGAACTGCTCAATCATTTTGACTATTGGCATTTTTACTCCTTTTCAAATTTGCCTGGTTGCACTATACCGCTTGTGGCGTGAGCAGTTTCCGCGTCCATACCCCCAAAGGAGAATATCCTCAAACGTAGCTAAACCACTGACTTCCAAAATCTCCAAGCAGCTCTGTAACCCAAGTGAGAAGATGCATGTACAGCTTCACACCTGAAGTTAGACTGGCAGGTCTTCTTGGATGTCCTAAGCGCTCTGCAGGTGTAGGAGATACTAAGGTCTAAGGTATGTTGTGTTCATGCTGAAGTGTTTAATATATCAAGCGTCAACAACAGGAAATTGAAAATAGCCCGAAAGAAGACGAAATAGCTAAAAATCTAATGTTCTAATGAGGGAACTTGTGAAGAGCGTATATACCCATGTCCCGTCGGATATTCAGGTATATGGTTAACAATCGCTGCATCTTTGCTATTGACATTTTTACCTCTTTTGTTTCTTGTTTTTATTCTGATTGGTTACGCTAAAGGACAATTAGGCCTTCTTAAGCTATTTGGTGCCATACATTTTTACCTTATTTTTACTGTTTGTTTACCCACGCTTCCTTTTTGAAACTTGGCGCTTACTATTTTCAAAACTGCATAACTCCACATTGAGGTCTTTTCTGTTAAAACATTTTTTCCTGATTTTTTCTGATTTAAAAAAATACGTATGGCTGTGCAATTTTGCACTTGATCAATTCAAACAAACTGATTCCATTATCACCATCTTTAGTACTTTAACAAAAACTGTATTTTTTTCTATTGCATATAAAGTATTTAAGCTGATAAAACTAAACAGTTTTAATATTTTTGCGTAAATAGTTATTTTAATTTTATAATCTCATGTTGTACAGCGGTGCCAATTCACAAAAATTTATAGGAAACGGGGTCGATTTTTCTCAACGAAGATAAAAAAGAAACGTATTTATCAAAATTTAGTTGTTTTTTCAATTTTTCTTTACCGAAAAATGAAAAAAAAATGTATTTACAAAATCTAGAGGAGGGGGTTGCATCATCCCCTATTTCTCCTCCTCCCAATTAGCGCTCCTGATATAGTTGTCCAAGAAAAGGCACATAGAGCAACAAGGCTTGCAACAATAGAGCAATAGTAATTGCAAGATGAAATCCCAGTAGTGACACATAAGAAAAGCCGTTTCATTTTACGCTTGGATTGGCTTATTTAATTGCTCTCGAGAGTTGTTGTACTTAGTAGATAGCCTTGATCTGCCTAATACATAAACTGTCTCTCCAAGCAATTCTAGATCAAGACAAACTTGTCTTATCTAGACAATTTATATGTTTTGGGAATTACGATGGTCCAAGTTTCAAGTTCAATTATTAAAAAAGCAAAAAACCTAGGATTGGGAATCCTCTCAGCTCACAAATCGTTAAGAATAAGGGCCACCTTGGTCTTATGAAATTACGTGACCGTTAGACGGGTGACCGTAATGGCTATCTGTTGGTCTGTATTCACCTCTCTATCTATTTCACCTTTTTTCTTTCTCTTTCTGTTTCTTTTCTTAAATCTGTTGATTCTTCCCTCCGTCCCTTTTATAGTTGGGTTCAAGAAAAAACACTTACAATAACAAGGGTATTAAATAAATAGAATAGGGCAACAAAATAAGGATTGTGCGTTTTTTTCATTTATTATAATTTTTTATAATTAGTTTTGTTTTACTTATATCTTTGAAATTTTCTCTTTTTTTTCAATCATAAACAGCATGCCAATGATCTCAGCATGAAAAAAAAACAAACAATAATTATTATAAACGCCCCCTAATGTCACTGCATTGCTTTTAGGTAAGCAGTGCGAACGTCTCGACTTGATTTCAAGTGAAACAGAACCTTCTCCACTAGATGCCACTGAAGAAGAAAATTTGGAATCTGGTAATTTAGCCGCATTTTCAAGACCTATTGTTTACAAGCTATTGCCAGAAGCAAATAAGCTTGAATCTTTAAATTTGTTGAGCGAAGAACTAACAGAAAAAGAGAAGAAAGAGAAACATAAGAAAGACCGTCTTGGAGAAGAAAATGAAGTAATGAGGGACACACCATTTGTAGAGGAAGAAGAGGATCCTAACAGCGTTGCTCATCCGAGTGAGGCGTTTTATTTCAATCCTGAATTTGTGACGTCTCGTCAAAGCACCACAACGATGAGGGGGGTGATGTTGCACAGCAATGGGGATAATAAAACCTGCTTTTTCCTAGGACGGCAGATTGCGAGCGGGAAAAAGTTTTTCAGGGACGAAGGGAATTGCACAAGATGCCTTTGTAAGGTATTTCTCCTTTGATTAGTAGCATTTGAAAGGAAATTGTGAATATTTAGTAACATGCAACCCTCATTCTAACTTCATCCAAAAGTCATTTGAGGAGTTTTTTGATAATCTAGGTTACTACATGTAAAAATTCATGTTTTTTCGCATAAAACTCAATTCTTAAGCATCCTTGTCACACACCATTTCAATTTCAATTTAATTCAATTTTATTCAAATAAAAATAAAACATTACAACAATATTAATAAAGATCCTGGAAATGAAATTGTTAAGGACCATAAAAATGGAGAAGAAGAAGAAGTAAAAAAAAGAAAACAGAAAGAGAAAACACGGATAATTAAAGCAGATTGATTAAAAATTTTAGAAAATTATATTATCAAAGTTTAGTAGCATTGTTATATAGCGTGCGAAAACTTGTGGATAGCTTGACACTGGAGGGTATTATATTCCATTAAAGCATAGATTTATAAATTGGAGATCGCTGGGCGGAACTAGAGACTCACTTGGGGACAATGAAGGAACGGTTGCATGAACGGAGATAGAGGCCTTCAGAATTATTACTATTAAAATAAGATAATAACTGGGGAGGAAGATTTTTATGGTAAGCAGAGTATGCAAGGGATAGATTTAATTTTTGACGATTTTTTCAAAAGGGATAATACCAAAATCGGAGTACAAGTCCTGGGTGGGATATAGTCGGGGCAGCCAAAAAACTGCTGTGACGGTACGGTTTCGGGCCGATATTAATTTGTTGGTAACTGAAGGATAAGTGTTGCCCCAAACAGATCCGCAGTATTAGATGTATGGGTAAATAAAAGAGTAATAAAGGGTGACAAGGATATCGGGAGGAAGAAAATAATTAACACGATTATTCATTCTCACCTGTCGCTAGATTATGGCTCTGATATAAGAAACATTTGTTGCAAATGATAGAGAGAAGTCAATGTGGACACCAAGAAACTTGGTGACTTCGACCTGCGGGAAGAGGTTGGTGGAATATTTGAGGCCAAGTGCTTGCTGAGCTTCATTTTGTTGTAAGGGATTAGAAATAATACAACCTGACTTTTCTTGCTGTTAATGGTCATGCAGTTAACGAGACACTGCTCCTGTACTCTATTCAGAAGGATTTGAGTAGTGGTGACGACAGATGGTAAATTAGGGCCGGTGATGAAAAGTTGCTATCGTCAGCAAAAATTACTGGGTGCACTGATGGACCCAGGTCCGTGACCGAATCATTAATATAAAGGAGAAAAAGTATTGGACCAAGAACAGAGCCCTGCGGGACGCACCTCTGGACAGGTAGTTGATGCGAAGTCATCCTGCCCAGACTCACACTCTGTAATCTACCGGAGAGGTAAGACCCGAACCATGAGAAAGCAACTCCAGGAATCCCGCAGCTGTTGAGTTTACATAATAAAATACTGTGATAAACCATGTCAAAGGCCTTAGAAAAATCCAGAAATAATCCCAATACAGTATTTTTAAGGTCAAGTTGGGAGCGCATAAACTTTGTGGCGTCGATTAGTGCATTAGCAATTGAAAATCTGAAACGGAAGCCCTATTGATGAGGAGAAATCAATGAATCTGAAGGATGAATCCCAAATAAAAAGGAAGAAAGACGTCGGAAGATAATTCTCTCGAGTACTTTAGATATAACTGGGAGAAGTGATATTGGACGATAATTACTTATCTCAGACGGATTGCCCTTTTTATGAATCGGGATAACAATTGCTGATTTAAATATATCTGGGAAGGCTCCGTTGGCCATAGACAGCTTTGCTATGTGCACAATGGGTTCACAAACATAGGAATATACGGTCCTAAGAAGCTTATTACTTATGCCAAAAAAGTCAGGTGTACTACTATTGGTGGGAGATTCAATAACTTGAAGTACCTCTTTACTATCAGTTGGAGAAAAAACATGGATCTTGAATTCTTGCCTGGGTGTACTGACTGAGAGGGGGAACAGGAGTTAGCATTTGGAATATTAGTGAAATAATTATTAAAAGCATCCGGTACTGAAATTGGGTCAATTAATCTGCCACTGATATCCTAAAGCCTAATAGGTATGGATCTTGAATTCCTTTTCTTTTTTAAAGAATTTCATTTATTGTGGACCAAATTTTTTGCAAGTTTCCTTTGCAGTGAGAGGTTTTTGAATCATAATAATTTTTCTTTGCTCCTGGACAATACCTTATTTATAAACCTCATTTGAATTGCTTCCTTCAAGAAAACTGAAGTATTACGTGTAATGAAAAAAGAAGTTAAATTTGCAGAAACAAAAAAGCTTCGATTATGGAAAAAATTAAATTTATAAAGCAAACCTTTTTACGTCAGGCCTCTTTGGAGCTTGGGCCCCAACGAGAAAGGTAGAATCACACACCCTTTAAAACTTAAAATTAAACAATTTTCTGGAAAAAAACTTATAAACTCTATAATATCAACTTAATTTGACCTTAGATCAAGTTTAGCGCTAAACGGTAGTCCCAAAGCACTTGTAAGTTATAGAGAGGAAACGACCGATCCATTCTAGTCATGGAATCAAACCGAAGACACAAAATCCGGTTATTGGAAACTCGAATGCCATGTAAGATACCCATTGTCGAATGTTCGCTGTTTCTCGAGTCAAACGGCAACAATTTTATCTAGTGCACCTACCAAGACATTGTCTAATAATTCCATATTTGCTGACAAAGTCTTTAGAAATAGATTTGAAAATAGCTTTTGGGCATGTATAATAGGGTACGTTTTAGTTGATCAGGAAATGCATGTGCCATATTCGATCGTCTGACTCTCTTGGTTTGTGTTCTAGAATGAGAGAGACATGGAGAGAGGAGTCAATTTTTGACTTTTATATATGTGTTATTTGAAAAAAACTACGTTTTCTAAAGAGTTAAAGAGGCTGAGTCACAAGTTCGAACCTTAAAAAGTACAGGGATTAGGAGGTACAGTTGGGGGGCTGCTGCCCCCCAAACCCCCTGCTTTTGCAGCCTCTTTTGTTAAGGTTTTTTAAGTCCTGTAGCCAGCAATCAATTGGTCGTACCAAGTTCATCACATTATAGCTTGTTATCGGTTAGGGAAAAATCTCCTGTAAAAAATCCAGCAAACAGGCTCAGTACTGTTTCTAATCAAAGAGATGCAATAGGTTGTTCTTACGGTAAAAAATTCAAGCAGACTTCGTTCGTGTTGCAAAGCATTTCTTTGCAAGGGAAAAAGCGGGGATTGTTGGGGGGCGGCAGACCCCCAAAATAAAAACCATAACAAAAGAGGCTGCAAAAGCGGGGGGTTTGGGGGGCGGCAGCCCCCCAACTGTTCCTCCTAATCCCTGTACGTTTTAAGGTTCGAACTTATGACTCAGCCTCTTTAACTCTTTAGAAAACGTAGTTTTTTTCAAATAATTTCTGCACGTTTTTGTACAGTTTATTACTTATTATTGCTTGACTAACTGTTAACTGATCGTGTCAGGAGTTAAAGTTGGGGGCTGCCGCCCCCCAAACCCCCCGCTTTTACAAATTCTTGTGTTAAGGCTTTTAATTCCTGAATACTCAAATCAAATGCACAGTAAGATTTTCTTTTTTCAACTTTTCTTCGAGCATGCGGGTATACGGCATGTTATCAAAGCAATGGAGACTTACCTGTAAGCTGAAGGCCGACTGTGATACTCTTCTGGAGACGGCTGTTGAGCCGAAGGATTTAATAGATTGGATTTAAAAAAGAAACTGAGTTTCTTTTTTAAACTTTAAATTTAAGAGAAACTACTTTAAATTCAATATATGAAAAATTTACTCTGACGGGGAATCGAACTCGGGTCTTCCACATGACAGACAGGAATAGTGACCACTGTACCATCAGAGAATCTTGTCAAATTATTTTTAGTCTCTGCAATCTATTTTCGACGCAAGCAAATTCAAAGTAAGATTTTCGTTTTTCGACAAAAAAAACTTCTGGGAAAGAGCTGGAATTTTTGGAAATTGCAGTCGGTCTTGTCAGGTTAAGAGGACTATTTTGATCTAATTTAATAATGAAATACTATGCTTTTAGGAATTTCAAAAATTAACATGGGCTCTTATAGGGAACGAGGTTTTTCGTAAATGTAAATTCGGGGGATAATTTTTTCGGTCTGAAAATATCAAAAAGCCCTAACAGGTCGAATTCCGCTTCAAATGAGTCCTCATTCACCCGGATCCGCTGCCAACTGTGGCCTGTAGGCTGGTCAGATAAAAAAAAAAAATAAGTGGCTATATTTGGTTTTTTGAAAACAGGGAAGGAGTGATCGGATTGAGCTGAAATTTTGAGTATAAGCTTCCAGGCCCTAGGAAAGCTTAAAGGGGGGTTGTGGAATCGGATTCCAGGCCCTAGGAATCGGACAACATTAAAGGGGGGCTGTGGTGGGAGGGTCGAAACTTCCGGCCCACTTTCCCCCATGAAGATAAAGTCAGAGGGGGGGTGAAATTTTACATGTTTCTTAGTTTGAGCTTAGGCTACAAAATGCGATCACAGCCGTCTCTGTGCGACCGCTAGGACCGGAAATCGCTTAACATTGTGGTGGATCGCCTCTTTAAAGAGGCACAAGTATGCCTCCTTGATCAACATTGACAGAGTATTAATCAGCCATATATATCTAAAAGGTGGTTCCAGATTAATCTTTATGTTTCCTCTCTATACAACTGTAACCTCTTTGGCTAGTCATAAATTGGCAAGTTAAATAGGCTAGCTTTGACAATAAAACTAAAGCTACTTTTTTCAGCAATTAGCACAGGTTTTTCAGCATCCGATCATTGCTAAAATTAATTTACAATAGCACTAACTGATAATAAACGGAGATTTATATGTGTCTCTTACCTTATTTTGCGTAACTTACGTTATTTTACACAAATATAGCGTAACCGCTAATGAATGGACGTACACGGTCAAAGTACAAATATGTAAAATTGACAACGAATCTTTTAATTTGCGCTTAAAAATTTAAGGCCTGTCTTATTAAAAAAAGCTTCATTCTTCGCTATCTACGTTTCATTAGGGTATGATGTTAACTTTAATAACTAAATTAGAATAGATAAAATTTTCTTCTTTTTTTGAAATAAATGTTTCTTTCCCTGTTAAACCAAATTAAGGAATAATAAGAACTTACTTCTCTAACAAGTTCTTACTATCCCTTTACTTAGTTTGACAGGAAAGGAATCCTTCCCTACTACACCTTCATAAAACAAGAAAATTGTGCCTATTCTTCTTATTAGAGTAAAAATTATTCCTTAATAAAACATAGGAACCAAGGAATGGATTGGAATAACGCTTACTTAATAAAACATGCCTTTTTACAAATAACAACTCTAAAAGAGTGTAAATACTTGAGTTGCGATTCTTTAGACGATATTGGAAGAAGAATGGAATCCTGGAATTAAGGATGAATTAATTTATAAAACAGGCGTGAATTTAAAAACAGTTTTTGTATAAAAGTTTAAAAATGTGATTTTAAATTTAAAAATTGTTTTCGTCTTGTGTTTCAGCTAATTTTATGAATGTAAATAGTAAAAGAAAAACAAAAACAAGAAAGTGGAAAAATACCTGAATTTATTGCTAATACTCTTGTGGGGTAGGCTGTTTTTGGGTTTGTGCAGTGTCAACACAAAGCAGTAATGAAGTAAAGTAACTATTAAAAGATTAATAACCTAGTTATTAAAATAACCTAATAATTAATAACTGTAAACTTTTCTAGAACGAAAATTTTAGTCTACACAAATTCTTTTAGCAGTTCTACTCATTAGCTAAAACACTCACTAGAACCAAATTTCTTTAGACCCATTCCTAGTGAGATTAAACTAATACGAAGATTTAGCTATGGCCAATTTGAACCAACCAGAATTTTTCATAATTTTCAGTCAATCAAAAAATTTTATATATAGTCTGATTGGCTCAAATTGACGTTAGCTAAATGTCTGTATTAGTAAAATCTAATTGTGAATCGGCATTTACAACAAACTTTTCAAAAATGAAAATTGTAGCCTATATGTCCTAGCTTAGGAAAACTTGCTACAGGAAAAAAACAAGTCTGAGAGTTAATATTTTTTACTCTCAAAGTATGCTGTTTTTGCATTCAAAACTTGCGAAGGTCATGTAGAATTTTCCTAAAGTTTATTAAAGCATTATTGTACGTCGCAGTCCACTAGGAAGATATTATATTACTACTACAAACACTGCAATATCAAGCTTCCAAAAGCCGGCAGAGCTGCGTAAGCTCCTCCTCCTCATTCCAGAATCTATTCAAATCTTCAGTCTTTCATCCCTCCTATGGAGTTCCGCTTTGTTTTAAATCCTTTCTTATTATCGCTTCCCATCTTTATTTAGGGGAATATGGTATTTTTTTGAAAAATATGGAAAGAATAATTTGGAAATCGCGGATTAAGATGGATGTTGGCTACCTACAATTAGGGGGGTCATGCTATCTACATACCCTAACGACGTTCTAATTACAAATGAAGAATGGTGTAATTAAGCTAAAATGCTCAAATTTCATGAACCAACTTGAAAGCTGCTAAAGTTAAATTTTACCATAAAGAGTCTGAGGGTGAGAGGTTGGAAGCATTTAGTAACGCCCTTCTGTACAGAAGGGTGTTACACCCTTCTTTTATATAAAGCTGTATAAAGCAGGGCAGAAATCATTGGACACAAACTATGGTCGTACAACCCACAACTATGGTGGCTATATAGCCTCAAAATTAATCTATATGCTATATTTTTTGTTTCAGAACGTTCATATTAGAATCTGAGTCCCATATTTTTTTTTTTTTTATCTAATTGTTTAGAACACTTAAATGCCAATGTTAGTTGGAATGAAACACCGAGTGTGAAATAGGTGCTTATCGCTTTTAGATTTTAAGACACATGTTTGATCACCAGATTCCTTGATTCCCTAACGTTTCTAACGGATATGGTTTGGTTCCCCCGAATAGTCCCTGAGTAACGACGAGTCATAAAGGTCTAAAATGTAAGTATATACGAAGGTGAGGGTCTGGGTGTATGAAAAAAAAACAAAAAAACACCTCAACGCCTCATTCCAGTAAACATGAGCCTATCTCATATTTAGGAAAATTTCTGCTATGTCCAGGTTTCGAGATCACTTTCCTTTCACGGGGAGAAAACCTGTTTTAAAAAATCTGATTTCTGATAGTTTTTAATTTCTGTTCGCTGAAACGGTATATAGGTGAACTATATGAAGATTAAGTTAAATTAAAATAATAGTGATTAAGTTAACTTAAGTATGTTTTCAAATTAAAATAAGTAGTGATGTAAGAACTTAAAACTGATTTAATTCATCCTATATAATAGAGGGGCTGCCGATCCTAGGCACCCCACTCTTTACGCTATACTTTCGATAATAAAAAAAAGATTAATAAAAGATTAATAAAAAAAAGAAAGTAGATTAATGAAAAAAAGAAATAAAAGAAGGTTTTTCAAAGAAAAGTGGAGAGCGATATCAACTTTTAAACGAAACAAAATCACAGATTAAATTAAGTTTGAAACGGGCAAAATTTAATGTGAGTGAGTTAGTGTAACCTAGAACGGACATAAATTAAAATGAATTAAAAAGAAATTAAAATTTATGTAAATAAAAAGGGGAACCAGACACTAATAGAAGCTGAAATGGATTATTCAATGTAACTTAAAACAAACAGAAAATACAACAAATAAATGTGGGGCCCACTACCCTTTCAACTCCCTAAGGCTAGAGTGTCATCTACGTTTTACTGAAAACAATATGTATTTCAAACAGTGTGTTTTTTATTTTTCACAAAATCAACAACGACAAAAAGGAAAAAAGAAAAAAGAAAAACTAATCAAGTTTATAGTAAAGGAAAAAAAAAACCTGTTTGTTTGAATATGTACATTTCTGAGTTTCAGTTTACTTTTTACTATTTTACATGGGTACTTTTTAAATGCCTTTGTTACAGTTACTGTGCTTAGATCATATTATTGTGCATCAAAAGTAATGATGCATACCCAGGTAAACACTGCATATTTTGTGTTGACTATATAATTTAGGGGGCAAAATATACCAGGACTAGAAGGTAGCATGTACTCGGAAATGGAAGTAGCTGTCTAATGCTTTTAAATAGCTTTGAAACTATTATATATTTTATAATATATATTATATATATGTTTTATATTATATATATTATATATTCCTCGTGATTTTAGCCTTTTGGTGCTTTGTCTGTGCTGTGGCTTAAACTGGCGTCTCTGGATAAAAAATCGTCGCAAATGTAATTTTGATCAACCTTTTTCTTACTTAAAAAGGTCACTAGAATTCAAAATAATTATTATATCGAGTTCTCTCCAAACTTTCTACACATACTGGTTTGACACAAGGGTATATCCAGGATTTTTGCTTGATTGGGGGGGGGGGGGGGGTACGAAAAACTTTATAAAACGCATCAAGTAAATTGTCGATATGCATTTCTGTTACGTTTTTATGAGTCGGACAATTTTTCTTGAGAGGACGCCCTACCCCTTCCTTGGATACTGTTTTGGTTCGACATAATTATCCCTGGCAAAAAAAAAACAAATAAGAACACGTGTGACCATTTTTCTCACAGAACGATGTAATATTTTTCATTTTTGTAAATACAGATCGCCTCAATTCCTGATCCTATGTTTTCCAAAATTATACAAATTTTTCCATGCTAATAGCCTTTCTCGTAAACAGCTTTATAGTTGATGAAAATGACATATTTCGAATCAGCATTAAAACTAAGTTTATTTGACATATATGTTATTTTTAAAATTTTCTCTTTCACAGTATCGGTTACTATTGAGAAAAATTTCTCTTTACTAGCCCTTTATTCTAATGAATTGACTTATTTATACACGTCATGTATATTTATTTCATGTATGTTTATTATATTGTTATTTCAACTTCTTCTTGAATTTAACAGAAATATTTGAGCTCTCTTCCGAACCCCTTTCACCTCTCTCCTTCTTCAGATCTACTTCTCCTTCTTCTCCTACTTGATTTTAGGACGCTCCTGCCCTCTTCGGAATTTTTATTAAAGCTTGATAAAGCCTACTTCCATCTTTCATTGTCAGATCTTTCTCCAGTAATTGAAAAACATTATTGCGAATCTTGAGAGCTCGATTAGTCATCTTGAGATGGTTAAGCCGTTAACGTTGAACAATAAGATAGAAGATGTTGTAGGGTCTCAAAAAATCCAACAATTCTGCGTATCGTTTAGTTTCTAACTCATCAAAAGGAGATTCAGCAGTAATGATTAATCATTTAGCTGGTAGAGAAGTACGTAAATTTTTCGCTTCAAGAACGGTGATGTTTTGTGACTGTTTTACTTTAAGATTAGTTGAGACTGTCGTCAACTGATTCAAGTCATTTTAGTCTTCTTCTTCTTGGCTAGGGTGTTTTTGAGCTCCAGATCCAAATAATTAACAACATGGATTTAGACAGCAAGAAATCTAACTATTTCCTGTATCTTAAAAATCAGTAGCTTCATGGAACAAATTATCTTCCTGGAGACAAGAATCAATAATCATTTATTTCAAAACATCTTCCGTTGTCTTTGATACAAAATCGCAAACTAAATGATGTTTTTATAATCCCAGTTCTTGAGCATTTTACCAAACACTTCATGGTAACGAAGCGTAAGTAAGGAGCAACACGGCTCAATAGTAATCAAAACTCTAAAAAATAGAATTTTGATATCGATAAATATATCAAAAGAATAGGCTTATTATGCTAATTAAATAAAAAAAAGGTTTTTTTTTAACTGAAAGTAAGGAGCGACATTAAAACTTAAAACGAAGAGAAATTATTCCGTATATGATAGGGGCTGCCCCCTCCTCAAACCCTCGCTCTTTACGCTAAAGTTTGACTCTGTCTCACAACTCTATTTTTCAAAACAATAAAAAAATTTAGCGTAAAGAGCGAGGGGTTGAGGAGGGGGCAGCCCCTATCACATACGGAATAATTTCTGTTCGTTTTAAGTTTTAATGTCGCTCCTTACTTTCAGTTAAAAAAAACTTGTTTTTTTTTATTTAACTTCTGAAGGTTTTTGAGTTAATGCAGATTTTATTTTGGCTCACCATACATGAATAATTAAAACAAAATTTGCATATTAATTTTACTTGTTTTTTGGCTAAATGGCTTTCTCGAAATTTTGTTCAGACGTAATTTACGAATTAAATTACGTAAAGAACTTCTATATTCGTACATTTTTATTACGTATATTAGGGGGTTCACCCCCTAGTCAATACCTCGCTCTTTACGCTAAGTTCAAATTTTATTCAAATTCTTTAATAATGACTCCTTGATCACAAAGGCTGTTAAATTAGAACAAATAGCTCTTTTGAAAGTACTAAGAAGAATTTTTGCCTTAGTACTTTTAAGAAAAAGTACTAAGAAAAATTAAAGACCGAGGCATAGACGACAGTGCGAACCCTCTAATATACGTAATAATTTCTTTTCGTTATAAGTTTTAATGTTGCTCCTTACTTTCAGTTGTTAAAACTTGTTTTTTAAAATTTAATTTCTGATCGGTTTTTAAATAATGCTGGGAAATCCGGCACCCCTTCATGGAAAATTCCGTTCCCCCATGAAAAATTCTTCCATAGAAAGATCTTCCCATGTAAACCCCCCCCCCACCAGAAAAAATCCCCCTGAAAATGTCTGTATACTTCGCAATAACCTATACTATGTGTATACAATGGGCAAAGTTCGAAACTTGAAACCCTTCCCCTGGGACTGGGGGGGATTAAGTCATCCTTAGAGACATAGTTTTTAGATTTTTCGACTATGCTGAACAAAATGGTAATCTCAAAATTTTGATCAAGTGACTTTGGGAAAAAAATGAGCGGAGGAGGGGGCCTAGCTGCCCTCCAATTTTTGGTCACTTAAAAAGGGCACTAGAAGTTTTAATTTCCGTTAAAATGAGCCCTCTCGCGATATCCTGAGACCACTGGGTCGATACGATCACCCCTGGGAACAAAAAAAAGAAGCAAAACACAAATAAACACGCATCAGTGATCTTTCTTCTGGCAAAAAATGCAAAATTCCACATTTTTGCAGATATGAGCTTGAAACTTCTACAATAGGGTTCTCTGATACGTTGAATATGATGGTATGATTTTCGTTAAAGTTCTATGACTTTTAAGGGATGTTTCCCCCTTTTTTTGAAAATAAAGCAATTTTTTCAGGCGCTTAACCTTTGATGGGTAAGACTAAACTTATAGAACATATATATTTGAAATCAGCAAACAAATCTGATTCTTTTGATGTATCTATTGGTATCAAAATTCTGTTTTTTAGAGTTTCGGTTACTATTGAGCCGGATCGCTCCTTATTTACAGTTCGTTACCACGAACTGTTTGATTACAAATATATAAGATTCATTAAGCTTTGTTTTACCCATAATAAACCACGAGCCTGGTAATATTTGCCTGATTTTTGAAAAAGTGGGAAAGACCCCCTAAAAGTACGAGCAAAAAAAATGCACAAATGGATTGTTAAGCCGGTCTATGAGTACTGGCATTAATTTGTTCGTCTTCCTCGTCTTGAATGCTGAGTTGGCAGCAAGAGAGGGGGAGTGATGATGTCGGAATTTCTTTCTTTCAAAAAGAAATTGCTTTCAAAAAGAAAAGCGCATTAGCAACAAAAAGTAGTGATCTCTATTTTCTTTTTCTTTTTTTTTATTAAGTGATCTCTATTATTTTCTTTATTATATATTTTTTTCTTTTTTTTATTTTATTTTATTTATTATTTTTCTTTTTTTTATTTTTATTATTTCTTTTCTTTTTTTTATTAAGAAAGGGGTTTATTCACAAACAACAAATCTAACAAATCTGAAGCAAAGCTCGTTCGGGTCACCCCACACCCCACAAGGTCATGATAATCAACCACCAATTAATAAAGCAAAAAACGACGAAAAAAACTATCGTTTAAGACTCAAGAGCAGATTTATGATTGAAACATTTTTCTTCAAGGATGATTTTTCTTTCAAACTCTTTCCACATTATTACTTAGATATCAAACAGTTCGTGGTAACAAACTGTAAGTAAGGAGCGACCCTGCTCAATGGTAGCCGAAACTCTAAAAAATGGTATTTTGATACCAATAGATACGTCAAAAGAATCAGATTTTTATGCTGATTTCAAATATATAAGTTTCATCAAGTTTAGTCCTACCCATCAAAAGTTACGCTCCTGGTGAAATTTGGCTGATTTTCGAAAAAAGGGGGAAAGACCCCCTAAAAGCTATAGAACCTTAATTAAAATCACACCATCATATTCAGCGTATCAAAGAACCCTACTGTACAGGTTTCAAGCTCTTATCTACAAAAATGTGAATTTTGCATTTTTTGCCAAAACAAAGATCACGGATGCGTATTTATTTGTTTTTTGTTTTTTTCCCAGGGGTGATCGTATTGACCCAGTGGTCCTAGAATTTGAGGGAGGGCTCATTGGAACGGAATTTAAAAGTTCTAGTGCCCTTTTTAAGTGACCAAAACAATGGAGGGCAACTAGGCCCCCTCCCTCGCTCATTTCTTTTCCAAAGTCACCCGATCAAAATTTGGAGATAGCCATTTTGTTCAGCATCGTCGAAAATATGATAACTATGTCTTTTAGGATGACTTAATCCCCCGAAGTCCCCGGGGGGAGGGCTGAAAGTTATGAACTTTATTGGTTATTGGGAAGTGTACAGACGTTTTCAGGGAGGATTTTTTCTGGTAGTGGGGGGTGGGTCGGGGGTTGTGTGGGAGGATCTTTCCATGAAGCAAATTTTCATGGGGAAGAGACATTTTTATGAAGGGGGCGCCGGATTTCCCAGCATTATTTGAAAACGATCAGGAATTAAATACAAAAACAAGTTTTTCAACTGAAAGTAAGGAGCAACATCAAAACTTAAAACGAACAAAAGATATTACGTATATAATTGGGCTCACCCCCTAGTCAATACCTCGCTCTTTAAGCCAAAGATTTTTTAGTACTTCCATAAGAGCTATTTATTCTAATTAACGGCCTTTGTGATTAAGGGGTCATTTTTAAAGAATTGGAACAAAATTCGAACTTTAGCTTAAAGAGCAAGGTACTGACTGGGGGGCGAACCCCCTAATATACGTATTAAAAATATATGAATATAGAAGTTCGTTACGTAAGTTAATTTGTAAGTTCTGTTTATCTATTACTAATAAAAACGTTCGTAAATAAAATTAATATAAATGTTTTTACTTTTATAACTTTAATAGATCAAATAATATTAAGATTTTGATTACTAAATATCAGTATATGTATATTAAACTGATAAAGCATATTATTGTATTTTTTCATTAAAGTGCAAATTTTGTTCTTGCCTTGGGAAGGCATAGGGGTTTTGCGCCCAAATTATGTTAGTTTCTGCTCGTTTTGAGTTTGACTCGGTTAATTATTGTAATTTCCGTTCGTTTTGGTTTTCATTTATTTATCGATGCTGATTTGTGATAGTTTCACGATTGGTAGATTATTTGATTTTATTTTTGCTCATTTTTGTTTAATGGAGTTCTTTACTTTTCTTTGAAAAACTTATTGTGTGGAAAAAGTCTTTTAAATTAATTTTTGTTCGTTTTATATTGACATAGTCTTTTCAGGGAAAAAGAAAATAATACTTTAAATCTTTTCGTTCTTTAAGACTTTATAGTTTGGCCTGCTATGTGTATGCTGGAGAAAAATTTTCAGCAATTCTTAACAACATACACCCTTTTAAAAATCTGGACACAAATAGTACTGTTTAATTTAGTTTCATGCCTCCTATAGTTGACCTGAATTGGAAAACTTGATACCATTCACAAAAAAATCTGTTTACTTTCTTTGATGGCTTGGATACACTTACGCTATTTTGATTTGGTTAAATTTTAAGAGCAGAAATGGGAGGGTTGGCGTGCGAGGGTGGGAGTGGAAAGGGGATTAGTTGCCCTCCAATCACTTTCGACTATTAAAAAGGGCATCAGCCCTTTCTATTTTCAATCGAATGAACCCTTTTCGAAGTTCCCACGACAACTCCTTCGATACGAAGTGCCCTGGTCTAAACAACAACAACAACAACAAATAATACATTATACCCACTTCGATCTTTACTATAAAAATGTCAAGCCTTCCAATCACTTTCGACTATTAAAAAGGGCACTAGGCCTTTCGCTTTCAAATCTAATGAGCCCTTTTGGAAACGACAACGCTTTCTATAAACACCTTATATGCCCCCAGTGCATAAATTACAACCCTTACCCTAAGGTAGTTGTCATCCTTTAAGACCAAATTTCCAGACCTTTCAACTAAGTTAAACAACATGGCTATCTCAAAATTTTGATTGGATGTGTTTGGGGAAATGGTGGGCGTGAGAGGCGTGTTAGTCACCTTCCAATCACTTTCGACTATTAAAAAGGACACAAGCCACTCCAATTTCCAATTGAATGAGCGCTTTTCGAAGTTTCTACGACAACTTCTTCGATACGAAGTGCCCTGCTCTAAAGGAAAAAATTAATAAACTATACATTGTGCCAACATCGTTCTTATATGCCCCCAGGGCATAACTTAAAACCCTTGCCCTGAGGGTTGTGGGGGAGTGTCCTCCTCTTGACTTAGTCCCCGTTTTTTGTCTCGTTCTCGAGTGTCCCCGTTCTTTACTTAGGCAGCGCGATCCTGATGCCTATGATTTATACAACAACTTTCTATATAAACCTTATATGCCCCCAGGGCATAACTTACAACCCTTGCACTGAGGGCTCTGAGGGGGTTATCATCCTAAAAGACCTAATTTCCAGAACGTTCAACTGCGTTGAACAAAATGGATATCTCAAAATTTTGATTGGATGTGTTTTGGAAAATGGTGGGCGTGAGAGGGGCGTCAGTCACTATCCAACACTTTCAACTATTAAAAAAGGCACTAGCCCTTTCAATTTCCAATTGAATGAGCCCTTTTGAAGTTTCTACGACAACGCTTTCAATAAAAACTTTATATTTCCCAGGGCATAACTTACAACCCTTGCTCTGAGGGCTGTGGGGGAGGGGTTGTCATCCTTAAAGACCTAATTTCCAAAACTTTCAACTACGTTGAATAAAATGGCTATCTAAAAATTTTGATTGGATGTGTTTGGGGAAAAGGTGGGTCTGAGAGGGGGGTTAGTTGCCCTCAAATCACTTTCGACTATTAAAAAGGGTACTATCCCTTTGAATTTCAAATCGAATGAGCCCTTTTTCAAGTTTCTATGACAAAGATTTCAATAAAAACCATATATACCCCCAGGGCATAACTTATAATCCTTGCCCTGAGGGTTTTGGGGGAGTGTCCTCCTCAAAAATATATTTTCTATCTGGAAATCAACTATGCTGAACAAAATGGCTATCTCAAAATTTAGATTGGATGTGTTTGGGGGAATGATGGGCGATGGGGGGGGGGGCTAGTTACCTTCCAATCACTTTCGACTATTAAAAAGGGCACTAGCCCTTTGAGTTTCCAATCGAATGAGCCTTTTTTGAAGTTTCTACGACAACACCTTCTTTAAAAACCTTATATGCCCCCAGGGCAAAACTAAAAACCCTTGCCCTGAGGGCTGTGTCCTCCTCAAATACATACTTTCTATCTGGAAATCAACTACGCTGAACAAAATGGCTATCTCAAAATTTAGATTGGATGTGTTTGGGGGAATGATGGGCGTGGGGGCGGGGGGATAGTTGCCCTCCAATCACTCTTGACCATTAAAAAGGGCACTAGAACTCTCAATTTCCAATCGAATGAGCCCTCTTTGAAGTTTCTATGACGACCCCTTCCATATGAAGTGCCCAGCTCTACAGGAAAAAAAAAATAAATAAATATTACATTGTGCCAACATTGTTCTTATATGCCCTCAGGGCATAACTTAAAACCCCTGCCCCGATGGTTGTAGGGGGTTGTCCTCCTCAAAAACATATTTTCTATCTGGAAATCAACTAAGCTGAACAAAATGGCTATCTCAAAATTTTGATTGAATGTGTTTGGGGAAATGATGGGTTTTGGGGGGGGGGGACTAGTTGACCTCCATTCACTTTCGACTGTTAAAACGGGCACTAGCCACTCCAATTTCAAATCGAATGAGCCTTTTTTTGAAGTTTCTAAGACAACACCTTCTATAAAAACCTTATATGCCCCCAGGACATAACTTAAAAACCTTGCCCTGAGGGTTGTGGGGGAGTGTCCTCCTCAAAAAAATATTTTCTATCTGGAAATCAACTACGCTTAACAAAACAGCTATTTCAAAATTTTGATTGGATGTGTTTGGGGAAATGATGGGCATGGGGGGGCTAGTTGCCCTCCAATCACATTCGATTATTAAAAAGGGTACTAGCCCTTCGAATTTCCAATCGAATGAGGTTGTTTTGAAGTTTCTATGACTACACTTTCTATAAAAAAACCTTTTATGCCCCCAGGGCATAACTTAAAACCCTTGCCCCGAGGGTCGTGGGGGAGTGTCCTCCTCAAAAACATATTTTCTATCTGGAAATCAACTACGCTGAACAAAATGTCTATCTCAAAATTTTGATTGGATGTGTTTGGAGGAATGATGGGCGTAGGGGGGGGGGGGGGCTGGTTACCCTCCAATCACTTTCGACTATTGAAAGGGCACAAGAACTCTCAATTTCCAATCGAATGAACCCCTTTGAAGTTTTCCGACGAACCCTTCCATACGAAGTGCCCTGCTCTAAAGGAAAAAAATAATACATTGTGCCAACATCGTTCTTATATGCCCTCAGGGCATAACTTAAAACCCTTGCCCCGAGGGTTGTGGGGGAGTGTCCTCCTCAAAAACATATTTTCTATCTGGAAATCAACTACGCTGAACTAAATGTCTATCTCAAAATTTTTAGTGAATGTGTTTGGGGGAATGATGGGCGTGGGGGGGGGGGCTAGTTGCCGTCCAATATGCCCTTATATGCCCTCAGGGCATAACTTAAAACCCTTGCCCCGAGGGCTGTGGGGGAGTGTCCTCCTCAAAAATATATTTTCCATCTGGAAATCAACTACGCTGAACAAAATGTTTATCTCAAAATTTTTATTGGATGTGTTTGGGGGAATGATGGGCGTGGGGGGGGCTAGTTGCCGTCCAATCAATTTTGACTATTAAAAAGGGCACTAGCCACTCCAATTTCCAATCGAATGAGCCCTTTTCAAAGTTTCTACGACAACTCCTTCGATACGAAGTGCCCGGCTGAAGAAAAAAAAAACACATTGTGCCCACATCGTTCTTTACTTAGGCAGCGCTGGCGCGCTGCCTATGATTTTTCATCGTTTTTTAAATAATGCTGGGAAATCTGGCGCCCCCTTCATGGAAATGTTCCTTCCCCCAAGGAAATATCTTCCATGGAAAGATCCTCCCTCGTAACCCCTACTTCGACCCCGACCTCCCACTAGAAAAAAAATCCTCCTGAAAACACCTGTATACTTCGCAATAACCAATACTATATGTAAACAATGGGCAAAGTTTATAACTTGCAGCCCTTCCCCCGGGAACTCTGGGGGATCAAGTCATCCTCAAAGACGTTGCCCTCCAATTTTTTTGGTCACTTAAAAAGGGCACTAGAACTTTTAATTTCCATTCGAATAAGCCCTCTCACGATATTCTATGACTACTGGATCGATACGATCACCCTTGGAAAAAAAATAATTATAAAAAAATAAATAAAAAATAAATAAACACGCATCTGTGATCTTTCTTCTGGCAAAAAATACAAAAGTCCACATTTTTGCAGATAGGAGCTTGAAACTTCTACAGTAGGGTTCTCTGATACGCTGAATCTGATGGTGTGATTTTCATTAGAGTTCTATGACTTTTAGGGGTTTTTTCCCCCTTTTTTCGAAAATAAGACAAATTTTCTCAGGTGCGTAACTAAACTTGATGAAACTTATAAATTTGAAATCAGCATAAAAATCTGATTCTTCTGACGTATCTATTGGTATCAAAATTCCGTTTTTTAGAGTTTCGGTTACTATTGAGCCGGGTCGCTCCTTACTTACAGTTCGTTACCACGAACTGTTTGATTATCTTCCCTTATCCAAAGTAATTCCCTTGTGGCCCTACTTTCAAAGATCAGTTGTCCTGGCGGAAGAGCCTTCTGTAGGGCAATATAACTACAGAGAAAGCCTTTTTTTTATAATCAAAATGTAATAAAAATGCTGAGAAACGGATAAACTTTTAATAAGATAATTAACTTCGCCATAAAACTTCTTACGCAAATAGTGATAGAAATCCGAATAATTTCTGCTTAACAGCCAGAGAAACTTTATCACGTAAAAAAGGGGAAGAAAAAATTAAATGCTAGCTAAAACGCATTAGCACATACATTTAAAGATGGGAAAAACACGAACTATATAAAAAAAAAGTATAAGAGCTCCTACTTTAGAAACTAGAGTTGCTGTTCTTAAATAAGTTTTTTGAAAAAATTCATGTAACAAAACACCCGGAAGGATGGAGTGACTGCTATAGATAAAAAATTCTTGCAAAGCTCACTGTCTTATTAAAAGTTTTACTCGTTTTCCAACATTTTCATTTTATTTTAATTATAAATGGAAAGACATCGTTGTTCAAGAAATTGTTTACTTTTTCATTTTTCAAAAAAGACATAGCAACTATCATAGCTTAATGCTAACCTATAAGAAAGGAGACCTTCTGTATCTGCAATAGTCATTTTCACTAGGTGACCTTGGTAGGTCACCAAAGCAAAGTTACAAAAACCTTACTTTCTATTATATATTGATATTCTTATTAATATTTTTGTATTAATATTCTTTATATTAATGCTCGTTAAATTTGTTTCTTATTGAAGAACCAAGGAGAATACAAAATCTGTTTTTTTTAATTTAATTTAATTTTATTTTTTGTTGGCTGCGCTAAAATTACACGATAACATATAGAAAAGGTAGGAACTTGAGTGAAGCTTACCTTCATATACAGTTAGGTGTTTTCACTAGCAACGGGCAGCAAATTTAAAAAAGAAACGAGGTGATTTTTACGGTCAAAAAGGGTTGTCAAATTTAGCTAATTCGTTTTCGTTATTTATGTTCATGATTCAATCGTGCAACGCTGACGAATTTGTTTAGCTACCCCAGGAACTTAATAAACTTGAAATGAACCAATAGGGAAATTTTCAGGTTTTCAGGTATAAATAGACCCAAGTTGGGGCCAGAATTCAGAAAAGTTTTTATTTTGCTATCATTGGTACTTCAAAAATATAATGATTCAGTAGGGCTCCGAAAAAACTAGAGGACGAAGAGAAGTCAAGAAATTCGTTGTTATTAAATTTATGAGATAATAAATAAATTATGAGATAATTAATGCTATTGTGTGCCAATTATGTGAGCAGAATAGTGTTATTGGGCTAATAGAAAAGAACATTATCCTGCGTGGACAAGATATGCTGAAATAAAAAATCATTCCGCCGGAATAGGAAGATACCTTCATATACAGTTAGGGTTCTTTGGTTGCAGCGGGTGCCAAATTTAAAGAAAAGAAATGGGGTGAAAAATTAGGAAAAACAGCAAAGAAATTGCACCTAAATAACGGCTTGAGAAGATGTAGTTGCCTTTGGGAGTCAAGAGATTTTAATATTCTTATTCGTACGGACGAAAATCGTTGATAATCTAAATTTTAAAGGTTCACCTTGGCAACGCTGACAAAAATATAGTGGGCTTGCTCTCCTGAAAATATCAAATAGGTTTATCCTCCTGAAAATTTCTAATTTTCGAATTTCAAATCTAAGAAAATTTCGGTTTTGAGGTCTTATCAAGGCGAGTCAAAAGTGATTGGGGGCAACAAGCCACCACCTACACCGTTTTTTCCCAAATACATCCGATCAAAATTTTTCGATATTCATTTGTTCAAAATAGTTCATAGGTCAAATAACCATGCGTCCAGATTTGACAACTCCCCTTCCAGCCCCCCAGGGCAAGGACTGTAAGCTAAGAAAGTTGCCCATAGTTCGGATACAAAGTAATATGGGGGAGGGGGCTCATTCAATGGGAAACTGAAAGCTCCAGTGCCCTTTTTAAGATTCAAATTCAATCGGAGGGACGCCCTTTTTCACTTTTGTTAGGGAGTGGTTAGATGTCTAAAAGGATGCATTTTAATGCCAAAACTTCCCAACTCTCATTGAGTCTTCAGGGAAATATAGAATTAGTTCTAAAGAAAGGGAGCGGAGGCAGAAATCGATAGTTAATCCAACTTGATTTCTAGGAGTATTTCTGGTCTACGCTTTTATTATGAAAGTAAAGAGTAGGGGGGCTACCCCTTCCTCATCACCAACCTCCCCCTCGTGCCTGTAGAAAATTCGAATAATGCTCATTCAGTGAAAAATTGAGAGTTCTAGTCCTTGTTTGTCAATCGAAAGTGATTGGAGACCAACCAGCCCCTGTCCTAAACCTTTTTTTTTATATCTTGTCCTTATGTTATCCCTTCGGACATTTGATTGACATTTTGAGGTATCTTGTACTTTATCTGGCTGCTCAATTTTGCGTGTGGGAGAATTTTCCGCGGGAGTAAATTTCCTGGGTCCGGGTAGAATTTTCCGCGGAGGAGAATTTTCCGTGGAGGAGAATTTTCCCCAGAAGGGAATTATCCACGGAGGGGGGGGGGGTGATTGCGGCTTTCGTTCGGTTGTGCCTATTCCATTTGTAGCAACGACAATAGCTTAAACATAGAGTTTATGCAAATTCAAAGTGATTGAAAAGTGTAAACGCAATTGTTTTTTATAGGATGGAGAAATAAGGTGTCAACCAAGACAGTGTTCTCGATCTGACTGCACGAATCCAACCAAAGGTCAGTGCTGTGACTACTGTCCAGAAGACTGTGTTGTTGATCATCAGGTATACAGAAATGGTATGGCGTTTATCTCAGAGTTAGACCCATGCAGGACTTGCACATGCATGGTAAGTATGTGCAGAAGGCTGCAGACTGCAAGATTTTCTAGCAGGGCTTTCATCTTTAATTCTCCAGAAAAGATCGGCAGCTAAGACATACGATAGAATCATTCAAAGTCAAGTTCTCTGGGACTCTTTTTAAGTGTTAGGATTACATAGCAATTCTTGATATTCCAAGATTATTCAGCAAAACTTTGCGTTTCTAGCTTAAATAATTTAGCATCTTCAGTGCATAGAAAAACTGAAAAATAGACAGAACGTTAGTGAGTATTCCAAAATATAATCACAATTCCTTTCGTCTTGATTCACACACACACACACCAACACAAAGTTGAAAACATAAGGACTATTGCAGAAGGTACATAAATATATTCTGCGACCACACTAGCTATACATGACTATATCGTAGCTATCATTGGATATTAAGATATATTAAGATTTCATTCAATCTGAATTTGTAGCATAAAAAAATGTTTTGTTTTCCAGCAACTAATATGGCAACTCACTAATACATCTAACTCTTTACACACATATTTCTGATTTCTAAAATCAAAATCTTAGGTCATTAGCTACGCTGTTCGAAAAACAGTCTCACTTATAAACAGGTACCAGACAATAGGGGGCTGTCTAGTGGACATTCTGGTGCTCCCGATTGAATTGAGCTGGATCTTAGGCCCCCACTCCTCTTATGTAGATGGAGACCTATTATTTTTTCCAAAGTCGTTGCTTTAGTGAAACGTCGTTTTGTCCGAAACTATTAATTAATGCTGGAATTAGCTGTACGTCAGATTCTAATACCCATCTCTTTTTTCCTATGACATAGGTAATTCTCATTATTGAGCAGATTCAATCCTTTTCCTGTGGGGGAGATATGAAAAGTCGTTTTGTTTTTCTGAAATATTTATGTGACTCCCCTTAACAATTTTATTGCCCAATGAAATAGAAACAACAACTTTGACCCCATGTTTACACAGAAAAATTAGCGTGATCGGGAATTTCCGCTAAGTGCTTCAATTTATAAATTTAAGTTGCCGGTATGTACACACGGAATTTTGACGTTCAGCCAATTTCACGAACTTGTTTATCTCTACGATTAAAGAATCACTCTCGGCTTTTATGGCTGTTGCTTAGAAAAACTACCGAAAACATTGCCTAGTCGCCCGATAAAAATCAACTTTTTTCAAGTTCATTAATTCCTTAAAAAAAAAAAATTAAACTGCAAAAGTTGGCAACTAAATTGATAAAACAAATCAATATAACCCCTTTGAGAACATTGTGTGATAATAGTAAAAGACATGAAGTAACACGCAGAAAAAAACGCATTAAAATACAAGTCTGACCCTAGGGCAATTAAACTGACACTATGGTTTTCCCATACTAGTTGGCACAGAAGCTGACGAAGGTGTTTATTCATGATGACCTTTTAATAGCCTCTTACAATTGAATGTTGTCACCAGTACTGCATCCTTCCCAAAAAATTGACCTGCTGCTATTTCTGCCTTCCACACAAGGTCGTATCCAGGATTTTCTTTGGGGGGGGGGGGATTGGCCTAAAGAAAACTTTTGCAAAATACAATAAAATTTGTTCACATGGACTTTCATTACATTTATACAAGCCAGAAAAAAAAATTTCGAGGGGCTCAAAACGAGTACCCCCCCCCCCTGATACGGATTTGCTTTCACGCCTTCTTATCTTGGGTAGTATGCAAGACACTATATAATTATCAACTGCAAGGTGATGTTCCAACGGCCCTCAGCACTAGGCATCTTCAGAATTTTTTAAAAAAATGTTCTTGATTTCTGGATAATTTTTTCAATTTTTTTTAATTTTTAATACCCCCGCGGTTAATGTCTCTGGGCCAAGTTGGAAATGTGTGTTTGTAATGTTTATTGTGCATGACACTTTTCTCCAGCCTGGATTTCATTCGGTAATAAGTTGTGGACGGCTGCTCATCATTTCGTTTTTAGTGTTTCTGTTTTTTTTTTATCTTTCCCCCTCCACTTTTGGAGATATAGCCTTGTGGGGTATATGATGATGTATTTGCTTCTATTGATTGGGTTTATGATCAAATCGTTGTTGCAGTCTATCTATCTATCTATGCGGATGTGCGTTGTCATAATGTGAGTCAAATGATATCATACAACCTTAGCAGCTCTACCTATCAGTAGACCAAGATTTACCAATAGGCCCACTAGGCCCGGGCGTAGGGGTGCACAATGCCAGGGAGCAAAATAAATTATCACTGTCTGATTTTTCCTTAAAAAAAAACTGGACCTGTGTGACTTATCGTCAAAGTCCAGGTGCACTCCACCGCCACACTGCCTATTCACTTAAAAGTGATTTTAAAACAACACAGGAATTCTGCGGCTACTTATAAACTGTCAGATGTCTCCCAATAAATGGCAGCTGAGAGTTCGATATCACCTCTCTCTTTCATTACTTTTGGCTCATCTGTTCAGCGCTTCCACTATCCCAGGGGCGGATCCAGGATTTTTTTAGGGGGGATGGCAAAATAGGTTGATCTGATAAAAAAAAATTAGGGGGGGGGGGGCAAAATAAATTGATCCTATAAACTTGTGTTACGAGCAAGTTTAATTAACGCAAACTTGAGTTAATTAAGTAAATTACGCTACTTTAGACTACGCTTGGGTGTGCCCCCTTGCCCCCTGGGTCCGTCACTGTACTATCCCGAATTTTCATAATCTCCCCAAAAATCTTGCAAAAACGAAGTGGCAAAAACGATTGGGCCTAGAAGTGTCAAACTTTTAAATCCGGCCCTGCCATCCAGACGGAACTTTTATCAGCCGCATGAATAGGTACAATAGCTGCTGATAAATAGCGCTTAGTACTTTTATATGTAAAAGAAACTGTAATTATTTTGCTTTTCATTGGATCTTAAGTTGTTTTATGGCGTATGGTTTTAGCTTATTTTTGCTGATTTATCGTCCACGTTTGTTTTTTTGTAAATTTTGCATTGTTTTGTTTTTTTTGTAAGTTTCGCATGTCCTATACTCAGTAGAACAATTATCCCTGTCATTACTACAATTTTTATCATTAATAAGAGGAAGAGTAATTTGTGACAATATTACTTTTCAATTGTATACGGTGGGGGGGGGGAACTATTGAATTATGTAAAGGGTCTCTTCAAATCAAAATTAAAAATTTTTATTTTTCTTATTTTATTGGGCAAGGAGGTCTACCCATATACTATCACGTGGGAAAATACCTATTTCACAAATTTTAAATTTAAAAAAGAAGAAAATCAGGGAGTCAATAGATTATAAATATTTAAATTTTAACAGATTTTTTTTATTATTATTATTTTACGGGGGTGATTATATTATCTTTTTTTGTCAATAGCGCAATTATCCTTATGCTGTCTAGTATATTTGTTAAGAAGAACAAGTTAATTGTGACGATTAGCCCCACTTGACTGTGAAGTCACATCTTCACATTCAAATTTGTATTTAAATTTTTTTATGATGTTCTGTTTCTTATGAACTTAATGACGCTTTATGACGTTTTTTATTTTATTTGGGTAATAAATGATTATGCTATTTTAACATTTTGTTCAATAGCACAATAATTCCTAGACTTACTAGAATATTTTTCTAGGAAGGACGAGTTATTTGTGACGATATTCGGTGTCCTCCATTAGACTGTGAAGCGCACTACAGAGTTTTGCCTGCTGATAGCTGCTGCCCCGAATGTTTTGTCCCAGAACCAGGATGTTTTCATCGAAGTCGATTCTATTATAAAGGTCAGCTGTGGGTCGACCATGCAAAATGCCAGACTTGTCTCTGCAAGGTACTCATAATAGTGTCTTTAATAGGGGTTCTTCCTTTGCTCTTTGCATCTTCCCCGTGATCTCTACTTTGTATATGATTCCTTATCTTTATTATTCCTTCATAGTATGGGCCAATGAGAAATTGGTTACATGGTTATTCAACTGTTGTTACTTAGGTATATGTAGCCACCCATTTGCAAGTGACTTTTTGTTTGGTTTGCTTTGTTGTTTTTTTGGGGGGGGTGGTGGGGGGGGGGGGTACTATTTATGATCTAGCTGATGTTTTCCAATTAAATCAAGAGTTAAGCAGAGTTGCATTTTTTCCCCATTTATATGGATCATTTTAATGGACTTTGTCCTAAAGAGCACAGGAAAGGCAATGGGAGAACACGGAACCAAATGGGGAAGTAAAACTCTCCTAGACTTAGATTATACTGATGATTTAAGCATCTTGGATGGAAATGTTAGCAAAATGAATAAATTTTTAGAGGTTTGCGAATTCAGAGTGAAATAATAGGTTTGAAAATTAATGTCAAGAAAACTAAGTCGCTAAGACCAGGAATAAGTGAAGTTGAAGAAGTGATGTTAGGTAATGAAAAGATCGATCAAGTGGAAAGCTGCACTTACCTAGGCAGTATTATTAGTAAAAACCGTGGGTGCAGTGAAGATGTTAAAAGTAGAATAGAAGAGGCTCAGGATGTTTTTTTCACAATTGGAAAAAGTTTGGAAGAAGAAGATAAGTCTGTGAATCAAGATCAGAATATTAGAAGCTACAGTGAGGACAGTGGTTAAGTATGGTTCTGAAGCGTGAGAGCTCTGGAAAATGGGGGAGGATTTGCCAGATGTTTTCCACAGAAATTGCCTATGAATTGTTTTGGGTATCTGACCGACTAAGTATATCTCAAACAGTAAGCTGTACGAAAAATATGATTCAATCCCACTTTCTAGGGCTATAATGCGAGAAAAGATGAGATGGCTAGGGCACATTCTACGGATGAAGGATGACAGATGGTCAATGATTGTCCTTGTCGGTCAACCGTCAAAGGCCAAAGGAAAAGTAGGTCGCCCCGAATGGGATGGGAGGGTGTCGTAAGGGAAGATTTAAGGGAAATGGGAACTTCTTGGAAGGGTGTAAAGAGAAAAGCTTTGAAAATAATGGGATGGAGGAGTAGGGTAAGTAGCTTTATTGGCCTCAGGTGGCTTGGTGCTGTACTGAGTTAGTTGTAGTAGTAGTAGTGATGTTTTTTTCGTTTGCAGTAAATCAAGTTTAATTGAATTAAATATAAAGCTCCGCTGTCAGTGCAGAGGCTTAAAGCCTTGGAAAGGATGTTTTTGATGGCATTCATAGCCAAATATCTCAAAAAGTGTATTTTCTGATTTCCTTAATTTTAGTCTGATAAAACTGATCACATTTTCTTCTACTGTAAATCACAACTTTCATTCCAGCGTCATTATGGTTAAGTAGTATAGGAATCTACAATAGTGTGCACCTTGACGCATTTTCCTATTATTCTTGTTACATCTACATGAACATAGTAAGTTCATAGGTCCAATCTACATGAGAGGAAGGAAATTGGAAAGCTTTTTTTGGAGGGGGGTCAGTATTTAAGCTGTTATTTTCTGATTTTCTAGGGGGTGGGGGCTATCGTTTGGGCCAAATATTAGAGAAAAGGAGTTCCCCATTTTGTGCAGATATCTGTGTCGGCATTGTTGGCATTGATATTAGTTGGGTTTGTTTACTGCTGATAACCATTTAGGTTTCAAGAAGGAAGATAGTAGAGAGCGCACTCGCCACCTTCTATTTAATGTGTTTCTCGATTGTAATAGTACTAGTATTCCAGCAACAGAGGTGAGACGGGTGTTCTAATCCCCTGTAAACATCTACTACTGAGCTGGTGTAATTGCAGTCTAGATTGGTCATTTTTATTCCTTTTTGTAAATTATATTAATAACTGAATGTTGAATTGAAAATTTTTTGGCCTATTTTAGTGTAACATTAATGTCACCTATACTAAATCAAATTCTTCAACTACATTTTTCAACTTTGGGTAGTCGAAGGTAATTGATTAGAACAGGGTATACTACAACAAATTACAAAACCACATAAAATAACTTTCCTGGTTTTGCATGGTGTCCTTGCGTCATCACGCACCCCTTCCACCTTGGAAATATATTAGTAATACATACACAAATTAAGTCTGCAAAACCTTGTTCTTAATCGACCATAAAACATCTACCAATCAACCATCCACCAACGGCGCTTTATCTTCACTACCTCTGTACAATACCTACCTTCACTACACCTACCCCCACTACCAACACCTACCCCCACTACCTCTATATAATAACGGTGCTATTGAGGCTAAGATGGTTCCAGTGCTTGACTTTCAAAAAGACAATATTTTTACTTTAGTGCTTTAATGCTAGAGCCATTTAGTGCTATTGAATAAAATATTGTTTTCATGAGTAAGTTGTATGTGAAGAATGGCCTTTCTGTCAAAGAGTCTAAGACGGAAATGTTTTGGATTCAACAGCAATAGTGGTGATCAGGGACGTATCGAGGAGTGGGCGGGGAGGTGCGCCCCCCCCCCCCTCCCAAATTTTTTGGCATTCGGTAAAATTTTTGCCGAAGGCAAAATCGGGCAAAATCTAGCAAAATTCTTGATTTCTGCTGAAAATTCAGCATAAATCAGGTAGTGATTCGGTAAAATTTACGAAGATCACCCCCCAATAAAGTGAGCCTCGGGATGCCCCTAATGGGGATCCCGCTCCTCCCACGAAGCTGGATTATCAAATTGTTCGTTTTACATCTAGTTTAGCGTATCTAGATCCCTCAAATGAAAATTGGGTTAAAACAACCTCGTTTTTTTCAGGTGAAGATTTTCTGAGTAAAATTCGTAAGACATTTGGTATGCCTTTATTGTTTAAATAATATTTACAATTGATATATTCACGCTAGGTCATGCCCTATGTCCTTGCTCTTTTACCTTTTCGGTGTTTTCTACCTGAAGTTTTTAAGCGGAAAATTCGATCTAGTTTTAACACTTTTGGAAGTTCTTGCTCGATTTACGCCCGAAAACATAAAATAAGTAGGCCTATACCAGTAAAAAAATATATATAATATTCCGTACCCTTTTTGTGCTATTGGTAAAAGAATTGAGAAGTTCCGGTGAAGTTTAAGGTCTGATCCTAGGCCACTGTGAAGCTTAAGGTCCGGCCTTACCTAGGCCACTGTGCAATAGTCGTTGTTCATACCATCAACTTCTTCTTTGCACGTTTCTCTGCCTCGGCTCATTGTCATTTATAATCGTGAAGTTCCTAATTTTTATCTTTTATTTGCTTATCTTTGTTTCATTTATTTATTTATTTTATTTTATTCATTTACCTTCATTACCGTTAATATTTTACTGAGCTTAGTGCATTTTTCCGGATAACAGAATTCATTCATTCATTCATATTTAGTCTAAATCCCATTATATATATTTATAATTTAACGTATTAATTGTATTATAGGAATTCAATTGCATTATATTTACTGTCTTATTTACTTACATTTTACTTATATATATATATATATGTATATATATATATATATATATATATATATATATGTATATATATATATATATATATATATATATATATATATATTATATATATATATATATATATATATATATATATATATATATATATATATATATATTATATATATATATATATATATATATATATATATAATATATATATATATATATATATATATATGTAAATATATATATATATATATATATATACATATATATATATATATATATATAATATATATATATATATATATATATATATATATATATATATATATAATATATATATATATATATATATATATATATATATATAATATATATATATATATATATATATATATATATATATATATATATATATATATATATATATATATATATATTAAGTCAGCGCCATATATTATACGTATATATTTACTTATATTTTATTCCTTGCTTGTAGGATGACAATGATGTCCAATGTAATCAAAGGGTTTGTTTAGCAGAATGCACAAATCCAGTTTTTGTTACTGGAGATTGTTGCCCTAGATGTGACCAAGGATGTCAAGTAGGCACCGCCATCTACTTGGAGGGAGAAAGCTTTTTAGACAAGGAGAGTCCCTGCACAACCTGCAGATGCCATGTAAGATTTGTTTTTGTTATATTTGTTTGTACCTCGCTCCGTTTTGATTAGTCGTATTATCATTATTGATTAGAATCATTGTTTATGGAATATTCTTCCTGTCTCTTTTATGCTTTTTTGTTCTTTTTTCTCGAATTTTTTTTTCTGTTCATTTTTTTGGCTGTCGTACAGTGAATGATAGTTTGAAATAGTTTCAATTCAGTAGTTTTTATTCAATAGTTTTTATTCACCCATCATAAGCCATGGGGGCTATAGAAAGTTTTATTGAAAACATAGTCAAGCCGATGAAGCTTAAAAAAAACAAAACAACAACAACATTGTGACAAATGTCACAACAATGTTCTCTCCTCTTTAATTTTTTTTTTTTTGATAAATAACATATGTTGAAGTACAGGTCCTGCGGCGGTGCAGTGGGTTTGATATGGTAATATCAAACCCACTGGGTTTGATATTACCAAGTGGGTTTGAGATTTGTAATATGGAACCAAGAGATTTGACTTTGCTGTAGCAACACACCGCAGGGTCGACGTACAGATCTTAGAAGTCAAGAAGCGTCAATAACCACTTACTTTGCTTTTTACAATTGAAGTACATAATTTCTTAGGCAGGAATGGACCAAAAAGTATGTTTTACTAATTAAGATCTATGACTAATAAAGATCAGTGTGACTGATAAAGATCATATGTGACTATAGTCGTACATAAAGGACATTACTGATCAATGTACAAGTATTGATATGTACAATTTGACAGCAAGCAGCGAAGGGGCTTGTGGGGGCGATAGCCCCCATTATGTCTTCTAGTTATGAATTGAAAAAACGGTCAGTAATTTAAAAAAAAAGTTTTTTTTCAAATGAAAGTGAGAAGCGACATCAAACTTAAAACCTGAAAAAATATTCCCTGTATGGAGGAAGGGTTTCCTCCTACTCAATTCCTTGCTCTTTGCACTTGACATTTTATCCCAGTCCTTTAAAAACGACTGCTGAAGCTGACCTCCATTTACCGATTTTTTTTCTTTTGGTTTTAATTTTAATTTCGATCCTTACATTTGTTGGGATTTGTATTTATTTATTTACAAATAAGTCATATATCAAGAGCGGATCCAGGATTTTTGTTCGGTTGGAGGGGGTTACCCTATTTTTTCCCGTGGACTTTGTCTAATATCCTGCGTAAGCTGATCAGAACGTTTTTTTCGACTAATTTTCGACTCGGTCAAAAATTTCGGGGGGGGGGGGGGGGTTCAAACCGGGTAACACCCCCCCCCCCCTGGATACGGCCTTGTCATATATATCTTTGATTGTACGTAAGCTCACTAATTAGTGATAATTACTAATAACTCTGCTAATTAATAAAGCCAAGGAGCTTTACTGCTGCTAGCATCTGAAATTTGGGTAAAAATTTTTTTTTACAAATTCTAGTAGACAGTATAATAAATCTAGTATAGCTTTTTGTTTTATTTAAATTGTTTTCTATATGTATTTATATATAAATAAACGTGAACAGAAAAAGAAAAACCACGGAAATAGAAAAAGACCGTAGATTTTTTCAAACATGGCAATTATGTAAACATTTTCACGTGCTTTAACATAAAATTCATAACAGCAAAACTCCGTTGAAAGAAATGAAGAAAAGCTTTGCAGCTTAGTACAGTCAATAGATACGCACACGTATTTACAAGCGCTGATATCAAATGCTGATATTTATGGTTGTTTAAGAGAGAAATAATTCATGCACAAAAATGAATTAACAGACAGCACTGTATGCCCAGTGCTACTGGGTCTCAGAAGTAATTTCCGATGATGGGTATATTCGAAAAAATAAAAAAATGGCAATATATATAATAATGGCAATATATAATATGTAACATATATAATATCACAATATATAATATATAATAATGGCAATAAAATATTTTTTATTTCAATAAGTAGCTACAATGGTAAAGTTTCGTTGAAACAAATAAATTTTGTTGAATTTCGTTAAAATTTGTCCATTATGGATATTTTTTTATTCTAGAGGTATATGCATTTCTTAAGCTTGCTAACACGGAAGTGCAACTACCGAGAAAGGCATTGCAGGAAAAATATTGCATAAACAAGTGTTATGCAAGGAATATTCTTAAATAAATTTCCATTTTGTTTGTTTTAAATTTTATGCATGTTTGTGTAAATGTTACTGTGAATGTCCGAAATCTGGTTAATGTCAACATTCACCTGGTGAATATCCAAAATTATTTTTTCTCTGCTTGATTCAATCAGCTTTGCCAGTCAGCTGTGCCAGTTCTATGCAAGGTTTGTTGGTATAAGTTATTGTTAGGTTAGCTCGGGATTGGTTAGGTTATAAATATCATAAATAGGTTTGAAACATAATCTAACCTAACCTGTCACCATCATAGCTTGAATAAAACTGAAAAAGCTGACTGGCGAAGCTGACTAAATCCAAGGAGAAAAAACAAATTGAACATTCATTGGTAAATGTCGACAATATCCGATTTTGAACATTTACAGTAACGTATTTAGAGAAAAATGAAAAATTTAAATCTTTTGGAACCAGGAGAATAAATGTGCTATGGACAGATCTTTCATTCTAGAGTGGCAACGTTACATGTACTTCTAAAGATTGCCATGAGAAGTGCCACTACCGAGGAAAGACATTGCAGATCGGTGATATTTTTCATTGGGATGAGGACCCGTGCACGGAATGCACATGCACCGAAGGAGCAAAAACCGTATGTAAAACATTGGAATGTGATACAAAATGCCTTCATGGTGTGCTGTTTCATGGTCGCTGCTGCCCTATATGTGATAGTTGTGATTACTTGGTATGAAATTAACATAATTATGCTTTGCAAATTGAAGTTTAAATCATAAATGTATATAAATGATCGTTGATGGTGAGCTTCAGAGGCATCATGTATAAGGGGGAGAACCTCAGCATTGTAAGCCGTTTCACTAAAAGAAAGGCCTACTTTTAGTTTAAATGGTTGTGATTTATTTTCAAAATTGGTAATAGAGTTGACTTTTTTAACAAAAATGTTGACATGAATCACAAGGCAGTCGGAAAAAATACCCTTAAACCCCCTTTTCAAAAAATTTTGGACAGTATTTACTGTGATGCCTGTGTGAGCACTAGTATTCACAATAGTGTAAAAAGCATTGCTTTAATGAGCAATAATTAACAAAAATAATTAAGTAAAATTTGCAAAAAGTCAAAAAGAGAAAAGTAAATTTGGTACCTTTCAAAAAAACTGTATGTCCTTGACGACATAAAATTAAATAGTTTTTTTTTCTTAATGACCTTAATCCAGTTTCAGATTTTAAGTCTAAGGTTTTATGACGGAAATACAGTGAAAGTTTGCGTCTTTGCAATGTGTTGTGAATCAAATAAACTAGACTAAAAACCCAAGCTGGCATGCGGTATTTTCGTATGCAGCCCAGTAATTACAGCCGGAGCAGTAATCGGAGGCGAATCTTGTTTTTGGAGGTGCATTTTCAGTCAAGAAATGTCTTCATGTGGATTTAAAAAAGTTGTTCCTCCTGCTAGAAATATTGTTCTTGAAATAAATAACAAACGTCCTCTGACCGGCAAATTGTGTTTAAATAGATAAAAGCTTGCCTCCAGCCACCAAAATCGTGTATCTAGTAAGTAAAAGTATGGAATTTAGTTTAAAGTAAATGCGAACTTTTTCCAGCTTGCAAAATGTCTTTTAAAATAAATAAATATTTCCTGCTTGATTACCAATGAAAATAAACTATTTTTTTTGTTGTTTATATATATATATATATATATATATATATATATATATATATATATATATATATATATATATATATATATATATATATATAATATATATATATATATATATATATTATATATATATATATATATATATATATATATATATATATATATATTATATATATATATATATATATATATATATATATATATATGTATATATATATATGTATATATATATATATATATATATATATATATATATATATATATATATATATATATATATATATATATATATATGTATATATATATATATATATATATATATATATATATATATATTATATATATATATATATATATATATATATATATATATATATATATATATATATATACATATATATATATTATATATATATATATATATATATATATATATATATATATATATATATATATATATATATATATAAAATTTAGCCTTGTTTCGGAAGACTTGATAGTTTCGCTCTCAATCAGAACTACATAACAAAGTCCATAGTCCTACAGTCCTACATAACAAAGTCCATAACAAAGTCCAACTTGTTTGACCAAAATTACCTTTTACTATCTGAACTAAGCTTAAGCATTTGGATAGATTATCCCCAAGGTCACCATTAAGTATCCCATTACTTTCATTTCAAAGGAGTGAAGATTTGGGTGCCGGAGAAATAGGAACTTTTGAAAAAAATTAGAATCTATTTATGTCTAATAGATGTATTTCTGAGTTCAATATCAGCCCAGTATCCTTCTAATGCCGAGCTCTAGTCTCATTAATCAAAGGGGATCTAGAGAAAAATCTTAGGGGGAGGGGGGCAATATGACAAGGGCACCAATAATTAACCAATTGACAAGTTTATTTTAAAAAAAAAGAATGAAAAATAGAAAAAAAACACGGAATGAGGATACCTAAAAAAATTTTGGTTTGGGGACTATGGTCTCACCGGCCTCCTGGATCCACTAGTGCATTTATTGGTTGAAGGTGTTAAGATTATATCGGGTTAAAGATTCACTAGCGGTCAGTACCACTCCTACTTCACTCTTTGGCCCCGATAAACGCTTTCTTAAAACATATTTTTTAACCTTAACAATAGGGATTTCTCCCTTCCTTGCCGAACGTACAACCACCTCAGCTAATGAAAATAACATAAAATAATTAACTACACTTTAATTAATTGGTGTAGTTGAAGAATTCAAGCAATAATTCTAATTAAATTCATTTAAATGAACGTATTAAATTCGATTAATATTCAAAAAAAAAAAAAATCTCAACTCCTTTCACTTTAAATTGTTATTAATTTTGCGCCCTTTAACTAAATGCTTCTTTAAATACTTTTTTGAAATTCACAAGCAAGCTCCTAAATCTCAGCTTTTGTGGAAATATGTTTTACAATTCAACACATGCAACATCCGAATAAAAATCAGGTTAGAGAATGAATTATGCTAGTGAAAAATGCTATTTTTGTAGTGCCATCTATTAATTAAAATAAAAAGATGCTGTTAGTTGGGAGTTGGGATAGCTTAACAAGTTGGCTGGAAGCATGTTAAGTTTATTAGTGAAAACAAGAAACTTTGTTACTTGTGATATTTCACAAACCTTAAGATAAATTATTAATTTTATAGCTACCATATTCAGGAATTGTCAAAATTTCATATGAAAATTTAATATTTATGGAAATTAAACTTCAAACTGTAAATACACCAGTTTCTGTTTTTAAACATCTTTTTCTTTTTAAATATCTTTTCTTAAATATATTTTTAAATATCTTTCAAATATTTTAAATATTCTTTTTTAATATTTTTAACATATCTTAAGGATCTTTTAAAATAAATTTGAAATATATTTTTAATATATTTTTTAATATCTATTTTTGAACATCCAGCCCTCTTTGATTTGACCCGTTCTTTCTGCAACAATGGAAAAATATTATACTAGAATTTGTACAATAATTTTGATAAATACATGTATTTCTGGGGCGGAAAAACCCCGTATTTTGGACGGGGCTTATGCAAAGTCGGAGAGAAAGGAGGATTTGAAGGGAACAAAGTATTCTCCTCTCAGTCCTGTTGGAAAGAGCTTCAGCCATGAAAAATTTTGGGTCGTAATTTGATGCAGGAATCTATTTCGAAGAAAGGGGGGGGGGCGCACAACTTCAGAAGACACTATAAATATATTGTATTTGATGGAAAATACAGCCGTATTCCAAAAACATGATTACAGAGTCATGCGATTTCAAAATATAAAATTTTTAAAATTCCTTTCATTTTGGCCAGTTGTATATTCTGAAGATGACTTGAAACTGAAAAAAAAAATTTTTTAGACCCATTTTTTTCTTGGAATTATTTAATTTTTTTCCTTGTGGGGTTTCCACTCCTTTCTTATGCTTAAATGTTACTTAAAACTGATGGGAAGAACCTATATGAAAGACGTTGAAACCCATCAAATATTTGTGACCCGAAATTAAAATTATTTTATTGCGTAAAAAGAAAAATTTTCGAAACGGCCAAAATCATTACCGGTCGAAAAAGAATTAGGTTGAATGAATTTTATTAGCTGGACGAGCGAGTGCTAAAATCTTTAATCACATTCGTCTCGGAATGAATTGACGAGTAATTTGACAATATTGGTTGCAGGTCACTAATTTCGTATTTACAGAAGTTACGAATTATTTGAATTTATGTTATTATCTTATATTTTTGTAAATCTGGAAATCCTTTTGGTTGACGTAGTAAAATTATTTTATATAGACACTAATAACATCTCTTAGTGAACTTTTATTTTGGAACTTCAATATATCTTTATTTTGTTCGCATTTTATATTTCTTTCTTAAAACCTATGATGTCATCGGGACTTACTAAACTAATCTATTCAATAAAAGTAATGTCCGGGGTACATTCCGTATCATGAAATTCTGGTGATGTAATTTCATAGTGAGGAATTTCATGGTAATTCCATACTTTGGAATTCCATACTCTGATTCTTTGATTTTTTTCTACTGGGTAGTGTTTCTTTTTTTTTCTAGTGGCGTTCTCTGGATTCAATAAGTAAATTGATATGCATTAGTATTATTGCAAGATTTAAATTAGCTATTAGCCATGGATAAAATTCGGAAATTTTTTTTTTTTTATTTAAAATATTTTCGGCAAGTCATGGCAACATTGTTCCGTGAGCTAACAGTTTGGAATTTAGTCGCGTTTGTATACAGGATGTGTAATGGAAACCCTATCTTGTTTGTTTAGTGTTGTCCAAAGACCTCTGTGTTTTAGAATATAAATTATAAATGATAATAGGAGGGTTTACATGAACTGGAAACAAAAAAAAGGTTTTTTTTGGTTTGGTAGCTTGGGACTTTCTGCTGGACAAACTTAGGATTTGCTGACAAAAATTAGGTTAAGAGAAGTATTATATGTGTTATACGTATGCAAGGCCGTACCCAGGGGAGGGGGGATGTGACCTCCCCCCCCCCCCCGAAATGTTTGCGTGACTCGTAAAAACGTAACAAAAATAAATATAAACAAATTCTTAATGTTTTTTTTGTGAACCCCCCCCCCCCCCCGAAAAAAACCTTTGAGACCCCCCCCCAAAAAAAAAAAAAAACATTCTGGGTACGGCCTTGTACGTAGGTGTAAAATTTACAAATTTTGTACAATTTTGGTTTTCTAAGGAAGATTTGGGGATATTCTCCCTAGATTGATCCGACGGAACAGATTCCAGAAAAGTTTTAGTATTTTTTTAGACATTTTGAGAAAGTGACTTCTTAGTCAAATAAACTGGATACCAGAAAAACTTAAAAAAGACCAAAAAGCTGTCTTCGAGGAAGTAAAACAAATTAATTTTTTTTTAAATGCCAAGTTCTTATAATTTTTAGTTTTGCATTCCAGAACTAATTGATGCATACAAATTTATTTTGGATGCATCAGAAAACCCCACTTGTAATTACATTAATGAGCATAAACCTATGCGAAGAACCCCCCCCCCCCCGCCCATGCAATATGATGTTGAAGAGGAAGGACGTGTTATTGTTTTGTTTTATGCAAGATATATCTGAAAATCTTAGAAAATCGTTTTATTCTCAAGTGGGATGGTTTCAGCCTAGGAAACAATTAAATAAAAAAACAAGTTTTTTTAACTGAAAGTAAGGAGCGACATTAAAACTTATGAGCTCGTAATATTATAAAAATTTAAGGACACCGGATGAAAACTCCAAGCAAGGTTATGAAAGGAGGTGAATTTCGTGTTACGCGGTGGTAAAACTTCTTTTCAGTTTACAAAATATATATTTTTATTAACAAAAATAATAAGTAAATTCATTTTAAATTTTAAATTCTAATTTTTGAAATAAATCAATGAGTAATTAGCTTAAATATCAATTTATTTTCTTTTTGTGACAAAATTGGTGACACCATGCTGCAACATCCATAGCTTTCGATGCCCCAGTCTCCTCCTTCGTCATGAAACTCATACCTAATCTCTTTTCAAATGGTAATCTTTAAATATCCCATAAGTTGTTAATATAATAATGAGAAAAGTCTAAGAGAGAGAGCTTTAAATTCTAGCTAAATACCAGACTGCAATATCATATTTATTTATTTTTTAAATAAATAAAATATTATTTATTTTAAAATATTTATTTATTGCAATATTTATTTTTCAGGGTATCTTGAGAAGCAACGAAGAACAGTTTTTATCAGAAGAAGGGGGAGTTCAGTTTCAGTGTCATTGCAAAAATGGAACAGTCAACTGCATCAAATAAACGTGTTAATTGTTATTAGTACTGATTCATTTTCACTGCCACTTGACTTTTATCAAAGTCAATTCTGTTAATATTACTAACTAGTCAATGAAAAATATTTTTTTTTGTAAATACTAAACATTTTCGCGTTTAACAAGGATTATTAAGGTCAAAATTTTGGCTTAATCGCAGTTAAATCCATAAATTTTTTATGAAATATAATTTTTGTGTAACCCCACAAAAAATGGGGGGTAAAACTCCCTCCGAAAAAAAAATGCTGGGTACGGCCTTGTGAACCAGTAAGATCATGAAGCTTAGAGCTAAAATTTTACAGACTGATTTTCCGGCTGACTGGCCAGGCATATTGTGAAGAAAAGCGTTTTCCATCTCTCCCTCCCCTTCCTCTATGCGCAAAATTTTTCATTATTTGAATTTTTTGGCAGGAAAATTATACCAAGAAAAAATTCAGTCAAACTAAGCTCTATTGATTGGTTTAATCTGATTTATTGTATCTTTTTCGGTTATTTTCACTTGTTTTTTCTTTTATTTATATGAATTTAATTCTTTGGTTTTATGTTACTTAGTTTTCAAGATCTTAAAAAATGAATTTTATTTATATAAAATTCGTTATATTACCTTATTCTGCACCTAAATATATTTCAAATCTAAGAATTTCGACATTCCATTTTTGTTTCGTGTTTTTGTGCATGAAAACACCAGAATGTCTTCAATAGCTTAAAAATATTTTTTTTTATTGCTTTCATGTAAAATCTACATCTCGTAACATAAATTCCTTTAAATTACCATAGCTGACCTCCTCTACATATATATTTTAAACCAGAATCTTGTAAAAGTAACATATTTTGGCTGAAAAAAATATTTTTAAAACTTCTCAGTTTTAAGCAAAGACAGTAAAAAACTATATTTAGTTTAGGGGTATATTCCAAAACAAAGAATAAAAAACAAAACCATTTGATCTTAAAAGACATTTGGAAATCTCTCAGTTTCAAGCTAAGACCCTAAAAAAGAACACTGGGGTAAGTTTAGGGGCATATTTTTTTCAAAAACAAAGATCAGTGAATATAAAAATTTCTGGCTTAAACATCATTTGGAAAATCTCGCAGTTTCAGATGTGACGGTAAAAATGAACACTGCATGAGGTCTATGGGCATATTTTCAAACAAAGGCTAATAAGTCTAAACCCTTTTGCTGGCTTGAGTAGCATTTTGAAAACCTCTCAGTATCATTGAAAGACGTTTAAAACGAATATTATGTTAAACTTAGGGGCATATTTTAACTCAAACGATTTTATTCTTAAACGCCTTACACGGTCATGTGGATCAGTGGCAGTTCTTGTCACATTAAAAGATCAGGCACTAAACATATAATAATAACAACCACAGCTATTGTCATTCAAATTTATTCACAACCGAGCTAAAAGTATTAAGAAGATAATTAAACTCGAAATAACATAAACAGAGTAAAACTAAAATCTAAAGTATATAAATTTCAACTAAAAAAATCCACAACGAAAATCAAATTTAAATTAAAAATCAACGACAAATAAAAAGAATATTGAACTAAAACAAATATTGCGTAACGCATATGTCGTGCGGTTACCGGCTGAATTTTAGGTACCGGTTCGACTACTTGTCGCAGGAGGTGTTGGCACGAAGGGAGACACTTTGGGGGGAGGATTTCCCGAAACCGTGGATCTGTCAAAACACCAACACCAAACTTAAAACACAATTCATCTCGGCGTGCCGAAAGAATTTTAAGGGATTATTGTTTTAAAGAGAGCAATAAGGGACTTTGGGGGATTTAGAAACTGCTACAAGAGCTTAGTAGTAAATACTTTCCTGGCGGTCCTTCTGATCTGAAGTCAGACCAAAGTGCCAAACGGGACAAACATGTTCTACAAGCGGTCGGATAAACGTAAGGAAGGTACGCAATAGGTGGGGGGTTGAGACACCCTCTTGAACAAGAGTGTTAAAGATAGGGTACCCGGTTTGGCCGTTTGATCATCTTTAGTGTCTGTTTTTCGCTTTTGAGGTCATCTGTGAGATATTTTTTAACAATTAATTTATTTAATAATGTAATCCCTAATAAATTTAATCCCTCTTGTTTGTAATAATATTCTGAAAAGCCTCTCAGTTTCAAGTGAAGATGTTAAAAAAGAAAACTATATTAAGTTTAGGAGTATATTTTAAACAAAGGTGAATATATATAAAACATTTCGGCTTAAAAACTATTTTGAAGAGCTCTTCAGTTTCAAACAAAGACGGTAAAAAAGAGTGCTAGATTATTTTTATGGGCATATGATGAAACAAAGGCCAATAAGTACAAACCCTTTTCCCTTAAGTAATGTTTTGAAAAACATCTCAGTTTTGAGCTAAGGTGGTAAAAAAGAATACTAAAGGAAATAAAAACCTCTTTGGCTTCAATAATATTTCAAAAACTTCTAAAAGTTTCAAACAAAGACGGTAAAACAAGAGAATACTACATGAAGTTGAACTTGAAACTATTCTTGATAATGTAGGTACAGGTGTATATAAAGTGTATGCTAATTTTTTTTGATTAGGTAATTAGTGCAATGTCATATTTATGTGTCTTGTATTTCTAATTTGTAAATAAATCTATGTAAATTGTAAAAAAAAATTCACTTTCATCGAGAAGTAGTGCCAAATTCTGCAAAATGTTCTTATGAATGAAGTTTGTCACATTGTTAACACAGATATAACTGACTATTCTTGATTAATTGATTGATTAGGTATAATTTATTGAGGGTTTTTTTTCTGAGTCCTTAACTAATTAATTGATTCACTAATAGATTTTTGCTTTTATGGTAGTTTAATTTGCAAAGAAGGGGCTTCTTATGATTAATTTATATAGATCAACCATTAAATGGGGCTTAAGATTCTACAAATTATTTTAGAACCAAACATTTGGGACCAGTGAGAAAAATATAATTGGCTATGATTCATTGACTAATTGATTAATAGTTAATTCATTAATTAACTAAGATTTTTCTTTCTGACTATGATTTATAATTTATAATGAATTATTAATTACTTGACAGATTAATGTTTATTAATTGGTTGATTAGTTAATCAAGAAGTGGCTTTAAATGCTTAAGTGATGAGGATTAATCATCAAGAATTTGCTAAAATCATCAAGAATTTGCTAAAAATTATAATTATGTTTTTAGGAATGTTGTTGGTCAAACTGTTAATGCAAATGTAAGTAACCATGATTAATTAATTGTTTGATAGGTGATTGGTTTATTAATTAATAGAGATGTTTCTGAACCTGCTAATAAATTGTTGTTTTATTAACTAATGAATTACTGAGTGATATTTTTTTATTAGTTAAGTGAATCAATTGATTAATACCGATTAAGGAGGGGGGGGGGGCCAAAACCTTTATCATAAATTTTTTTATGTATTTCTATGCGAGTTGGGCATTTTTTTTGGGGGGGGGGTGGTTGAGGGTTCAAACCAGGTACCACCTGGATACGTCCCTTATATCGTTTAATTAAAAAAAACTTTTTCCACAAAATAAGTTTTTCAAAAAAAGTAAAGAACTCCATTAAACAAAAAATGAGCAAAAATAAAATCAAATAATCTACCAAGCGTGAAACTACCACAAATCAGCAATGATAAATAAGTGAAACCCAAAACGAACAGAGATCACAATAAATAACCGAGTCAAACTCAAAACGAGCAGAAATTAACATAAGTTGGGCACAAAACCCCTTTGCCTTCCCAAGGCCAGAACAAAATTTGCAATTTACTGAAAAAAATCTAAATGTTTTTACTTTTATAACTTTAATAAATCTAATAATATTAACATTTTGATTTCTAAATATCAGTATATGTATATTAAACTGACAATGCACATTCATTTGTATTTTTTCAGTAAAGTGCAAATTTTGTTCTGGCCTTGGGAAGGCATAGGGGTTTTGCGCCCAACTTATGTTAATTTCTTCAATAAAAACCTAAAAACACCTTCAATAAAAGCTTAATATGCCCCCAGGGAATAAATTACAACCCTTGCCCTGAGGGCTGTGGGGGGGGGGAGGGGTTGTCATCCTTAAAGACCAAATTTCCTAAACTTTTAACTACGTTGAATAAAATGGCTATCTAAAATATTGATTGGATGTGTTTGGGGAAAAGATGGCCTGAGAGGGGGGTTAGTTGCCCTCAAATCACTTTCGTCTATTGAAATGGGCACTAGCCCTTTGAATTTACAATAGAATGAGCCCTTTTTCAAGTTTCTACGACAAATGTTTCAACTAAAACCTTATATGCCCCCTGGGCATAACTTATAACTCTTGCCCTGAAGACTGTGGGGGGAGTGTCCTGCTCAAAGGTATAATTTCCTGAACTTTGAACTGCGTGGAACAGAATGGCTATCTCAAAATCTTTATTGGATGTGTTTGGGGAAATGGTGGGCGTGGAAGAGGTGTTAGTTGCTTTGCAATCACTTTCGACTATTAAAAAGGACACTAGCCATTTTAATTTCCAATCGAATGAGCCCTTTTTGAAGTTTCTACGACAACGCGTTATAAAAACCTTATATGCCCCTGGGCATAATTTACAACCCTTGCCCTGAGGGATGGGGGGGAGGCGTTGTCGTCCTCAAAGACTTAATTTCCAGAACCTAAAACTACGTTGAATAAAATGGCTATCTCGAAGTTTTGATTAGATGTGTTTGGGGAAAGGTGGGCGTGAGAGGCGGGTTAGTTGCCCTCTAATTACTTTCGACTATTAAAAAGGGCACTAGCCCTTTGAATTTCCAATCGAATGAGCCTTTTTTGAAGTTTCTACGACAACGCCTTCTATAAAAAACCTTATATGCCCCCAGGGCATAATTTACAACCCCTACCTTAAGGGCTGTGGGGGACTCTCCTCCTCAAAAATATAATTTCTATCTGGAAATCAACTACGCTGAACAAAAGGCTATCTCAAAATTTTGATTGGATGGGTTTCAGGAAACGGTGGGTGTGGAAGGGGTGTTAGTCACATTCCAATCACTTTCGACTATTAAAAAGGGCACCAGCAACTCCCATTTTCAATTGAATGAGCCCTTTTCTAAGGTTCTACGACAACTTCTTCGATACGAAGTACCCTGCTCTAAAGGAAAAAATTAATAAATAATACATTGTGCCAACATCGTTCTTATATGCCCCCAAGGTATAACGTAGAACCCTTGCCCTGGGGGTTGTGGGGGAGTGTCTTCCTCTTTACTCAGTCCCCGTTTCTTGTCTCGTTCTCGAGTGTCCCCGTTCTTTACTTAGGCAGTGCGATCGCGCTGCCTATGATTTACACAACAACTTTCTATATAAACCTTATATGCCCCCAGGGCATAAATTACAACCCTTGCACTGAGGGGGTTATCACCCTAAAGGACCTAATTTCCAGAACCTTGAACTACGTTGAACAAAATGGATATGGGCTCTGAGGGGGTTATCATCTCAACTAATTTCCAGAACTTTCAACTACGTTGAACAAAATGGATATCTCAAAATTTTGATATCTCAAAATTTTGATTGGATGTGTTTGGGAAAATGGTGGGCGTGAGAGAGGCGTTAGTTGCTATCCAATCAGTTTCAACTATTAAAAAAGGCCCTAGCCCTTTCAATTTCCAATTGAAAGAGCCCTTTTGAAGTTTCTACGATAACGCTTTCAATAAAAAATTTAAATACCCCCAGGGCATAACTTACAACCTTTGTACTGAGGGCTCTGAGAGGGTTATCATCTCAAAAGACCTAATTTCCAGAACTTTCAACTACGTTGAACAAAATGGATATCTCAAAATTTTGATTGGATGTGTTTGGGAAAATGGTGGGCGTAAGAGGGGCGTTAGTTGCTATCCAATCAGTTTCAACTATTAAAAAAGGCACTAGCCCTTTCAATTTCCAATTGAAAGAGCCCTTTTGAAGTTTCTACGACAACGCTTTCAATAAAAAGTTTATATGCCCCCAGGGCATAACTTACAACCCTTGCCCTGAGGGCTGTGTGGGGAGGGGTTGTCATCCTTAAAGACCTAATTTCCAAAACTTTCAACTACGTTGAATTAAATCGCTATCTAAAAATTTTGATTGGATGTGTTTTGGGAAAAGGTGGGCTTGAGAGGGGGGCTAGTTGCCCTCAAATCACCTTCGACTATTTAAAAGGGTACTAGCCATTTGAATTTCAAATCGAATGAGCCCTTTTTCAAGTTTCTACGACAAAGATTTCAAAAAGACCTTATATGCCCCCAGGGCACAACTTATAACCCTTACCCTGTTGACTGTGGGGGAGTGTTCTGCTCAAAGGTATAGTTTCCTGAACTTTGAACGTCGTGGGACAAATTGGCTATCTCACAATTTTTATTGGATGTGTTTGGGGAAATAGTGGGCTGGGAAGGGGGTTTGTTGCCTTCCAATCACTTTCGACTATTAAAAAGGGCACTATCCATTTCAATTTCCAATCGAATGAGCCCTTTTTGAAGTTTCTACGACATTGCGTTCTATAAAAGCCTTATATGCCCCCAGGGCATAACTTACAACCCTTGCCCCGAGGGTCTTGGGGGAGTGTCCTCCTCAAAAACATATTTTCAATCTGGATATCTACTAAGCTGAACAAAATGGCTATCTCAAAATTTTGAATGGATGTGTTTTGGGGAATGATGGGCCTGGGGTGGGGGGCTAGTTGCCCTCCGATCACTTTCGACTATTGAAAAGGGCACAAGCCCTTTGAATTTCCAATTAAATGAGCCTTCTTTAAGTTTCTACGACAACACCTTCTATTAAAACCTTATATGCCCCCAGGGCATAACTTACAACCCTTGCCCCGAGGGTTGTGGGGGAGTGTCCTCCTCAAAAACATATTTTCTACCTGGAAATCAACTACGCTGAACAAAATGGCTATCTCAAAATTTTGATTGGATGTCTTAGGCGGAATGGTGGGGGGGGGGGTTCAGCTAGTTGCCCTCCAATCACTTTCGACTATTAAAAAGGGCACAAGCCACTCCAATTTCCAATTGAATGAGCCCTTTTCAAAGTTTCTACGACAACTTCTTCGATACGAAGTGCCCTGCTCTGAAGGAAAAAAAAAATAATAAATGATACATTGTGTATCATCCAACATCGTTCTTATATGCCCTCAGGGCATAACTTAAGACCCTTGCCCCGAGGGTTGTGGGGGAGTGTCCTGCTCAAAACATATTTTCTATCTGGAAATCAACTACGCTAAACAAAATGGCTGTCTCAAAATTTTGATTGGATGTGTTTCGGGGAATGATTGGCGTGGGGGGGGGGGGCTTAGTTGCCCTCCAATCACTTTCGACTATTAAAAAGGGCACTAGCCACTCCAATTTCCAATCGAATGAGCCCTTTTTGAAGTTTCTAAGACAACTCCTTCGATACGAAGTGCACGGGTATGGAGAAAGCAGAAAAATAAATAATACATTGTGCCCACATCGTTCTTTACATAGGCAGCGCTATCGCGCTGCCTATGATATATCTCAACCCTACCTACACAAAACATGTCAAATAGAATTTTAGCGCCTTTTTGGTGACAAGTAACATCTTTTTAATCCTTAGTTGAAGGATCACCAGGCTCTTAAGTCAATATTCCCTTATTTAGAGTCAGAACCCTGTTTCATCAGATCAGATTTGACATTTTCTTACCTTCAATATGTCCAGTAGTTCTCCGCCTTTCTAGTCTCTTGGATCCAAATGATCATTCGTTGCCTGGATTTCCAGTCTTTTCAATCTTCCTGATCAGACTGTCAATTAAGTTCTTTTTATTGATTAAGGTGTTTCAATTAGCTGCCGAGCTATGACTCCGGTTGTTTAAATGGCATTAAGTGACCGAATATTTTAAAAGAAAATATTGCCATTTTAGTTGAAGAGAATCCTGTACCCTGACTTTTTTTTAAGTTGGCTGATGTCAACTATAATACCCGTTTTGTTTTTATTTTTACCACGGAATTTTGTTTTTTTAAGCGAAGGATATTAAAAATGAAATCTGATTGTGAGAATTGTTCAAATGAAAACTTACACAGTTATATGCCTTAAAAAAATTTAGAAATTTCTTGAAATTTTTGTTGCGTTCCGTACGGTAAAGTTCTTTGCCCCCCCCCTAGAACCAAGATCCTGAATATGACCCATCTCCAGACCGCAAAAACTGAGAACTCCTTGCAATGTCTGGTGGTTCAACTTTTCTTGTATTTCGTTAGGTTTTTAAGATAATTGTGTTTTTTTCCCATAGTATATATCAGTTAGATCTGCATCTCTTTTTAAAGAAACAGTAGCAAATTTTGAGCTTTTGAAATCCAAACATTGCATTTTTTAAATTCAAATATTTGCCACAACTCCAAGTCTTCATTGGACAACAATTTGGCCCTTATTTGTGCCATAATTGTTGTTCTTGATACAAAATAGCCAAAAACAGCACTTAATTATGGCACTCTCGATTTTGTTACTTAAAATTTATACGAGATGTACAACTTTTGAACGAGCCCTTATTTATCTATCGAAAACCCTCCAGTGTCCCGGTAGCAAAAAACGGAAAAAATCACTGATTCCAATGCCAAAATGGTTTCGAAGTTTGTATTAGTTTTAAGATCGATCATTGCAAGCCTCCGGTTAAAGGTCATTGGCTATAGTGATTCCTAAGGTGCGCTTTGCGTTTTGAATAGCTACAGTCTCATGCAATTTTCTTAAAGTCTGAAAACGTTTTCTTCATAATTATAAATCATTACTTAATTGAACCTGGATTATAATTACCATTTTCGAATTATTGTCAATTGATTCGTTCTATGAACATTCGTGCTGCCAATTCATTTGCAATTGGTGTTTATTATTTTGGTATGAAATTACATGATAAACTGTAGTTCCTGTTTTTTTTTTTTTTTTAAATAAGCCCAAAAATGGCAATCATGTACAGGGACGATGCAGTGAAACGAAACTCTTCTACGTTGAGTATGTCGAAGGTTAACTTCAGATATGCCATGCACACACGCAATAAAATACAGCAGTTTCCCTCTACTGTTTTTGCTTTTGATCCCCGTATCAATATTTATTTTAAAAAGCAAACAAAGTTTATAGTCTATAGTCTCATATTCATAGTTTATAGACTATAGTTTATGGTTTATTATACGCTATAGTTTATAGTCTTTTATAGTCTCATATTTATAGTCTCTATAGTCTCATATAAAAATGGCAAAAGAAAATAGAGAGTCTTCATTTTGCTATTCAATGTTTCCTAATATAAATTACTTTTTTTTCAACTTGTTGTGGGTTTACTAGCCTATATGATAGATTTTTATTCTTAAACGAAATACTGCCTGAGTCCTGTATTGTTCATGAGTTAGTAAAATATTCTACTCCAAGGTGCATTACAACATTTATTCATATATCCATCAGCTATCATTTTAATCAGTTGCCCATAACTGTGTAGATGAATTCCTCTGCTAAAAAAAGGACAAAAAATGCGGACTAGCCAAATTCATATCTTTCACAAGTTAGTAAAATACTGTTTTTCAGAATTCCTTCCAGAGCATTTTCCAACAATAAATTTTCAAATAATCATTATTTGATAGATTGTTCTTCTTCTGAAAAGGGAAACTGCTGAGTGCTGCATTGTTCATAATTAGTAAAATATTCTACTGCAAGGTGCATTACAAAATTTATTCATTTATCCATAAGCTATCACTTTAATCAGTTGCCCATAACTGTGTAGATGAATTCCTCTGCTAAAAAAAGGACAAAAAATGCGGACTAGCCAAACTCATATCTTTCACAAGTTAGTAAAATACTGTTTTTCAGAATTCCTTGCAGAGCATTTTCCAACAATAAATTTTCAAATAATCATTATTTGATAGATTGTTCTTCTTCTGAAAAGGGAAACTGCTGAGTTCTGCATTGTTCATGAATTAGTAAAATATTCTACTGCAAGGTGCATTACAAAATTTATTCATTTATCCATAAGCTATCACTTTAATCAGTTGCCCATAACTGTGTAGATGAATTCCTCTGCTAAAAAAAGGACAAAAAATGCGGACTAGCCAAATTCATATCTTTCACAAGTTAGTAAAATACTGTTTTTCAGAATTCCTTGCAGAGCATTTTCCAACAATAAATTTTCAAATAATCATTATTTGATAGATTGTTCTTCTTCTGAAAAGGGAAACTGCTGAGTGCTGCATTGTTCATTAATTAGTAAAATATTCTACTGCAAGGTGCATTACAAAATTTATTCATTTATCCATAAGCTATCACTTTAATCAGTTGCCCATAACTGTGTAGATGAATTCCTCTGCTAAAAAAAGGACAAAAAATGCGGACTAGCCAAATTCATATCTTTCACAAGTTAGTAAAATACTGTTTTTCAGAATTCCTTGCAGAGCATTTTCCAACAATAAATTTTCAAATAATCATTATTTGATAGATTGTTCTTCTTCTGAAAAGGGAAACTGCTGAGTGCTGCATTGTTCATTAATTAGTAAAATATTCTACTGCAAGGTGCATTACAAAATTTATTCATTTATCCATAAGCTATCACTTTAATCAGTTGCCCATAACTGTGTAGATGAATTCCTCTGCTAAAAAAAGGACAAAAATGCGGACTAGCCAAATTCATATCTTTCACAAGTTAGTAAAATACTGTTTTTCAGAATTCCTTGCAGAGCATTTTCCAACAATAAATTTTCAAATAATCATTATTTGATAGATTGTTCTTCTTCTGAAAAGGGAAACTGCTGAGTGCTGCATTGTTCATGAATTAGTAAAATATTCTACTGCAAGGTGCATTACAAAATTTATTCATTTATCCATAAGCTATCACTTTAATCAGTTGCCCATAACTGTGTAGATGAATTCCTCTGCTAAAAAAAGGACAAAAAATGCGGACTAGCCAAATTCATATCTTTCACAAGTTAGTAAAATACTGTTTTTCAGAATTCCTTGCAGAGCATTTTCCAACAATAAATTTTCAAATAATCATTATTTGATAGATTGTTCTTCTTCTGAAAAGGGAAACTGCTGAGTTCTGCATTGTTCATGAATTAGTAAAATATTCTACTGCAAGGTGCATTACAAAATTTATTCATTTATCCATAAGCTATCACTTTAATCAGTTGCCCATAACTGTGTAGATGAATTCCTCTGCTAAAAAAAGGACAAAAAATGCGGACTAGCCAAATTCATATCTTTCACAAGTTAGTAAAATACTGTTTTTCAGAATTCCTTGCAGAGCATTTTCCAACAATAAATTTTCAAATAATCATTATTTGATAGATTGTTCTTCTTCTGAAAAGGGATATTGCTGAGTCCTGCATTGTTCATGAGTTAGTAATATATTCTACTGCAAGGGGTATAGGTATTGTGTAGATGAGTTCTTCTAATAAAAAAAATGTGGACTAGCCTAATTCATTTCTTAACTGTTCACAACTTAGTAAAATACTCTTTTTTGAAATGTATTGCAAAACATTTTCCAATAACTATTTTCCAAATAATTATTATTTGATAGTTTGTTCTTCTTCTTAAAAGAGATACTGCCTGGGTCCTGTACTGTTCTTGAGTTAGTAAAATATTCTACTGCATTACCAAATGTATCCATTTATCCATACGCTATCATTTTAATTAGTTGTCCATGACTGCAGGTAAATTCTTCTACACACATTTACATACACACACACGCACAAAAACAAGGACTAGCCTAACTCATATCTTAACTGTTCACAAAGTAGTAAAATACTCTTTGGGAATGCATTGCTGAACATTTTATTATTTATCAAATTATCAATTCAATTTAATTCAATTCAATTTATTCGAATAAAAACATAACACAAACATGAATAACAATAAAGATCCTAGAAGAGAACTTGTAAAGGGCCAAAATAAGAAAAAAATAAAGTAACACTGAAAAAAAAGATAGAAAAATAAAACATGGGTAATTAAAGCAAATAGGTTAAAAATTGAAAGATTAAATTATATTATCAAGTTTTGTTACATTTTTGTACAGCTTGCAGAAACTTGTTGCTAATTCAACACTGGAGGGTATTTTGTTCCATTGAATAATATATTTATAAATGGGAGATTGCTGGGCAGCACTAGAAACGCATTTAGGAATTATAAAGGCTCTATTGGATGAACGGAGACAGTGGGCTTCCGAATTATTAATATTATAATAGGTTAGTAGTTGAGGAGGAAGATTATTGTGGAAAGCAGAGTAAGCAAGCTATAAGTTTAGTTTTTGTATGATTTGATCAAGTGGAGCTATGCCAAAATCTGAATACAAATCACGGGTTGGATATAGACGAGGAAGCCGAAAAAACTGCTTTAATGGCACGGTTTTGGGAAAATTTGAGTTTTTTAGTGAAGGACCGGTTTGTATTTCCCCAAACTGATCCGCAATAAGAAAAGTAAGGAAAAATAAAAGAATAACAGAGGGTAACTAGGATGTCAGGAGGAAGAAAATAATTCACACGGTTAATCATAGCTACTTGTCTCAAAATTATTGCTGTGATGTAAGAAATATGATTAGAGAATGACAAGCATGAGTCAATAAATACACCAAGAAACTTGGCAACCTCCGCTTGTGGGAGGATGTCGGAGGAGTACTTGAGGCCAAGAGCAGGTTGAATTACGTCTTTGTTATAGGGGGTTCTGAATAATACTATTTGACTTTTTTTGCTATTAATGGTCATGTTATTCGTAAGGCACCACGCCTGGACTCTGTTCAGAAGGACTTGGGCAGAGGTTATTGCCAATGGTAAATTGGTGCCAGTGATGAAGAAGTTGCTGTCATCAGCAAATAGTACAGGATACACTGAAGGGCCCAGGTCCATAACGAGATCATTGATATATAGGAGAAATAAAATAGGGCCTAGAACGGAGCCTTGCGGGACACCCCTCCGAACAGGTAAGGGCTGAGAGGATACTCCACCCAAGCCCACACTCTGTACCCTTCCAGATAGATAAGAATCAAACCAAGAGAGGGGAACACCACTAATACCGTAAATTTTTAATTTACTTATTAAAATACTATGATCGACAGTGTCAAAGGCCTTAGAGAAATCCAAAAATAAGCCCAATACAGTTTTTTAAGGTCGAGTTGTGAGCGTATGAACTGTTTGGCGTCAATTAGAGCATGAGAAGTTGAAAATTTCGGCCTAAAGCCATATTGGTGAGGAGAAATACAAGGAAACAGAGTGCTGACTCCCAAGCAGAAAGGGAGACAGACGTCTGAAGATGATCTCGATTACTTTGGATATAACAGGAAGAATTGAGATTGGACGATAATTACCTATCTCAGTTGGATCACCCTTTTTAAGAACTGGAATAACAATGGCTGACTTTAGTAAATCAGGGAAAACTCCGTGGGCTAAAGATAGGTTGGCAATATGCTTGATGGGCTCGTAAACAAACAGAGATATGGTCTTCAGGAGCCTATTACTTAATCCAAGACAGTCAGGTGTAAAACTATTAGGGAGAGAACCAATGATTTGAAGTACCTCATTGCTATCAGTTGGGCAGAAAAACATGGATCTAGAATTGAAGCAAGGGAATACAGCCTTTAAGGAGGAGCGGGAGTCAGTATGAGGAACGTTAGAAAAATAATTATTAAATGCGTCAGGTGCATGTAAAGGGTCAATTAATCTGCCATTTGTGTCTTTAAGGCGAATAGGTATAGACTTTGATTTTCTATTTTTTGAGAGTATGTCATTGGTGGACCAAATCTTTTTCAGGTTTCCTTTGCAATTGAGAATTTTTGTATAATAATAATTTTTCTTCGCTTCATGGATGAGTTTAGTGTATAAGTTTTTATAATTTTTATAATTTGATAGGTCAATATCATTACTGGTCTTACAGGCTAACTTATATAATTTGTTTTTGGGATATGAGGAGACAATGAGGCTATGTGACATCCAGGGTCATATTGGGATAGTTTTCCGGTTAGGTTTACGAATAGAAAAAGTTGAATGGATAATCACACTTAGCCTTTGCGCAAAACCATTTGTGGCAGAATTTACCTCTTGACAATTTAAAACATCGGACCAGTCAGTGGTTCTTAGGCGATCGGAAAAATGGGTTATATTTGCAGAGCTGTAATTTCTAGTAGGTGTTGGGATATTAATTCTAGAGCGTAGAGGTAGTGGTTGCGAAGGTAGTGACAAGTAAATAGGAAAAGGGTCTGACAGATCCGAAAATATTATATTTGAGGACAGGTCAATTCCCAGGGAAGTGGATACAAAAATGTTATCAATTAATGTTGAAGTTGATCTCACAGGATCGACTCTACTGGGGGAAAAAATTGTGGGTAGAAGACCACTCGCGGTTACCGATTCAAAAAAAAGTGTCAGATTCAATACTTTTACCAAATTTGAGTAGGTTACAATTAAAGTCCCCAAGAACTATTGCCTTTTTATGGGGTAGATTAATAAAATTAGAGAAATCATCAAACAGATTACAAAAACATGAGGTCGGAAATGGAGGAGGTTTATAAAATAAGGAGAGTATATAGGAATTTTGGCCGATAACTATGTTAACAATTATTGAATAAATACATCTGAGATTTATTTGTGTAGAGAAAATAGATTCGCACTCTGATAGCCTGGTAAAATTTACATTCGAACGGATGTAAAGTGAGATACCCCCAGAACACTTTGTCAATCTGCTGGGCATATGGATTATTTGGTAACCAGGGAGTAAAAAGTCACTAGTGTCATCATTATCGGAAAGCCATGTCTCTGTTAATCCTATTACGTCAAAAGGGCAGACACCATTGAATGAAATTAAATCTTTAAACTTGAGCCACTTATCCTAGATGCTTCTAATGTTGAAACAAAGAACATTAAGGGAATTATTATTTACTAGTTTTGGCTTCACATTGGTAGCAAAATCGAGAATATCAAAGTATTTACAACTAGCATGAGTTAAGGTACCATCGGGGCTGCTTATAGGGTTGGCATGAATGAATGATTTCATTCAGTGATTAAACCCGTACAGAGTATTCCACTATCTAATCTACAAAATATAGCATAAAATATCAAAAACTGAGAATCACAAGCAAAATACTAAACACCACACAGAAATAAGGAAAAGGAAAAACAATAAATTGACAACAATTATTAGCACTTAATAGTAATTAAACGAAGGAAAAAAAAAACATACAATATCTAGTCTCTTTGTTCGGTTCAAGTATTCCAAAACGGCATACCGAGCCTCTTTAATGAACCTGATAACATTAATATTAAAATTATTAGAGTAAGAAAAACCTTGTAATTTACATTGCATTTCAGTTCTTTCATTTTCAAAAAAATTACACTCAAAAAGATAATGATATAAAGTCTCCTCGTCACCACAATCGCAATTGGAACAATCACTTTTATTAATTCTACATAAAAATGAACTTAATTTACAGTGACCAGTTACAAATAGGGTTGGCATGCTGGTTACTTTCTATATCGGAATAATTAAAAGCAATGTTATTAGAAAGGGATAAATTAGTTAAAAACGAAAAGTCACACATTAATTAGTCGTCGGGCATTCTTGTTGGGTATCTTCTCGCTTGGGTTTTGCTTTGAAAAACCCAACTATATTTAGAAAGAATATCATTTTATGAATTTCTAATTAGGCTTTTTCATTGCTATCTTGATATATTCTTTTTCTGCTTAAAAAAAGAATGCCGTGAGCCCTTTCTTTATTGTTAAAAAGTTAGCAAAATATTCTTTTGCGGTGTGTACTGTCCAATACTTGAATGTTTTAGTGAATCATTGTCTTTTAACTATTTGAATAAATTTATTATTTCAACTTCTGTAATTACAGAATATTTTATTTCACTTTGCCCTAGTTTTTCAAATAATTTATTTCGATTCACTAATACTACTCGAGTCGTAATTCGGTCTTTCTTTCTGCAAAGATTTATTTGTGTACTTGACCTGAACCAATCAACAATAAATATATGTTAAATCGACCTTTGTGAAAACATTGCGTGACCTTATGCGAGTAAACGGAATGAAAACACCAATTATTATTCTACATCATAATGTTTGCTTTACTCACGTTAAATTAATCAATTTTCTAGGAAACTTGCGAAGTCAACCATCCTGTTGAGTAATTGAACTAGCTTTAAATATAATCAAATAAAGAAAAACAATTTCTTTATATATATATATATATATATATTATATATATATATATAATATATATATATAATATATATATAGATATATATATATATAATATATATATATAATATATATATATATATATATATATATATATATATATATATAGATATATATATATATATATATATATATAATATATATATATATTATATATATATATATATATATATATATATATATATATATGTATATATGTATATATGTATATATATATATATTATATATATATATATATATATATATATATATATATAATATATATATATATATATATATATATATATATATATATATATATATATATATATATATATATATATATATTATATATTATATATATATATATATACCAAGAATTTGAGGTTTGAGTATTTGGGGAAAAATTTTTAACCATAGAACATTCTCCACATATCTACTTTGGGCTGCAAAACCCGTTTAACCTTTATTTCAAGGACTCCGAAATAGGTGCAAACTAAGGCCAATTCCTGATATTCCACTTGTTTCAGTTTGTAGGCCACTAACCTAGGCATAGTAGGCTATTACAACTCGTCAGGCCAGGAGGTCTCTCCTGGATAATTGCTTGCATGTAAGTTTTCCCAGAATGATAAAATATAATTTAAAAAAAGTTAAGGTATAACGCTTCACAACAGGTGGAGGAGTTCATCTTTTGTCTAGGGTGCATGCTGGGTAAATTTTTAGTTCTTTCTATTCTTTAGCTAGGTAGACGGTGAGCACACCAATGGACTCGTCTTAATAAACTCTTTCTAAATATAGTAGTCTGCCTCCTCTGCAAGTTTTATTTTGAGCCCCTAAAGGGACTCTTAAAGTGAATCCTTGTTTCTCATTATAAAATGGTTACCAGAATTTAAGGAAACCATTATAAATAATCATAAATATGTACTTATCTCATTAAAAAAATTGTTTTGCCTTACTTTGCACCCTTCCTCCTCTCTGATAGACTAAGATTACGTCCACTAATATATTTAAGCTATATATATAAATAGCACGACTCGTTTCTTCTTTACTATTTTACGGCAAAAGCTAATCAATCGTTAGAAAAGAAAGAGTTGTGCTATTCTAAAATGAATTTAAAAAAAAACTTTCCGAAAAATTTATTTTGGTACTTGTATGATATGCGCCATACTTCTTTGCGCCTTACTTCTTTTAATATGTTTCTCTGACATTCAATCCTAGTGTGAAATATACCAAAGAAAAATTAAAATATAATACTTTAGAAATAAATTTTGGCTATATATTTGCACATTAGGGGGATGGGGGGGGGGTAAAGTATAGCGGGTCTGCATGCCTAATTTGTTAAGTACAATTATTCTGCATATTATGAATTAAGAATTGTTTTCTAACTTCATGCTGTCCAAATACTTTATCCTCTCCCCCAGTGCGCAAATATACATCCCAAATTATTTATTTTCCATTTATTCTGTCACTTCTCTTTGTCTTGTCTGACGCTAAGCTGAAAGAAACTAATGAAACAAACCGGTTCTATAATGTGTGAATGATTGAACAAGTTGAGCGGTAGGACGTTTATCATAAAAGTACCTATATTTTTCAAACAAAAGTAAAGGCCGTTTTAAAATTAAGGTCAGCAGAAATAAAACCTATAAAAATTCAAACTCAAAACGACCAGAAATTACTATTAAACAATAAATGACACCCAAAACGAACAGAAAGTGAATTAAACAATCATAGCAAACAAACATATAACAGGTATCATTTAAATGAATCAATATCCATAAAACAAGTAAAACTCAAAATGAATATGCAAATCAATCTTAAAGTGAACGGAAATCACTATAAGCAAGAGCTTGGCTACTGCCCCTTTCCCGAACAGTAAAAGTGTATAGCCTATTGCGTCATTGGCTTTACTGAAAAAGAATTATATTACAACTATTTTCTTTTGTACTAATTAGAACATTGAAAATCAAATAAAAATTCCAGTGAAATTAAGTCTTGAATGATGAGCTTTCAGCAATTTATATTATTATATATCAAATATTCAGTTGAGATATATTATTTATTTCCAAGACTGTCCAAGACATACAGTTTTCACTACAAATAAGAATTTAGTTACTGCCCTTTTCCCTAACTGTAAAAGTCCAAAGCCTACTGCCTATTTGGTGCTTTACTGAAAACAAATTATATTACACACATTTTCTTTTGTACTTATTACAACAATGAAAATAAAAATGAAAATTGTAGTGAAATAAAATCTTGAGCTGATGAGCTTTCAGCAACTAATATGATTATATTTCAAATATTCAGTTTAATTTTATTAGTTCTTTACAAGACCGTTCAACACACATATTGTTTTCAGTAAAGTGCCAGTGACGCAATAGGCTTTATACTTTTACCGTCAGGGAAGGGAGCAGTAGCTAAACTCTTCTTTGTAGTGATTTTTGTTCGCTTGAAGCTTGGTTTCTATATACAATTTAAGTTTTACTCGATTTATGATTTCTTCATTCATTTACATTAGTACCAGTTACACCCAATTTTCCTCAAAGTATCACAACTAGTATCAAATTAACAATATCAAAGTAGCAAAGTATTAAAGTAAATAAAATATCAAAATAAACACAGTATCAAAGTGAACAAAGTATAAAAGTAACAATAAGCAGCTTGCATTACTTGCAGCCCTTGCTCCGTAAATTAAAGTTTTGCTCCGTAAATCCATAAATCCAAGTATCTAAGTAAAGAAGACATGAAAGTAATAACAAGCAACTTGAATAGCACATAGCCCTTTCCTGGGGGTTGGGAGGGGGGTTCAACCTCGGAAGCATAGTTATTTGGCCTTTGGACTATTTTAAACAGCATGGTTATCTCGAAAGCTTAACCGGATGCCTTAGAGAAAGAAGGGGTTGGCGAGAGGGGGGCTGGTTGCCGGTTGGTCACTTTCGACTCTTCTAGCTCTTCTCAAAAAGAGTTATAAGTTTCAATTTACAATTGAATGAGCACCCTCCTAGGTTAACCCGCGCATCTCTTCCATAAAAATTTTATATGTTAACAATGGGCAACTTTCAAAAGTTACAAACCTTACCCCTGGGGCTATGGCGGGTTTTCCAACCCTTGAGTTATAGTTATATGAATTTTGGACTATTTTCAACAAAATGGTGATTCTAAAATTTTAATCAGATGCATTCGAGAAAAAAATGCGTGAGGGGTGAGGTGAGGTGCTGGTCACTCCCTGATTACTTTCGAATCGTATAAAAAGCAAAAGAAATTTCGATTTCCAATCAAATGAACCTCCTCCAAAGGTTATAATACCACACTTTCCGTAAAAACTTTATATGCTAGCGATGAGTAACTGGCGTAATTTGTAACCCTTTCCCCGAGGACTGGAGGGGGATTCTAAACCCAGAACTCTAGCTATTTGACATTTGGACTATTTTTTAACAAAATTGCTGTCTCAAAATTTCGATCCGATACATTTGGGAAAAAGAGGCAGTGGGGGGGGGGAGGGGGCAGTTGTTTTCCGATGACTTTAGACTCAAAAAGGAACTAAAGCTTTCAATTTTCAATAAAATAAGCTTCCTGCATAGTTTATTCGACCACCACTTCTACAAAAAACATGATATGCTCCTGAGACATAATCTACAATCCTTGTCCCAGGCTCAGGGGAATGTGTCAATCCCAAAGACATTATTATAAGAGATTTGGACAATTTTGGACAAAATGGCCTTCTATAAAGTTAGATTGAATGCATCTGGGGAAAAGAGGGCGTCGGAAGGGAGCTATTTGCCCTCCAATCACTTTCGACTCTTTAAAAGGGAAATTTTCAATCAAATGAGCCTCCTCTAAAGTTTAAATGGCCACCTTTTCAATAAAAACCTTATATACCCCAGGAGTATGACTTACAACCCTTGCACCAGGGCTCTGGGGGTTGTATCAGCCCCCAAGGCATTGTTATATAGTCTTTGGACTAAATTGAACACAATGGCTATCTCAAATTTTTGATGTATGTATTTGAGGAAAAGAGGGTGTGGGGGCCTGTTGCCCAATTCCTTTCCATAAAACCTTATATGCCCCCGGGGAGTAACCTTTAGCCCTTGGTTCCGGGCTTTGTGCGCCTTTGTCACCCCAAAGGCATTGTTATATGATACATGGACTATTCTGAACAAAATGACTATCTAAAAATTATGACCGGATTCATTTGGGGAAAAGCAGGGTGGGGGCTAGTTCCGATCACTGTTGACTCTTAAAATGGAACTAGAATTTTCAGTTTCTAGTCGAATGAGGCCCATCCAAATTTGAAATGACTACTCCTTTCATAAGGACCTTATATGCCTACGGAGCTTAACTTACAACGCTTGCCCCTGGGTTCTGGGGAGTTGTGTAACCAACAGAGCTTTTGTTATATGATCTTTAGTCTATTTTGAACAAAATGACTATCTAAAAAACTTGATCGAATGCATTGGGGGAAAAGACGGTGTGGGGGGGGGATAATTACCATCCGACCACTTTTGACTCCTGACAAGGGAACTAGATCTTTCAATTTCGTATTATTTGAGCCCCCTTCGAAACTTATACGACCAGCTCTTCCATAAAATTTTCGTATGCACCCGGGGAATAACTTTAACCCTTGCCCTGGGCTCCGGGGGAGGTTGTGTTGACCCCATAGTTTTATTATCTGATCATTGGAATATTTTGAACAAAATGGCTATCTCAAAATTTTAATTGGATACATTTGAGGAAAAGAGAGCATGGGGGGGGGGGTTGATACCCTCCGGTCACGTTTGACTCTAAAAAGGGAACTAGAACTTCCAATTTCCAATGAAATGAGCTTTATCTGAAGTTTATACGACCATCCCTTACATAAATGTCTTGTATACCCCCAGGACATAGCTTCCTACATTTGCTCCTGGGCTCTAGGGAGGGGGGATATCAACCCCAGAGTTCTAGTTTTCTGATCTTGGAACTGATCTGGCTCGTGGGGGAAGGGCATTTACCTCTTATCACTTTTGACTCTTAAAAAGGATACTAGAACTACCAATTTCCAATCGAATGAGTCCCTTCCGAAATTTACACGGCCACTCTTCCATATGAAGTGCCTCTGGGAATAAAAATGAAACATTGAAGCCTTATGGTCTTTACTACAGACAACGCGACAGCGTTGCCTCTGAAATTAAGTGAAAGTTTGTAGTGGTTTGTATATATATCCTTCAGAGGATGAGGAGGGGATTAAGTAAAATAATCCACTTTCATTATTGACATAAACAAGTATGTAAGATTGTTTTGAAATACATTTTAGGACTTATGGCAATTATTTTTTTATAGGCAAGTAATAATAAACAAGGTATTACTCTAAGAGCCCCATGTTTCTAAGAGTCTCAAAGCAAAATTTATGAAGGAAGCGGTTTTTATATCTGGAACGAGCATGAGAAGACGCGGTGTGTTACCTTTAGAAAGGTGGTGTGTTACCTTTAATCCTATATAATTAATGAAATAAACTCCAAGTTTACCACCCCTTGCACCCTTTATAAAATTGACTACAAGATCTTTGCATGCAATGAAGAATTGTGATGCAACTTTTTATTTTGAGGACAAACGATACCACTATTAAAAATGTAATTTGGTTATTGTCTGTGAAAGAGAAAGTATATATGCTATGTTATTTTTAAGGATTTGTTATTTTTAAGGATTTGTTATTTTTAAGGATTTGTTATTTTTAAGGATTTGTTATTTTCAAGGATTAACCGAGGATGAAACCAATATTGGCTTTTTTTCGAACTGACTATTTTGCACTGAGGTTTTATTCCTAACAACTCAGGAGCCGTTAAGGAGATTTGATACTTTAAAGGCTCACTCTATCGCGTCAAATATAGGACTAAGATTTTTACCTTGTGTGGCCAAATTATTTAGAATTGATTTGACAGTTTCGCCATTACTTATATGGCTTGGACAAGAGATCCCAACAAACGATAGAAGACTAAAATCCAGCATCTATTTCCCGGATATCAGAGGCAACGCTGTAGCGTTGCCTATAGTAAAGGCCATACGACTCCAATGTTTTATTATTATTATTTATTATTTTTTCCCCAGAGGCACTTCATATGGAAGGAGTCGTCGTAGAAGCTTCAAAGGGGGCTCAATCGATTGGAAATCGAGAGTTCTAGTGCCCTTTTTAATAGTCGAAAATGATTGGAGGGCAACTAGCCCTCCCACGCCCATCATTCCCCCAAACACATCCAATCAAAATTTTGAGATAGCCATTTTGTTCAGCGTAGTTGATTTCCAAATAGAAAACATATTTTTGAGGAGGATACTCCCCCACAACCCTCAAGACAAGGGTTTTAAGTTATGCCCTGGGGGCATATAAGGTTTTTATAGAAGGCGTTGTCGTAGAAACTTCGAAACAGGCTCATTCGATTGGAAATTAAAGAGCTAGTGCCCTTTTTAATAGTCGAAAGTGATTGGAGTGTAACTAGCCCCCCTCCCCCCACGCCCATCATTTCCCCAAACACATCCAATCAAAATTTTCAGATAGCCATTTTGTTCAGCGTAGTTGATTTCCAAATAGAAAATATATTTTTGAAGGGGACACTCCCCAACAACCCTCAGGGCAAGGGTTTTAAGTTATGCCCTGGGGGCACATAAGGTTTTTATAGAAGGTGTTGTCGTAGAAACTTAAAAACAGGCTCATTCGATTGGAAATTAAAGGGCCAGTGCCCTTTTTAATAGTCGAAAATGATTGGAGTGCAACTAGCCCCCCCCCCCCCACGCCCATCATCCCCCCAAACACATCCAATCAAAATTTTGAGATAGCCATTTTGTTCAGCGTAGTTGATGTCCAGATATAAAATATATTTTTGAGGAGGATACTCCCCCACAACCCTCAGGGCAAGGGTTTTAAGTTATGCCCTGGGGGCATATAAGGTTTCTCTAGAAGGCGTTGTCGTAGAAACTTCAAAACATGCTCATTCGATTGGAAATTAAAGGGCTAGTGCCCTTTTTAATAGTCGAAAGTGATTGGAGTGTAACTAGCCCCCTTCCCCCCACGCCCATCATTTCCCCAAACACATCCAATCAAAATTTGAGATAGCCATTTTTGTTCAGCGTAGTTGATTTCCAGATTGAAAATATATTTTTGAGGAGGACACTCCCCCACAACCCTCAGGGCAAGGGTTTCAAGTTATGCCCTGGGGGCATATAAGGTTTTTGTAGAAGGCGTTGTCGTAGAAACTTCAAAACAGGCTCATTCGATTCGAAATTAAAGGGCTAGTGCCCCTTTTAATAGCCGAAAGTGATTGGAGGGCAACTAGCCCTCCCCCCACGCCCATCATTTCCCCAAACACATCCAATCAAACTTTTGAGATAGCCATTTTGTTCAGCGTAGCTGATTTCAAGATAGAAAATATGTTTTTGAGGAGGACAATCCCCCACAACCCTCAGGGTAAGGGTTTTAAGTTATGCCCTGGGGGCATATAAGGTTTTTATAGAAGGCGGTGTCGTAGAAACTTCAAAAAAGGCTCATTCAATTGGAAATTCTGAGGGCTAGTGCCCTTTGCAATAGCCGAAAGTGATTTGAGGCCAACTAACCCCCCTCTCACGCCCACCTTTTCCCCAAACACATCCAATCAAAATTTTAAGACAGCCATTTTATTAAACGTAGTTTTAAGTTCTGGAAATTAGGTCTTTGAGGATTACAACTCCCCCAAAGCCCTCAGGGCAAGGGTTGTAATTTAAGGATTCTCCGAATCCTTCATATTATTTCTTATGGAAGGGATGCTCGTATAAACTTTAGAGAGGGCTCATTTGATTGAAAATTGAAAGTTCTTGTTCACTTTTTAAGAGTCAAAAGAGATTGAAGGGCAACTAGCCCCTCTCCCTCCTCCACGCCCTAAATGCATCAGATAAAAACTTTGAGATAGACATTTTGTTAAAATAGTTCAGAGTTCTGATAACAAAAAACTCCGGTGTCGACACAGCCCACCAGGGCCAAGCGATAGGCGTTGTAAGTTATGCCCTGGGGTATAACTTATTAAGGGGGGTTTATAACTTATGGGAAGGAGTTTTGTATGGGAAGAACACATAGGAAATCTGTTATAATTATCCAATTATAAGGTTAAAATACATACTCTGTGATAGATGCAAAATTGCTTTGGCACACAAATTCCTATTAAGGTCAATTCCGAACAGTCCTGATCCCTTTGTGTCAGCAAGTGAAATGGTATAAACCCCCTTATTGGAGCTATTTTTTCAATCCATTCATTGCTGTCAATCGCTGTCCACAAGTTATGCAAGCTGTCTATTGTTCATATATAAGGTTTTTATCAAAGAGGTAATCGTATAGACTTTGAAAAAAGCCTCATTCGATTTAAATTGAAAGTTCTAGATCCGTTTTTTAAAGTCAAGAATAACCGGATAGTAAGCACTCCCCCTCCCATTCCATAAAAACTTGAAACTTTTTGCAATCAAAAACGAACAAAAATTAATTAAAAAAAACTTTCCGAAAAATACGTTTTTCAAAGAAAAGTAAAGGCCATTTTAAACTTAAGCTCAGGAGATACAAATACCTGTTAAAATTAAAACTAAAAACGGCCAGAAATTACTATTAAATAGTAAATGAAACCCAAAACGAACAGAAATTAAATAAACAATCATAGCAAAAAACATACACAACAAGTAATAATATAAATGAATAAATAGATCTTAAAGCGAGTAATGCTTAGATTGAATATGAAAATCAAGCTTAAAACGAAAATAAATATTTTGCTATTAAAGTATAAATGAAACTTAAAACGAACAGAAATTAAATAAACAATCAATGCGAACAAACATACAATATATATTAATGTAAATGAATAAATAAATCTTAAAACGAGTGAAACTTAAATTGAATATGCAAATCAAGTTTGAATCGAATAAAAATAACTACAATCAAGAGTTTGGGTATCCTCTGACTGCAAAAGCCTAAAACCTACTGCGGCATTGGCGCTTTACTGAAAACGAATTATATTACAAACGTTTTCTTTTGTACTTAATATTGAAAATAAATATTAAAATTACAGTAAAATTTTGAACTGATGAGCTTTTAGCAATTAATATCATTATGCATCAAATATTCAGTTTAATTTATTAGTTCTTTTCAAAATTGGTCAAGACAAATATAGTTTCACTACAAGCAAAGTTTGGATACTGCCCCCTTCTTTAACTGTAAAAACCCAAATCCTTCTGCGTCATTGGTGCTTCACTGAAAACGAATTACTCGTATATTACAAATTTATTATTTTCCAGTTCTTACAGCATTGAAAATGAAAATCAAAATTACAGTGAAAAAAAAATCTTGAACTGATGGATCTTTCAACAATTAATATCATTATATATCTAATATTCAAGTTGATTTTATTTATACTTTCCAAGACTGTTCAAGACTCATATAGTTTTTGCCATTTTTTTTTAACTCTGCCATTTTTTGTAACTAATCGTGTTAGTTTGTTATGAAAACATTCTATGGCTTCTAGGCATTTCTATTTGAGCGGAAAACTGCACCTCAAACTTTGTGGAACATGCATTTTCTTGCATGAAACACCAAAATATAATAAAATGTCAAGTTTTGGAGTGTTCCACCACTTGCAAGCAAGTGCCATTGGTATTTTTGAATCCGTATGGTCAATTTAGGGGGTGGAGGGTAGGCTAATTCTCGTAGCAGCCCCATTCTGTCGTGGTATGGTTCACATTTTCAACACCTGGCATCCGGACTATCATATAATCTACCAAGCATACAACTGTCCCAAATCAGTATCAATAAATAAATAAAACCCAAAACGAACAAAAATTAAAATAAATATTAGAGTCAAACTCAAAACGAGCATAAATTAATGTGAGTAGGGTTCAAAACCCCTATGCTTTCTAAAAGCCAGAATATAATTTGTACTTTACTGAAAAAAATTCAAATGAGTTTACTGAAAAAAATGTGCATTGTCAATTTAATATACATATGCTGATATTTATTCCCTAAAATATTAATTAATTTTTGATTTCTTAAAGTTACAAAAGTGAAAATATTTCAAAGAATTGTTTTCAGTAAAGCGCCAATGACGCAGTAGGTTTTAGGCTTCTGCAGTGAGACGATACCCAAACTCTTGTTTGTAGTTATTTTTATTCAATTCAAACTTGATTTGCATATTCAATTTAAGTTTCACTGGTCTTAAGATTTATTTATTCATTTACATTAATATATATTGTATGTTTGTTCGCATTGATTGTTTATTTAAATTCTGCTCGTTTTAAGTTTCATTTATACTTTAATGACAAAATATTTGTTTTCGTTTTAAGCTTGATTTTCATATTCAATCTAAGCATTACTCGCTTTAAGATCTATTTATTCATTTATATTATTACTTGTTGTATGTTTTTTGCTATGATTGTTTGTTTAATTTCTGTTCGTTTGGGTTTCATTTATTCTTTAATAGTAATTTCTGGTTGTTTTTAGTTTGAATTTTAAAAGGTATTTGTATCTCCTGAGCTTAAGTTTAAAATGGCCTTTACCTTTCTTTGAAAAACTTATTTTTCGGAAAGTTTTTTTTAATTAATCTTAAAAAACAATTACTTCTCTCGTTTTGTGCTGGATAGAGATGTTTATTTTAATGACACTTTATTGAAATGAAAGGGTTTTAGTAAAGGCCATACGGCTCCAATGTTTTATTATTTTTTTTCCCCAGAGGCACTTCATATGGAAGGGGTTGTCGTAGAAACTTCAAAGGGGGCTCATTCAATTGGAAATCGAGAGTTTTAGTGCCCTTTTTAATAGTCGAAAATGATTGGAGGGCAACTAGCACCCCCACACCCATCATTCCCCCAAACACATTCAATCACAATTTTGAGATAGCCAATTTGTTCAGCGTAGTTGATTTCCAGATACAAAATATGCTTTGAGGAGGACAATCCCCAACAACCCTCAGGGGAAGGGTTTTAAGTTTTGCCCTGGGGGCATATAAGTTTTTATAGAAGGCGTTGTCGTAGAAACTTCAAAACAAGCTCATTCGATTGGAAATTCAAAGGGCTAGTGCCCTTTTTAATAGTCTAAAGTGATTGGAGGGCAACTAGCCCCCCCCCACGTCTATAATTCCCCCAAACACATCCAATCAAAATTTTGAGATAGCCATTTTGTTTGGCGTAGTTGATTTTCAGATGTAAAATATTTTTTGAGGAGGACAATCCCCCGCAACCCTCAGGGCAAGGGTTTTAAGTTATGCCCTGGGGGCATATAAGGTTCCTATACAAGGCGTTGTCGTAGAAACTTCAAAAAAGGCTCATTCGATAAGAAATTCAAAGGGCTAGTGCCCTTTTTAATAGTCGAAAGTGATTGGAAATCATCTACAACCCCCCCCCCCCCTCCCCCGCCTATCATTCCCCCAAACACATCCAATCAAAATTTGAGATAGCCATTTTGTTCAGCATAGTTGATTTCCAGATAGAAAATATGTTTTTGAGGAGGACACTTCCCCACAAACCTTAGGGCAAGGGTTTTAAGTTGTGCCCTGGGGGCATTTAAGGTTTTATAGAAGGCGTTGTTGTAGAAACTTCAAAAAAGGCTCATTCGATTGGAAATTCAAAGGGATAGTGCCCTTTTTAATATTCAAAAGTGATTGGAGGGCAACTAGCCCCCCCCATGCCCATTTTCCCCCAAACACATCCAATCAAAATTTTGAGATAGCCGTTTTGTTCAGCGTAGTTGATTTTCAGATAGAAAATATGTTTTTGAGGAGGACACTCCCCCACAACCCTCAAGGCAAGGGTTTTAAGTTATACCCTGGGGGCATATAAGGTTCTTATAGAAGGCAGTGTCGTAGAAACTTCAAGAAAGGCTCATTCGATTGGAAATTCGAAGGGCTAGTGCCCTTTTTAATAATCGAAAGTGATTTGAGGGCAACTACCCCCCTCTCACGCCCACCTTTTCCCCAAACACATCCAGTCAAAATTTTGAGATAGCCATTTTATTAGACGTAGTTTTAAATTCTGGAAATTAGGTCTTTGAAGATGACCACTCCCCCACAGCCCCCAGGGGAAGGGTTGTAAGTTATGCCCTGGGGGCATATAAGGTTTTGTATAGACAACATTGTCGTATAAACTTCAGAGCGGGCTCATTTGATTGGAAATTGAAAGTTCTAGTTCACTTCTTAAGCGTCAAAAGATATTGCAGGGTAACCACTTCCCCCCCTCCAAACCCTATTTTCCCAAATGCATCCAATAAAAATTTTAAGATAGCTATTTTGTTAAAAATAGTTCAAAGATCATATAACAAAATTCTGGTGTTGACACAACCCACCAGGGCCCGGGGGCAGGCGTTGTAAGTTATGCCCTGGGGGCATATAAGGTTTTTTATAGAAGGCGGTGTCGTAGAAACTTCAAAAAAGGCTCATTCAATTGGAAATTCGAAGGACTAGTGCCCTTTTTAATAATCGAAAGTGATTTGAGGGCAACTAACCCCCCTCCTACCCCCACCTTTTCCCCAAACACATACAGTCAAAATTTTGAGACAGCCATTTTATTAAACGTAGTTTTAAGTTCTGGACATTAGGTCTTTGAAGATGACAACTCCCCCACAGCCCCCAGGGGAAGGGTTGTAAGTTATGCCCTGGGGGCATATAAGGTTTTGTATAGACAACATTGTCGTATAAACTTCAGAGCGGGCTCATTTGATTGGAAATTGAAAGTTCTAGTTCACTTCTTAAGCGTCAAAAGATATTGGAGGGTAACCAGTTTACCCCCCTCTAAACCCTATTTTCCCAAATGCATCCAATAAAAATGTAAAGATAACTATTTTGTTAAAAATAGTTCAAAGATCATATAGCAAAATTTCGGTGTTGACACAACCCACCAGGGCCCGGGGGCAGGCGTTGTAAGTTATGCCCTGGGGGTATACACGGGTCTTATGGAAGGGACGCTCGTATTAACTTCAAACAGGGATCATTTGATTGGAAATTGAAAGTTCTAGTTCCCTTTTAAGAGTCAAAAGAGATTGGAGGGCACCTAACCCCCCCCCCCCCCTCCACGCCCTTTTTTCCTCAAACCCATCCGATAAGAACTTTAAGATAGCTTTATTTTAAAATAGTTCAAAGACCATATAACGAAAACTCAGGGGTCAACAAAGCCCCCAGGGCCCGAGGGCAGGTGTTGCAAGTTATGCCCTTGGGGAATATATGGTTCTTATTGAAGGGATGCTCGTAAAAAATTCAGAGATGACTCATTTGATTGGAAATTGAGAGTTCTAGCTAAGGTTTTTCGAGTCAAAAGATAGTGGAGTTCAACTAGCCCACCCACGCCCCTTTTTCCCAAATGCATCCAATAAAAATTTTGAGATAGGCATTAAGTTAAAAATTTCTCAAAATTCAGATAACAAAAACTCAGGTGGCGTCACAACCCCCCCCCCCCCCAGGGCCCGGGGGCAGACGTTGTAAGTTATGCCCTGGGGCATATATTGTTCGCATGAAAGGGATGCTCGTATAAACTTCAGAGATGGCTCATTTGATTGGATTTTGATCCGAGGGCAGCAATCCCCCAACCCATCTGATGAAAATTTTGAGATAAACATTTTGTTAAAAATAGTTCAAAGGTCGGATAAGAAAAATCCGGTGCCAATAAAACCCCAAAGGCACAGGGGAGGGCGTTCTAAGTTATGCCCTAAGGGCTTGTATGGTTCTTGTGAAAGGGATGCTCGTATAAACTTCATAGAGGGCTCCTTTGATTGGATATTGAAAGTTCTAGTTCACATTTTAAGAGTCAAGAGAGTTAAACTAGCCCCCCCACGCTTTTTTTTCCTCATACCCGTCCACTACAAATTTTGAGATAGCCAGTGTTTTGAAAATTGTTCAAAAATTAGATAACAAAAACGCCCCCCCAGAGCCCGGGGAATAGGCGTTGTAAGTTATGCCCTGGGGGTATATATGGTTGCTATGGAAGGAATTCTCGTATAAACTTCCTGGAGGGCTCATTTGATTGGAAATTGAAAGTGGTAATTCACTTTTAAAGAGTCAAAAGTGATTGGAGGGCAGCTAGTCTCCCCCCACACTCCACTTATTTTTTCCCAGAGGCACTTCATATAGAAGGGGTCGTCGCATAAACTTAAAAGGGGGCTCATTCGATTGGAAATTGAGAGTTCTAGTGCCCTTTTTAAGAGTCAAAAGTGATCAGAGGGCAACTAACCTCCCCAATTTGAGGTAGCCATTTTGTTAAAAATAATTCAAAGATCATATAACAAAAACGCCTTTACGTATGTTCATTTCGTTAAAAGTAGTTCAAAGGTGCACCAGCAGTAGAATACCATATATTTAAAATATAAGATTCTTTCCTTCTAAAGATGATTCGGGCAGAAATTAAACGTTCCCTAATTGAGTTCAAATACCGCTTCCAGGAGTCTAAATTCATAATCAGCAAAAAGAGAAATTGCATTTCTAGCTTCAGTCAGACAACGGCACTAGTCGTTCGAATTTCGCTAAGATAATTAGTAGCAAAAACAAAATGCTAAGCACGATATTTCTAAGGAAGTTTAAATGGCAAAAAACTGTGTGAACTCCTGAATCATCTGAAAAATCTTAAAGAGATTATTGGACGAAGATTGCGTCCTTGGGTCGCTTGAGCCAATGGCAGGCAGTCCCTAGAGCGCAGGACGAAAGAACTGCGTTTGGGGAGTGGGGTAAATGTGTTTTTAATTTGAATAGGTATCCAGATTTGAAGCGATTAGTACCGCAAACAATCTCGGTCACCATTTTATTGTCCTTGAAGTGACCCGTTGCTGTACAACTAAGCATGTAAGTTCAATAAATCTATTATCTTTTTATATGTGTTTGTTTCTCTTATATGTCTGAGTCTAGTCCGATAATAGGTAACTAGTTCGCCAGTCTCCATGGTAAATGCTCCAAAGGAATCTGATCTCCAGCTAGCCCAAGAAAGAAGAAGCCACATTTGTATGTCTACATATTCAATTTTCTCTCATTAATTGAGAGCGGCGCTAGCCTAGTTGACACGATCTCCAGCGCCATAAGTGGCGCTATAGGAGAAATCTCTATCACCACAGTAGCGAATCCTCCCATTACCACAAAACCAATTTTTCCATCGCTACAAATGGCGCGAGTCGGAAATTGGAGGAAAACTGCGAACTAGTTGGGCTATTTAAACTTTGTAATTTGAATTTGATGTTGGGGGGATACAGACATATAAATGAAGTGATTAGGCCTATTGCCGCTAAGCTACTACAGGGAAACCCTTTAGAATATCTCATAGGAGATAATAGCCTCCCCCAAATAGGTTAAGTAAAATAATAAATTTATTTTAAGTTGATATAAACGCAAAAAAAAAAAAAATGTCTGAAGATTTAGAAGAAAAATAATAGTGCAAAAGTTAATCGCAAAAAATATAGAGATTGCAAAATCTATCCGGAATACAATGGTCAATCAGATATTGACGAATTTAATATCCAATTGACCCAATTTGTACAATTAACAAAAACAGGACGTTGGAGCATTAAAAGACATGCTGCTTCTACGATTAAGAGGCCAGGCCCTAACCTTTCTAAAACAGGTCGAACATACCATAGGAAATAACGCCAACTTGCCAATAAATACGGTTGATGACTTGTTAAAAGCATTCAAAGAGAGATTTATAGAAACCAGTTCAATAAATAAATTAAAACATGGAGTAGTGAACTTTGATTTTTCACAAAATATAAGGGAATATCTGGATAATATACGCATTTCTGTAGAAGCAAAATACGGAAGTGGTTCTGGGCAACTGTATGAAAAAGTCATACTAAATACCTTTTTGCAAGGGCTACCCCCAAAACTATATAGAGTAGTAATATCCAAGAATATTCAGACGTTGGATCTTGCAGTCCAAGAGGTAGAACGATTAATCGAAGTTGATAAAATGGTTGCTAATCATAGTAATGCCAAAAATAAATAGCTTAGGCGACTCAAACGCGAACCCAATCTTCAAGGGCGATCAAGCATCCCCCACTTTCTTTTCAAGGGATAACTCCCCAGTAGCACAAAGAAACAAAACGCCAGAACCCGCTAGGCAGAAAACAGTACGTTTTCAGCCCATTAACCCTACAATAATAAGGTGCTATAACTGCAATCGTGTTGGCCACATAGCAAGAGAGTGCCACTACGTCACCAATCCCATACCAAGAAATGCTGTCGGTAATATGCAAAATTACGGTAACCATTTGTTCAGAAGAACAAATTTTAGCACCGGTCGTGCAATAGGCTATAGCCAGGGGGGATTGCGCCAATCAGTACCTTATAATGCGTACGAACCAAATTTGTATAGCCCTTTCCCCAACAGGCAAATTAATTACCGGTTTGAAAACCCAAATACTCGCCAAGGTCAATATAATGCGAGAATGCAACATAGAAATCATGAAAATTTGCCGATGAGAAATGAAAATTTTACAAGCCAACGGCACTGGCAGTCAACGCCAGCAAATGGCACTGACACGAGACATCCACCGCTACCATAATAATACATGGCAAAGACAGGTAGACGTAAATCATTTAAATATGCCTACGGAACCTAATACGTCTGAATATCTATTACAGGCAGCGACAAATGAAATAAATTCTCAGGGAAACGCTTCAGGCCCCTCAGAAAACATAAGTTGGAACCCCGAGGGTGCCAGGGATATTTAATAGGTCCAAAACAATACTAGTGCCTTCTTGTAGTGATATTATTAACAAGTTACCTATATTAATGATTTTTGTGTAGAAAACGTTTACTTTACGGCCTTAGTTGACAGTGGAGCTACTGTAAATATCATAAACTCTTGCGTATTTAATATGTTGCCTCTGCACATTAGGCGACAAAAGAACCCTAATAATCCCAATTTAACAAGCGTTACAGGTCATAAATAAATGCAAAAGGGTCAATTTGCCTAAACGTAAAAAGAGACAATAGAACCTTCATGACAAATTTTATTATATGTGACAACCTCCCATATGAAGCTATTATAGGGGCAAATTTCTAAGGTCTAATAGAATACTATTAGACGTAGCCAACGAGAAGTTTGTATACCCAGCTAAGGTGGGGGAAAAAATTTCTACCTTAAGAAATCGTAACAGAGGTTACGAAGATAACATAACAGTAAACAAAATTTCTAGTGGTATAATGTCGAAGTATTTTGAACCCCATGTCTCGCAAAGACAGGGCATAATTGAAAATTTGTTCAATTATCCTGAGAGATATCGCAGAAATGAAGTAAATTTAAATAATAACAGTATTGAATCTGCGAAAATAAATATAGGAGATATGCGACAGTACAGATCAAATGAAATTAAGAAAATAGTGGAATTGTGGAAAAAACATAGTAAAACCCAACGTGACGCCACAAGATGCCGCAATGGCGCAGCATAGCGCCAGTATGAATCTAATAAACAATGAAAATGAAGAGAAATATTACGGATTTGCGATAAGGAAAACAAAAGTCCCTCCCAAAACGATGCAAAAAATTCAAATATCACAAATGATCGAGCCAATAATTAGCAAATCAGAAATATGGTTTGCGACACCGTCTGAAATACCCGAAAATCTGTCATGCGAGGAACAAATTATATCTTATGACCAAGGGGAAGGTTTTATTTGGGTAACCAATAACCATGAAAACGATACAATTACAATTAAAAAGGGGACTTGTTTAGTCCAAATCGAGGTTTTAACGGAAAATGATTTAAATACATGGGAAAATTCAAAAAGAAACCTAGTTAACGGTATTAAAACTTCAAATAACGAATATCCTTTGACTAAATCGCAATTTTTAAACAAATTTAAAAATGGGTCATATTACGGATATGGAACTTAAGAAAAAGTTATGCGAATTATTATGGAATTTTAAGGATGTATTTTCTGCATCTGAGAATGATATCGGTCTGATCCCATTTTATCAGCATTCAATTTTAACGACTGGTAATCCCGTAGCAAAACAGCCATATCGGTGTGCCATATAAGCACAAAGAGTGGTAAAAAATAAAATCCATGAATTAGAAAGGAACGAGATTATACGCCCAAGTATAAGCCCGTATAGCGCACCAGTGATCCTAGTACCAAAAAAGAATGGAGATTTTAGGCTCGTTGTAGATATAGGGCTCTCAACAAACAAGTAGTTAGCGATAAATTTCCTCTACCAAGAATAGACGAAATTCTTGACTCAATTTCAAGCAAAAACAAAATTTTTACTTCTTTGGACCTTACCCAAGGCTACCACCAAGTGAAAATAGCCGAAAGGATGTCCATAAAACTGCATTTTCAGCATCCGAATATGGATCTTATGAATACTTGCAGAGTACCATTTGGGCTTAAAACAAGTTCAAGCGCGTTATGTAGACCCCTATTGCACCTGTTAAGAGGATTAAAGAATATAATCATTTTGTCGATGATTATTATATGCGTGGGGGAAAACGCTGAGCAACACTTAGCAACTTTAGCTAAGGTGTTCGAGAAGTTCAGGCAAGGCAATTTAAAATGCCGGCCTGAGAAAGTAAATTTATTTCAATCCAAATTAAATTTTTAGGAGTAGTAGTAACCCAGGGAGAGATATCCCCAGACCCTGATAAAATAAAATGTGTTGAAAACCTCAAGCCCCCCAGAACTATGAAAGAATTAAGGGGAATTTTAGGACTTACTGGCTACTTTAGAAAATTTGTACGCAATTATTCCCAAATTGCGAAACCCCTCACGGAATTAACGAAAGGAAACTCCCATAATGTTACCTGGTCCCAGGAAGCTCAAACTTCCCTAGACCAACTCAAAAAGGCGCTCACTTCTGAACCAATTTTGTCACTCCTGATTTCGAAAACGGAAAATTCATCGTTACCACTGATGCTAGCTCAAAGGGCATAGGCGCTATCCTTTCGCAAACAATCCCAGTAGAAAACCCTAACCCTCTACAGGGAACACCTAAACAAATAGAAAAAGTTATATGCTATTCAAGTAAAACTTTATCAAAAGGCGAAAGTAGTTATTCCGCCACAAACTTAGAATTACTATCTATTATCTACCACTTGGACAAATTTAGACATATTTAATTGGTAGAAAATTTATATTACGATCAGACCATAAAAGCTTGCAGTACCTGCACACATTTAAAAACCCCACGGGCATTCTAGCTAGATGGATCATGAAAATCCAAGACCTAGATTATAATTTGAACATTTAAAGGGAAGACAAAACGCAGCTTGCGACTTTTTGAGTGGATATCCAGAAAATGACCCGTCGGAAACTGAAGAAAATGAAGTTAATGCTATCAATGCTAAAAGCAAACATGGATGTAAGAAAAACAAAGTCAAAGACGCAGTAAAAGAAAATAAGATTAACTATTGTCCCTTGTCTTTTGGAAAATATAAAAAGAAAGCAAAAAAAAGGACGAAATGTGTGTAGCACTAATTGATTATTTTGTGAATGATGAGGCGTTACCGGATAAATTCAAAACTCTTAGAAAAGAGATAGATAATTTTTACTACGACCTTGATGAAGAAATACTGTGTAGGATTGTGACTGCTGAGACAAATAGAAACCAAACCTCGATAATACCTGTATTACCACAAAACTTGATAGGGCCTGCATTTGAATATTTTCATTCGGACACAGGTGGACATCTAGGAGTTATGAAAACGTTCCATAAGCTAAAACAATACTTTTACGTACAATCGGCACTGACAAAAACTTAAAGAATTTGTAAGTACATGCGAAGCATGTAATTTGAGAAAAATCCCCCAGCTTATCCAAATCCTCCAATTGGAAGGGTTCCAGTAGCAAAGTACCCCTTCGATATTATCTCATTTGACCTATTCGGGACAAGTGGAGGCTTACCTGTTTCTAGCAGAGGCCATAACTGTATTCTTTCGGTTGTAGATCATTTTTCCGGATTTACTTTGCAAAAGCATTAAAAAATCAAGGTGCTTATGCCACAAGTAAGGCATTAGCAAAATTATTTTACAATTTGGCATTCCTAATAAAATTTTGAGCGACAACGGGAGCAATTTTGTTGCAAAAGTAACAAAAGATTTAATGAGTTTCCTTAATATAGAGAAAATGGTGACAGCGCCGTACCATCCACAAGCTAATGGCAAAATAGAAAACAGACATAAAATATTTTCGAACGTTCTAAGTATTTATACGAAAGACAATAGGAGCGACTGGGATAAATTCTTACCTTACTTAACTAACGTAATCAATACTGCTATTCCGAAGCAACCAAAGACAATCCATTTTATTTACTTTTTGGTCGTGATTTTAGAGTCCCATATGATGAGATTATTGAGTCTCGGCAGTATTATAACGACTCAGAAGATTATAAACAAGAATTCATAAATAGGATGAGGCAAACTTATAAAATAGTTAGGCAAGAGTTGGAAAAATGTAAAATAAACCAAGAGCTAAGAAACCAACCCAAAGTTAAGGGGAATATAGATTTCAAAGTAGGAGACTTCGTTTACCTAAAGAACGAGGTAAAAACTGAAGGAAAAAAACTTTCAAATAAATATTCTGGGCCGTACAGAATAGTCAAAAAGTACGATAATGAATATACCTTTAAATGGAAAACCCCGATAGTGGAAGAACTTACAAAGCGCATGTTAGCCGAATAAAAAGAGCCAAATTTCCAGAGAGATGGGTATCACAGCCCTCCTCTACTGATTCGTCAGATTCGGAAAATGAACCCCCTAAGTCAAGATTGGCAGAGCTAAAACCTTTCAATTTTAAACAAGATTATTTTGAAAATGAGAGTGATGAACAAAACTTTGAAGAATTTTTAGCAATGGAAAATCTAGTTGTTCCTAAGAAAAATCCCTAATACCAGGATTTTTTCCCGAAATAAAAACGCCAAGAAGTCCAAAAAGTTATTCATCGGCAAACGCAGGAGATTTAGATTATACAATATCTCCAAAAACCCAATTCTTCCCCGATAGAATTTCGACACCATGTCCCCCCAAAAGATTTCCAGACGATATGGTTTCCCCTGCTACACCAATAGAAAGTGCCCCTGTCTTTACAAGAAGAATTAAACAGAGCTGTAGAAACCCCCGGTATTACTGTAAAGAAAACTCCTCCAAAGATTTAACTAAAACAAACCTGCGAGAAGCTATGGATTTAATAAATTTTCCCATAAAAACGAGTCAAAGTACATTGCCCGGGAATAAAACTCCAAAGGATGACCAGCAAGGTCAATATCATGATATAACTGTGTCCAAGGTCAAACCTAAACACGACTGGACGTGGACTTCACGGAGGGAATCCCTATTGCAAAGAATGCCCCATCCCCCTGAAGACATGGCCTTCAAACAATGGAGGAACCCCGCAAAAACTATTGATTCCTCCCAAAGCTCTCAAGAATCTTTCAAATCCCCCGAGTTGAGAACTCAAGGCGAGGACTTGGGGAATAAACCTTCTACTTCCAGGGGAGTAGAAATTTACGAAGGAATGGCAGGTGATACCACAAAAAGTGGCCACCTCTAAAGTTCCAATCCGGATTCGTCAGAAACTAGTTCCGAAGAGTCTGATGGTGAATCAGACCAAATAGTAGCTAAAGAAATAGGGAAATCAAGGCCGACCTCAGCAGCCGCACACGGGAAACAAACGAAATTAAAAGGGCAAGAATTTTTGAAAAACAATACAAAAAGTTTGACCTTATTTCGCTAGACAAACCGAAAAAGAAAAAACCGCAAGAAACAGAGGAGAAAATAACGACACAGTCAGGTAGAACTGTTAAAAAACCTGACAGATGGAAATATCCCTAATTAACGTAAAGACAAATTTCAAAGATAATAAATTTAACACAATAATAAATTTAACAGTGTGCAAGTAGAGTTAACCAAGTAAGGATTTGACTAAGTTTTAGATGTCTTATTTTTGTTAAGTGTTATTTCTATGCCCTTTCAAAGGACAATAAGAGGTTGGAACAGAAAATAACCAAAGGTAGGAAGCTCGTGGTCGACTGAGAACGACAAGTGGTGTTGGACCACGTCTTGTGGGAAGCCTGGGGAGGAACTCAAGGCCCATGATTGTTTTTTGTAATTTTTTTTGTGTAAACGATCATAGGAAGGGATATTTCTCAGTCCCTCAAGTGTAAGAAATTAGTATTTTTATGCCAATCAGGGCCAGTCAAAACAATACTTAAAGGTTGAATAGAAACTTCTGTGAGCTAGTTAAGTTTTCGTTTTTGAATCAGAATGCTTTGAAAGAGAAACAGAGAGTTTACTTTCTTATAGCTCCGAGAAAAAAAAAGCGTTTTAATTTCATTATATTATATCTATGACGTATGCTGTCCTACAGCTGTGTTAAACATTACTTTCATATAGAAACAAAGGCATTTACGTCTTTAGCTCCTTGGCGAAAAAAATTTAATTTCATTAGTTTATATCTATGACGTATACAATAACAGAGAGATCACTGTTCTATAGTTCTGTGACAAAAATGTCCTTTAATTTCATTGGTTTATCTATGACATATATTGTGCTCTAATTTTTGTGAAATATTTTCGCAAGTCAGTCACGTTATATCTTACCTATACTGACTCAGGTCCCCTCAGATTTTCTATGAAAAATCGACCCATGTCCTAACCAAGATGGATATTATCAAAAAAAAAAAACAAGAAATTATCAGTACAGAAGCGTCTAATTATATGAAATATTTTATCTTAGTGCAGATTATAATTATTTTAGGCCTACCAGTGTAATTATGCGCCGCAAGTTTGCTTATTCATGTGTTTCTTACTCGAGAAATATAATGTTTCTTACTCGAGTAATATATGTACCAATAGCCAACTATTGGTAACTATAACCAAACAACCTATGGTACGTCTATATGTAGAATTTCACGGCGGATGTGAAATTATATCTCAATAATAATATGTAAAATTTTAAAACCATTTAATCAGTTAAGATATATGGATTGGAACCCTGTGTATGTCCAATGGCGACTAAGTAAAACCCACAAGGAATTCCCTATTAATGTGAAGGTGTTTCTCGCCTAACGGATTCTAATAAGACTTTAATATAATATTTATTTATTTAGTGCTGAAGAATTTGCTCAAACAATAGCCTTCTAAAAAGATATTGATGCCAGTTTCTTCATTACGCTTATATTCTTTGCCAAGCATCAACTGGAATCTACGCGAACAAGCTTGGAAATCCTGCATCTAATTACCTTATTCGAAAAGCGAATATGAGGCACCAATGTTGACTTGCAATTACGGAAAAATCCTGAGACTAAGAACCTCGGCATTTCAGCCGTTAAACCCGGAGCCCCATGAGAACGTCTAAGCCAAGAAATAGGGAAGACATCAGAAAACTAGTGGGTATAGAGGTCTCCACTAGTCCTTGTTATGTCTTGTTCCCTCATTGTAGTATCGTTTGCGTAAAACCGTGCGGTTATGACGCTGCACATGCGTTTCTTATACAGCGCGGACTTGCGTGAGCAATGCAGGCATGAAAAAAATATTGTAAAAACAGACCTCAAACTTAATAATGTAGGGTAAATTATGTTTATTTAATATCGATATTTTCGTTATCAAAACAAATTCGAAGAAATTTCTGTTTTAGATTTTCAATGTGAGTACCAATATTAGTGTATTTATTTAATTCTGTCTCATAGCTAAGAAATTATAACCCAATTAATGCGTGAATTATTGTATGTGTATTTACTTAAAAGAACATGTGATTCTGCCGCGTTGTTTTTATTACAGGAAGGTAAATGGACACTTTGGTCATCGAGTATTACAATAAGCTGCCCAGTACAGATACGACCCAGTAACATCTATTTTCATCATATCTCAACCAACGAGAGTACTCACCATGACTCCAGGCAACTTCATCCCAGCTTCGTCTACGAAAACAACAGTTACCTTCGATCGTCGTTTCTTCGACTATGAACCATATTATGTATCAGGTAACACTATATTTGAACCTCAGTATCAAGTGCTTTAACGAACTATATAATCGCATAAACGCTGAGAAACCCATCGGCCAATACAAGATATAAATACGTAGATATCGCTGTTGATATTCACTATGGACCCCATAATAATTTGACAGTATAGTGATGATACTTGAAGCTAAACGATATTAAACAATATTTAAAGTTAAATGATACTTAAAGACATTTGAAGATATTTGAAGATGAAATTAAAGACAATTTGAAGTTTAATTCTGAGAACTCCATCAATCAGCACATGATAAACGATATTCGAAGTTAAAAGATACTTAAAGACATTTGAAGATATTTGAAGATGAAATTAAAGACAATTTGAAGTTTAATTCTGAGAACTCCATCAATCAGCACATGATAGACGATATTTGAAGTTAAATGACACTTAAAGACATTTGAGGATATTTGAAGACAAAATTAAAGAAAATTTGAAGTTTAACTCTGAGAACACCATCGAGCAGTACAAGATAAACGATATTTAACGATATTTGAAGTTAGATGATAGCTGAAGAGGTTCGAAGTTGAATTTAAAGACAATATATTAAGAGAGTCACTATAATATGACGGCAACCCGTTTCAAAAGGCACAAATGAACAATTTTACTGGAGAATACATTCTCTATGTGCCTCAAAAATCCTAAAAATGATATGCTAAGAAGAAAAACACCAACACCTTTAGTGGGAAGAATCATTTCCCAGTTGACTATTAGAACGATATTTAACGGTCATTTCCCAGTTGACTATTAGGGAAAACATACCGTGTAAAGACAACTAGACTCGAACTGTTCCATGAAGAAACCATAACGTACGTGCTTCGAAAATTTTGCCACGACAAAAGGAGTGAAGGACAGTAATTTACAACAGAAGGGTGTAGTACACTAAGGACACGAAAGGTGATGAATAGATGTGAAGCTACATGTGTTACTTCCTAACAGCTTTGACAATGCAAAAATCTAAATAGTGAAAGTGTTTTAATGTCATCTGTGAATATGTTGAACCAAATATTGTACGTTATAAATCATTTATGTATGTACCACAAGTAGAATTAGGTGTAATATTATTATGTTATTCATTTAACGTTGTGTAGATAGTATGTAGTACGTCATATAGACAGCAAAATCAAAAAAAAAAAGAGAACTAATGTAAAAGTAGAATAGTCCCAACCTTATTGGAAAAGTAAAAGTAATCAGTGTTAGATATAGGAAAAAAAAAAAAAAAAATCCTTAATATAGTAGCTAACCTAGAACCGAAAATAATCTTAATCCGGTAGATGAATTTTAGATAGGGATGTAGAATAAAATAAGAAAAATAATTGAAAAATTTTAAGCACTCCTAATGAGCAGTTACTAATGACGGGACGTCATTATTTGATGGGAAGGGTGATGTGCACCAGCAGTAGAATACCATATATTTAAAATATAAGATTCTTTCCTTCTAAAGATGATTCGGGCAGAAATTAAACGTTCCCTAATTGAGTTCAAATACCGCTTCCAGGAGTCTAAATTCATAATCAGCAAAAGAGAAATTGCATTTCTAGCTTCAGTCAGACAACGGCACTAGTCGTTCGAATTTCGCTAAGATAATTAGTAGCAAAAACAAAATGCTAAGCACGATATTTCTAAGGAAGTTTAAATGGCAAAAAACTGTGTGAACTCCTGAATCATCTGAAAAATCTTAAAGAGATTATTGGACGAAGATTTGCGTCCTTGGGTCGCTTGAGCCAATGGCAGGCAGTCCCTAGAGCGCAGGACGAAAGAACTGCGTTTGGGAGTGGGGGTAAATGTGTTTTTTAATTTGAATAGGTATCCAGATTTGAAGCGATTAGTACCGCAAACAATCTCGGTCACCATTTTTATTGTCCTTGAAGTGACCCGTTGCTGTACAACTAAGCATGTAAGTTCAATAAATCTATTATCTTTTTATATGTGTTTGTTTCTCTTATATGTCTGAGTCTAGTCCGATAATAGGTAACTAGTTCGCCAGTCTCCATGGTAAATGCTCCCAAAGGAATCTGATCTCCAGATAGCCCAAGAAAGAAGAAGCCACATTTGTATGTCTACATATTCAATTTTCTCTCATTAATTGAGAGCGGCGCTAGCCTAGTTGACACGATCTCCAGCGCCATAAGTGGCGCTATAGGAGAAATCTCTATCACCACAGTAGCGAATCCTCCATTACCACAAAACCAATTTTCCATCGCTACAAAGGTCAGATAAGGAAACTCCTGTGTCGACACGACCCCCCTCCCCCCATGGCTGGGGCAGGCGTTGTAAGTATTGCTCTGGGGGCATATATGGTTCTTATGGAAGGTATGCTCGTATAAACTTCAGAGAGGGTTCATTTGAATGGAAGTTAAAAATTGTAGTTCATTTTCTCAGAGTGAAATAGATCGGAGGGCAACTAGCCCTCCCCCCCCCGCCTTTGGGTGTATCGGATGGACAAACCCATCCGATAAAAATTTTAGGTGACCATTTTTTTTAAAATAGTTAAACCATCAGATATTAAAACTCCAGGGTCGACATAACCCCTCAGGGCCAAGGGACAGGCGTTGTAAGTTATATTCAGGAGATAAATATGGTTCTTATAGTAGGGATACTCGTATAAACTTCAGAAAGGGCTCATTTGATTGAAAACAGAAAGTTCTAGTTCACTTTTAAAGAGTCAAAAGAGACCGAAGATTAATCTAGTTCCCCACGCCCTTTTTCCCCAAACCTATCCGATAAAAATTTTGGGATAGCAATTTTGTTAAAAATAGTTCAAACATCAGATAATAAGAAGTCCGAGGTTGACACAAACCAATTTTTTTCACTTTAATATTGTTACTTTGATATCAGTTTTGATACTTTGATGAATATTTGATTTTTTTTAAAGTTTGATTTTGAAATAAGGAATTTTCAAAAACTTGAAATTTTTCGCACATCAAAAACGAACAAAAATTGCTTTAAAAACTTTCCGAAAAATAAGTTTTTCAAAGAAAAGTAAAGACCATTTTAAACTTAAGCTCAGTAGATACAAACACTTTTAAAATTCAAACTCAAAACGACCAGAAATTACTATTAAAGAATAAATGAAACCCAAAACGAACAGAAATTAAATAAACAATCATAGCAAAAACATACAACAAGCAATAACATAAATGAATAAATAGATCTTAAAGCGAGTAATTCTTAGATTGAGTATGAAAATCAAGCTGAAACGAAAATAAATATTTTCCTATTGAAGTATAAATTTAACTTTAAACGAACAGAAATTAAACAAACAATCAATGCAAACAAACATACAATAGATATTAATGTAAATTAATGAATAAATCTTAAAACGAGTGAAACTTAAACTGAATATGCAAATGAAGCTTAAAACGAACAAAAATCACCACAAACACGAGTTTGGGTATGACCTCCTTCTCTCACTGTAAAACTCTAAAACCTACTGCGTCATTGGCGCTTTACTGAAAACTATATGTGTCTTGAACAGTCTTGGAAAGTATAAAGAACATCAATTGAATATTTGATGTATAATGATGCTAATTGTTAAAAGATCTATCAGTTCAAGAATTTTTCTCACTGTAATTGTATTTTTATTTTCAATGCTGTTAGAACTGGAAAAGAAAATACTTGTAATATAATCCGTTTTCAGTTAAGGGCCAATGACGCAGTAGGCTTTTGGTTTTTGTTTACAGTTAGGAAAGGAGGCAGTATCCAACCAGTTGTTTGTAGGAAACTATATTCGTCTTTAACAACTTTAAAAAGATCTAGTAAATTAAACTAAATATTTGATGTATAATGTTCAAAAATGTTACTCAGTTCAAAATGTTACTATAATTTTAACGTTTATTTTCAATATTAAGTACAAAATAAAGTATTTGTCATAAAATTGGTTTTCAATAAAGCGCCATTGACGCAGTAGGTTTTAGAATTTTACAGTGAGAGAAGGAGGTCATACCGTAACTCTTGTTTGTGGTGATTTTTGTTCGTTTCAAGCTTCATTTGCATATTCAATTTAATTTTCACTCGTTTTAAGATTTATTTATTAATTTACATTAATATCTATTGTATTGTATATCAAAATTTTGATAGGGTGACTTTGGGAAAAACAATGAGCGTGGGAGGCCTAGTTGCCCTCCAATTTGTTTGGTCACTTAAAAAGGCCACTAGAATTTTGAAATTCCGTTAGAATGAGCGCTCTTACGATATTCTAGGACCACTGGATCGATACGATCACCCCTGAAAAAAAAACAAAAAAAAACGCATCCGTGATCTTTCTTCTGGCAAAAAAAATCTGCATTTTTGCAGAGAAGAGTAGGCTACTATACACTTGTATAGTAGGGTTTTCTCGTACACTGAATATGACAGTTTGATTTTCGTTAAGATTCTATCATTTTTAGGGGTTTTTTCACCCTTTTTTGAAAATAAGGCAAAATGTTTTAGGCTCGTAACTTTCGATTGGTAAGACTAAACTTGAAGAAACTTATATATTTGAAATCAGCAAAAAAAATCCAATTCTTTTGATGTATGTACTGGTATCAAAATTCTGTTTTTTTTTAGCTTTGGTTACTATTGAGCCGGGTCACTCCTTACTTACACTTCGTTACCACGAACTGTTTGATTTCATCATGGTTCTTGATGACATATTTATGAATAGATAAAAGCAAAATTGTTGTATTTTTTCTATTTTTTATTGAGTCTTAAAGTTCCTATTCCGTTCAACGTTGATTTCAATTTCAAGAGAAAGTAAATCTTATTAAGAGAATAGTGATATATTTTCTATAAATTACCAAAAATAAAATGTCTGATGACTGTTTTTTGGAAAACAGGATGTTTTACACTGAAGTTTACTCTTTTACTAATTCGAGAAAGTTGAAAATATGTTCCTACTGAAACAAGCAATTTTAAGAAAATTGTGCTCCACCCATCGGACAAGATACTTATGCCATTGGATTCACTGGTCTCAGATCTACCAATCCACTGAGCCAAAATTATAGTATTACCTAATTTTCTTGGGGAGAAGGACCTAAAGTTGCTTAAAAAGCAGGAAAATTACCCTTTTTCTACGATTTTCAACCGATTTGAACGTAATTTTGATTTAAAAATTTATGTACACCCAAATTCAAAAATAAAATTCGGTGTATTAATAAATTTATTGTGTGAAAGTTGCAGAAAAGCAGAAAAATACATAATAAAAATTGCAGAAAACTTAATTTATACTAATTAAGTATCATATCTATAAGTAAATATCTTTTTTTTTTTATCTCACCTCTTAACGTCATGTTCACGAACGTATTTTGTTTCTAAAAGTTTCTTTTCTGAGTCATGTCTGAGCAGTCCATTCTATTCGACACTGAATCCATTTTCATAAGAAAGTATATTTTATCTACACAATAGTAATAGATTTATAAAGTGACCTTCTTTATACCGTGACTATATCTTGTTGTATATCAATAGAGAATGTTTGAGTTGCACGAAATCTGATTGATCAATAATAATTGCCAGGTTCAGTGAAAAAGTTGCTGCAGCCCAAGCTTAGTTTTATTTCTAGTTAGAAGAAGCGAAGTGAAGTTCCCCGGAGAAAATCTAACTGGCATAGGACTTTTTATTTTGGCAAATTGATGTGAGGTAATTTCAAATTTATTATATGTGGTAAATAGAAAGACTTATGACCGTAGGATAATGGTAACGGCACTTAAAAAAAAAAAAAAAAAAAAAAAAAAAAAAGACAGTGGACTGCTTTAGAGACAGTGGATTTGAGATCCCCTTAATAAGATCGTTTTTGTGAGTGTCCCTGTGTTGACAGAGTGCATGGATCTCTGCTTGAAACTGTGAGACCCAAGGTTCTATCCTAGCTGCCGCAGGGTCGACACAAGGACCTTTGTAAAATAAAAATCGAACGTGTATCAGATAATTTTTGAGGAGGATGATCAGATAACCCCCGAAATGTATTTTAAGCTCTCCATTCCAAAAAGAACAACTCAGAGAAGGGACGATTATGATTAGCTATAATGGACACTTTCCCCACACATGCACATACAAACACGTATTTTTAAGCTAAGTAAAGCCTTGTTCTTCAGTCTTTCCCCTCGTTTTTTACGTTTGCTATTTCCTATGTTGAAGTCTAAGTCCCAGTAAAACTAATTATTTTAATTGAGTGATCATTTTTATTCAATGCTATTCTACCTATGCCAAGAATTCTCGCAAAACTACTGTAAATTAAGTATTTAACTGGGTTTTCTTCTGATAATTACTGGACAGAAAAGAGGAAAACACTGACTTTAATTTTTGTATTTTCTTTTCATTTTTTGAAAAAAATTGATTTTTCTGAGTCTGTTGAAAAGAATGTAATGCATGGATGATGAAGGTAGATTTTTTTTTTGTTTATTCGGCCAGTATTTTGGGGATAAAATGTAAATTCGGTAATTATCATGCTTTTTTTATGGAGAAAAAAAATCGTTCCCTATCTTCACTATTTTTCCTGCTAAAAGTTGTAGTAGACTGTACGGCAGAGACTTGAGTTTCGGAAGAACTTAAGTATCTACAACATATAACTATTACTATATATGTAATTATTCCAACATGAACTGCTTGAAAGTACAAGAACAGAAATTTATTCTAAAAAGCAATTCAGAAAATCACTTGGTTATATCTTAATTTTTCAATTGTTTCCCACTGTGTTGCGTTATTCCCTTGTCCATTAGGGAAGCAAGTAATCATCGCTAATTCTCACTCACGAGTCAGGTTTCACAATCGCCGCGAGTTTAGAAAGCAGTGGCATCATTAGGATTCGGTTGATATCTGATGATCCATATAAATGGATCATCAATACACTGATGATCGACTATTGCTTTGTAATTTCTCAAATCTTCAATCGGGACCTTCCACGATGTTGGATTTCTTTACACTGTCAGAGACGTGACGGATAGCGAAAGTGGCAGTGTCCTATTTATAGATTTTGTCAAATTTCAAAAGATTGTGAAATTTTATCCGATTTTTCTTATATTTTAATTTTTCAAGTGACTTACCATTTGCAGTGTTCAGGTTCCATGGTCTTCAAAAATAAACGAAGTTGTATAATCCATCTTACTATTTTGAAATTGTATAGTTTGAAAGGCATAGCTTGGAAATATATGCGGTTTATATACCTTTTACAGAGTTATATACAGTCATATACCTTTTGAAATTATTTCTATTGCTACTACTGCTACTGTTACAACTAACAACTCATGGTATCACTAAGGAGGCCCAACACAGCTTCACACAAACCTCCTCCTCCCCATAACCTATTCAAAGATTCATTCTTCACCCCTCCCCGTGAACTTTCAATCTCTTCCTTGTAATCTCTTTCCACTCCAATCGGGGACTGCTTGCTTTTCAATTAGCCCCTATATGGATTTCCGGAGAGGGATATGAAGATTGGAAGGCAACTAGCCCCCCACCCCCTCTGTCCCTTTTTTGCCGAATGCGTCTGATAAAATTTTGAGATGGCCATTAAGTTAAAAATTCTTCAAAAGTCAGATGGCAAAATGTCAGATGTCGACACAACCCCCCAGGGCTCGGGGGCAGGCGTTGTAAGTTATGCCCTGGGGCATATATGGTTCTTATGAAAGGGATGCTCGTACAAACTTCAGAGAGGTCTCATTTGATTTGAAATTCAAAGTTCGAGTTCGCTTTTTAATAGTCAAAAGAGATTCTAGGGCAACTAGCCCCCCTCCCACGCCTTCTTTTCCCAAGCCCATCTGATGAAAATTTTTAGATAGACATTTAAAAAAAATGGTTCAAAGGTGGGATAAGAAAAACTCCGGTGTCAATACAACCCCCCAGAACCAGGAGGAAGGCGTTCTAAGTTATGCCCTAAGGGCATGTATGGTTCTTATGAAAGGGTTGCTCGTATAAACTTCATAGAGGGCTCATTTGATTGGAAATTGAAAGTTCTAGTTCAATTTTTAAGAGTCAAGAGATTTAAGGACAACTAGCCCCCCCCCATGCCCTTTTTCCCCAAACCCATCCGCTACAAATTTTGAGATAGCCAGTTTTTAAAAAATTGTTCAAAAATTAGATAATAAAAACTCGGGAGTCAACACAACCCCCCAGGGCCTGGGGGCAGGCGTTGTACGTTATGCTCAGGGGGCATATATGGTTCTTATGGAAGGGATGCTCGTATAAACTTAAAAGAGGGCTCATTTGATTTTAAGTTGAAAGTTCTAGTTTACTTTTTAAGAGTCAAAAGAGATTTGAGGGCAACTAGACCCCCCCTCTCCACGCTCATTTTTTATCAAACCCATCTGATAAGAACTTTGAGATAGCCATTTAAAAAAAAATAGTTCAAAGACCATATAACGAAAACTCCAGGGTCGACACGACCCCCCAGGCCCGAAGGCCGGTGTTGTAAGTTATGCCCTGGGGGAATATATGGTTCTTATGGAAGGGATGCTCTTAAAAACTTCAGAGAGGGATAATTCGATCGGAAATTGAAAGTTCTAGTTCAGTTTTTGAGAGCCAAAGGAGATTGGAGGGCAACTAGCCCAGCCCCCCCACCCCCAATGCCCCTTTTTTCCCGAATGCATCCGATAAAATTTTAAGATAGCCATTAAGTTAACAATTCTTCAAAAGTCAGATAACAAAAAGTCAGATGTCAACACAGCCCCCCAGGGCTTGGGGGCAGGCGGTGTAAGTTATGCCCTGGGGCATATATGGTTCTTATGAAAGGGATGCTCGTATAAACTTAAGAGAGGTCTCATTTGACTTGAAATTGAAAGTTCGAGTTCGCTTTTTAATAGTCAAAAGAGATTCGAGGGCAACTAGCCCCCCCACGCCTTTTTTTCCCAAACCCATCTGATGAAAATTTTTAGATAGACATTAAAAAAAATGGTTCAAAGGTCGGATAAGAAAAAGTCCGGTGTCAATACAACCCCGCAGGACCAGGAGGAAGGCGTTCTAAGTTACGCCCTAAGGGCATGTATGGTTCTTATGAAATGGTTGCTCGTATAAACTTCATAGAGGGCTCATTGGATTGGAAATTGAAAGTTCTAGTTCACTTTTTAAGAGTCAAGAGATTTAAGGGCAACTAGCCCCCCCCCCATGCTTTTTTTCCCCAAACCCATCCGCTACACATTTTGAGATAGTCAGTTTTTTTTTTTTTAAATTGTTCAAAAATTAGATAACAAAAGCTCTGGTGTCAACACAACCCCCCAGGTCCCAGAGGGTAGGCTTTGTAAGTGTTGTCCTTGGGGCGTGTATGGTTCTTATGAAAGGGATGCTCGTATAAACTTCAGGAGGGCTCATTTGATTGGAAATTGAAAGTTCTAGTTCACTTTTTAAGATTCAAAAGATATCCGAGGGCAACCAGCCCCCCTCCCACACACCCTTTTTCCCCCAAGCCTATCCTATAATATTTTTAAAATAGTCGTTTCATTAAAATAATTCAAAGGTCAGATAAGAAAAACTTTTTTGTCGACACAACCCCCCATGGCCCGGAGGCAGGCGTTGTAAGTAATGCTCTGGGGGCATATATCCGTTTTTATGGAAGGGGTGCTTGTATAAACTTTGGAGAGGGTTCCATTGGTTGGAAATTGAAAGTCCCCGTTCACTTTTTAAGAGTCAAAAGAAATTGGAGGGCAACTAGCACCCCCTTCACGCCCTAAATGCATCAGATTAAAATTTTGAGATAGACATTTTGTTAAAAATAGTTCGAAGTTCAGATAACAAAAACACCGGTGCCGACAAAGCCCCCCAGGGCTCGAGGGAAGGCGTTGTAATTTATGACCTGGGGTATATATGGTTGTTATGGTAGGGATGCTCGTATAAACTTCATAGAGGGCTCATTTGATTGGAAATTGAAAGTTATAATTCACTTTTTAAGACTAAAAAGTAATAGGAGGGCAGCTATCCTCCCCCCACACTCCATTTATTTTTTTTCCAGGCGTACTTCATATGGAAGTTGTCGTAGTATAAACTTCAAAGGCTCATTTCAAAGGGGGCAAACTTTTTTCACTTTGATATTGCTACTTTGATAACAGTTTTGATACTTTTATGAAAATTTGTTTTTTTTCAAAAGTTTGATTTTGAAATAAATAATTTTTTAAAAACTTGAAACTTTTTGCAATCAAAAACGCACAAAAATTAATTAATTTTTGAAATTAAAGCTCAGCCGATACAAATACCTGTTAAAACTCAAACTTAAAACGACCAGAAATTACTATTAAAGAATAAATTAAAACTTAAAACGAACAGAAATTCAATGAACTATTAGAGGCAAAACATACAACAAGTAATAATATAAATGAATAAATAGATCTTAAAGCGAGTAATACGCGAGTAATATCAAAAGTAACGCGCCTGAGGAAATTTGCCTTATTTTCGAAAAAAAGGGGGAAACACCCCCTGAAAGTCATAGAACATTAATGAAAAGCGTATCAGAAAACCCTATTGCAGAGGTTTCAAGTTCCTATGTGCAAAAATGTGGATTTTTTCTTTTTTTGCAAGAAAAAAGATCACAGATGCGCGTTTTTTTTGTTTTTTTGTTTCTTTTCCTCAGGGGTAGTCCTATCAACTCAGTGGTCCTATAATATCGCAGGATAGCTCATTTGAACGGAAATTAAGAGTTCTAGTGCCCTTTTTAAGTGACCAAAAAATGGAGGGCAACTAGGCCTGATCCCACGCTCATTTTTTCCCAAAGTCACCCGATCAATGTTTTGAAATGGCCATTTTGTTCAGCATTGTTGAAAATATAAAAAATATGTCTCTGAGAATGATTTAATCCCCATTAGTCCCCGGAGGAAGGGCTGCAAGCTATGAACTTTGCCCAATGTTTATATATAATATTGGTTATTGGGAAGTATACAGAGGTCTTCAGGGGGGATTTTTTCTGGTAGTGTAGGGGTCAGGGGAGGGTCTTTCCATGGAGGAAGTTTTCATGGAGTAAGGGACATTGCTATGAAGGGGGCACCAGATTTCGCAGCATTATTTAAAAAACAAAAATCAGAAATTAAATAAAAAAAAACACGTTTTTCAACTGAAAGTAAGGAGCAACGCCAAAACTTAAAACGAACAGAAATTATTGCGTATATGATTGGGTTTTCCCCCCTAGTCAATACCTCGCTCCTTACGCTAAAGTTTTTTTTAGTCATTTCATAAGAGCTATTTATTCTAATTAATAGCCTTTGTGATTAAGGGCTCATTCTTAAAGAATTGGAACAAAAATCGAACTTTAGCGTAGCAGCGCGCTATTGAATAGGGGGTGAACCCCCTAATATACGAATAAAGATATACCAGTTTAGAAGTTCATTACGTAAGTTAATTTGTAAGTTACGTATATTTATTACTAATAAAAACGTTCGTAAATAAAATTAAACAACTTTCGAGAAAGCCATTTAACCAAAAAAAAGTAAAATTAATATGCAAATTTCGTTTTAATTATTCATGTACGGTGAGCCAAAATCAAAAACCTGAGTTTATTCCAAAACGTTCAGAAATTAAATAAAACAAAACACGTTTTTTTAACTGAAAGTAAGGAGCGACATTAAAACTTAAAACGAGCAGAAACTATTCCGTGTATGAAAGGGGCTGTCCCCTCCTCAACACCCTGCTCTTTACGCTAAAGTTTAACCCTTTCTCACAACTCTATTTTTTAATACATTAAAAAACTTTAGCGTAAAGAGCAAGGCATTGAGGAAATCCCAATTCATATACGGAGTAATTTCTGTTCGTTTTAAGTTTTAATGTCGCTCCTTACTTCCAGTTAAAAGAAAAAACGTGTTTTTTGTTTTATTTAATCAACTTTAAAGGGCAATTCTTTCTCACCTCAAAGTTTATTTTTAAAGCGTATTTTATTTATTTATTTTTTTGTTGTACCAGGGGCCTTGGTTAGATCTTTACTAATTTTGGCTATTGCTGCACCCATGTTTTTGTGTGTTTTTTTTCTTTTTTTATAGATTAATTCGGTACTTATCTGTTAGCTAGTACACACTCGAGAATTTGGATCTACAGGTACGGGGCTGAAACAACTGAGACGCTTGGGGGATTGACAGGATATACATAATTTGGGCTGTATATTTGCACATTAGGGGGGGGGGGGCTGGGTTAAATTTATAAGGGGTTGAATGCAAAATGAAACCTAAACTAACCAAAATATCAATTAAATATTTATTATAATACAGCTAAAATGTAGTTTTCCACTGAGCCGAAGCTAATTGTCTGCGTAAACGAACAGTAAAAAACCAGTTATTGCCTGATTTTATAGATCCAAATTCTCGATTGTGTACTGGCTAACAGACAACTACCATTGATTCTTATAAACCACACTGGTTTATACCTTGTTTGTGTATTATATGTCAAATTGTTCTTTGTCGTTTTTCAGATTTATCGATTTAATATACATTCAAGTCATGAATCAGTTTCTAGAGGGGGAAACTATTAATGGGAAATGGGTTGTACATCGTCAAAAGTGAGAGCAATCGATATAAAGCCAGACAAGGATCTATCAGAAACCAACGGATCTAAAGGTAAACTTATAAGAAAAATCTATTAACAAAACAATATTTGAAACATCTTCCAGCAGCCATCAGAGAAACCTATTCGGTAGTTCATGAGCTTTACAATCAAAGTGTATTAAAAACATCATATTTAAATATAAAAAATCTTTATCGAAATCATTTTCAACTTTCCAAACTAAAAAGTATCAACCCACTCTTAAACTGGTTGACATTTTCTGCCAGCTTTATAACGCCCGGTAGAGAGTTCAATACCTTTGGTTCCGTAAAGTTCGGAAACAATGATTTTCGTTGAGTACTCCGTGCTTCAGATAATGTCACCAGAGAATTTCTAGCGCAGCCTAGGTATACATATACTAGTCCAGGTAGGGAACGATTTGACCGGGAACAAATTGCAAGAGAAAAAATTCTTTGATTACCCGACTAAAAAAAATATGCTGACTCCAAATATGCAAAGTTGGCTCATCTATCTGTTTCACAAATAGGTTTTTTTTTAGGTTGAGGTTGATTTTGAGGGGGTGAATTTCGTGTTTCATACATAGGTGTAGAACAACAAAATTGATGTCAGGAATGGTGCAATAAGTTACGGTGATTATAAAATCACTTTTATTTGAACGTAAAATTAAAACTTGGGTTTTCTTAGGTTGAGGTTGATTTTAAGAAGGTGAAATTCGTGCTTCCATGTAAAGGCGTACAACAGCAAAATTTATGTCTAGATTAGGGTATTAGATCACGGTTATTAAGAAAATCAGCTTGAACGTAAAATTAAAAATTCAGTTTTTTGAGGTTGAGGTTCATTTTGAGGAGGTGAATTTTTTTTACATAAACGGGCCTAAAGCAACAAAATTTATGTCTAGAATAGGGTACTAGACCACGGTGATTATGAAAATCACCTTTATTTGAACAAAAATTTAAACTTTCATTTAAATATTCTATTAGTATTAAACCACGCTTAATCTGAAAGAAACCGGTCTTACTTGTTCCCTTGCAAGGTCCACAGGCCCAGGTGCATTTCATGCCATTTATTTTGCAAGTGCATTGCATATTTGAGCAGTCGGTTTTGCAGTTACAGTGAAAAATTGCAAGGAGAGAGTTGGGGGCAGCTGGGAGCTCACCAAAAATAGGGCAATATAGTCAATTCTCAATTACCCAACCAAACTGGGTAGGGTAGAGATTACATCCCAGGGTTTTCCATGATCTAACTTGCAAATAAACTTGAAATGAGTGGAAGCTGCAAGCAGCATGGGTGGGAGGGAGAACTTTAGACTCAACATACGAAGCAGATGCTGTAACTTTCCCGATGAATTTGAGACGACAAAACTGATTGAGGGTTCAAATTGAGCCTGGGTACTTATATAAAAGCATCATTGCTTTCTGTCCAGCTGCTGAAATCTCGTTCTTGGTGGGTAGTGGGTCCATAAAAACTTTAGCGGATTCGTAAAACCCGCTGTTTTTTTTTATCAGAAGCTGTAGTCCCGCTGACTTCCCAATGCCATAGATACGAGAAGTTGAATCGAACTCAAGGAAGGCGTGAACATACAGGATAGTCCTACATATACGAGATCCAAGTTTGAGTTTCGTTGCATTTATATCCCAAATTATATTCTTTGAGATTCCAGCTCGAGGCTCAGAGTAAAAGTAGATCGCTTGGCTACCTGTCTGTGCGTGGTAACACAGGAGTATAAGCAGATCTCTGTCGTCACCAACCAGGACAGTAGGCATAAAAGAAGCAGATTGAACTGCAGTTAGAAAAATGAGAAAATTAGCGGCACCTTCTGCCTGGTATACCTGAAACCCAGATTTTGTCAGGTACTCACTGGTCATGGCTATGATTGCTTGCTTATTCTTGAAGTTGCTTAGGAACACTTCTTTCTTTGTAGAACAGACCATATTCCTGTTAAAATTGATTTGCCGGCGCGATCATGACCCTTTCCGTCTCAAATGGGTGATGTCTTTGATTAAAGGTGCTTGGCTGTATCCGTCGAAAACCACCGACGTCCTTTGCAATCCAGATTTCGTTCAACGTAGTCAACGTACTTCTGGCAAATACTATCATAAGTTGAGTTATTTCCCCAAGGGATTCGCTGAAGCAGGCCCCCACCATTGAGAACTACATACTTGTCACAGAAATCTTTGACGAAATCTTCAGTTTTCGGCTGCTGTTCTGCAAATAGACGCCATATCGCATCGGTGAGGGCGGACTTATCGGCTAATCGTGGAAGTCCATTTGCTTCAAAAAGTGACAGAGGCGGCGAGCACAATTCATACTCAAAGTATGACTCCAAGTTATCGTTGCTATTTCCAGCAATTGTCACCAGCTGTTGAAACATCAATTCTGAATCAACAATAACTGACTGTCCATTAATAACTGATGCAGCTTTATTCGCAAGCGTTACGGCCACCAAATTTTTCCTGAATATTTAAGTGTTGCCGTTTTCCCCTGTCATGCTATCCAAGATTTCTTGTCCGATGGATCTAGCTGTGTCGACGCTGACTTTTTCATCAGTTGTAACTCCAGAAGTAATGTTTCGCAAGCTCGGGTCTTCTGCGAAAGGGGTATTCTCAGCAAGAAAACAAATAAGCTTGCTAGTGTCATGGTTGACGCGTTCAATCTTCGACTCTGTAACTTCATTATGCTGTTCGCTTGTCTCGTATTGAACTTTAGCAAAATTTTGCATCGAAGAATTAATTGCACTACAAGTTGGTCCTGAAAGTGACCAAATCAGCCTCTGCAACTCATTCATGCCGCTTCCCCTTGTAAGACCACCGTTAGTTTGCAACCAGCGCATGAGGACCTGCTAGATGACTAAATCTGACGACAGACCCGCCCAAAGTTTTCTGGATCTGCGGAAAACATATCTTCTGTTTATAAAATTGTCAAACACCTCGGGATTGGTAGTTTTCAGCTTTTTCATATTTTGTAGGTATACCCTGGCAGACTTCGCATATAGGAAGTGGTTGGACGCTGCGAAATACTGCAACATAGCTTCAAATGCCTGAAGATGAAGATCCCAGTTCTCCGTACGCTTTGCTTGGAAAAACTTCTCTTCAGTATGTCTATTATTTCCATATATTGTATCCAAAGTCTTGCCGTAAACAACCTTTCTGAAAGTGACTGTTTAAGAAAAGAAAATTTCTTGGCGACTTCTGACAGGGACAGATTTTCTTCTACACTTTGTATGTCTGTATGGCCTTCCAATGCACCAAGATAAACAGTAAAAAACTCCATAAGATTTTCGGAGGTGCTGAATATTTTTTCCGTGTCTGCTGAATCAGCACCCTCTTCAGTACTTTAAAGCTCAGTGAAGAGAAGTGTGTTCAGTGTTCAGTCAATCATTATGTGTCCTCGTGTAGCTCTGGGATAAGATTTCCCAGGAATGATCTCTTGAAGAGCATTAGGCACATATATTATTTTCAATGTCTCTTGAAGTCCAGAGCCTTCCATAATCTGCCCAGCAGCCCCAAGATAATTCATGAGTGTGTGGAAACCACCCAGCCGAAGGACAGTTTTTTATTTTTATAGGACTTGCATCAGTCTCGGCATAAATAATAGTAAGAGCTTTCCTGTAAAGTGGCTGATCAAAGGTTAGTACTGGAGTCACACGGTATCTGGAACACTGTTGGCAAACAAAGCTGAGTGTGGGGTAGATACAAATGGGACCACTTGGTTTCATATCTATCATGGGCATAAAGAGAACTGAGGCTTTCCCTGTATAAGAGTCTGACTGCGTATCAGCATACAGCTCGCTCATAGCTCCTTGCCAGCAAGGCAAGGGTGCAGGAAAAAGTCTGGACATCTTCCACAGCAAGTCACAATATTTTGAGGAATCCAGAATCGAAAACCGTGTTAGCAGATCGTAAAGAACGTTAGGTTGTCCTAGTGTCTGTCTAGATATTTAATGGGAATTTGGTTCGGTTCAGTTATCTGCCTAGACATAACAAACTTTCTCCTCTTTAGTACTATCGAAGACAGTAAAGAGTGGGTTTCTGAGGAGGGATAGCCCCTTTCATATTTGGAATAATTTCTGTTCGTTTTGAATTTTAATGTCGCTCCTTACTTTCACTTAAAAAAACGTATTTTTTTATATTTAATTTCTGAACATTTTTGAATTAATGCAGGTTTTGAATTTGGCTCACCGTACATGAATAATTGAAACGAAATTTGCATATTAATTTCATTTTTTTAAACTAATAATAACCTATAATAAACTAAGTTTGATTTTTGTTCCACTTGCTTAAGAATGACTCCTGAATCACAAAGACTGTATAATTAGAATAATAACCTCTTTTAAAATTTAGAAAAAGAAACTTTAGCGTAAGAGCGAGCTATTGAGGAGAGGCAACCAATCTCATACGTAATATTTTCTGTTCGTTTTAAGTTTTAGTGTTGCTTCTTACGTTCAGTTGAAAAAACTTGTTTTTATTTAATTGCTGATCTTTTCTAAATAATGTTGGGAAATCCAGCTCCCCGTCTATGAAAAATTCCCTTCCCTCACGACAAATTTTTCCATGGAAATATTCTCCCGCGCAACTTAAATTAGCAATATTTGCGGAACTAATTTTGTAAAGCATAATAATAAAACGGCTAATGAAGCCAACACTATTTTTATGAAAATGAGAAAGTTGAGCAATTCTCAAATGAATGAAAGAAAAGATTTTTAAGAGATATAAGTAATAATTTATCTTCGTTTTAACTTTTAATGTTATTCCTTACTTTCAGTTGGAAAAAAATTGTTTTTTTTTTATTTAATAACAACCACAAAACGAAGACATAAAATATCTTTGGTTTATTATCACATAAAAATCATAGTTATGAAGCTGCTTAAGGTAAAATTAAATGCTAGACTGGCCGGAAAATAATACAAACAAATTATTGCTAATATCGGCCATTATTTTACAAAATTCGAACTTTAGCGTAAAAAGCAAGATATTAACAAGGGGGTGAACTTCCTTATACACGTAATAGGGGAATTTTTCCCTCGTCATTGCCTCGCTCTTTACGCTAAAGTTCAAATTTTGTTCCAATTCTTTAAGAATGACCCCTGAATCACAAAGGCCGTTTAATTAGAATAAATAGCTCCTTTGAAATTACTAAAAATACTTCCGCGTAAAGAGTGAGGTATTGATGAGGACACGAACCTCCTCATATACGCAATAATTTCTGTTCGTTTTAAGTTTTAATGCTACTCCTTACTTTCAGTTGAAAAAACTTGTTTTATTTTTAAGTTCATTCTGATCTTTTTTTAAATAATGCTGTGATATCCAGCACCCTCTTCATGGAAATCATCTTCGTCCATGGAAAGATCCTTCCACGAAACCCAATCCCCTGACACCCCCCCCCCCCAACAGAAAAAATCCCGCTGAAAACGCCTGTATACTTACCAACAACCAATACTATATGTAAACAACAGCCCCTCCCCCGAGGACTGTGGGGGATTAAGTGGTACTCAAAGACATAGTTATAAGATATTTCAACTATGCTGAACAAAATGGCTGTCTCAAAATTTTGATCCGGTGACTTGAGAAAAAATGAGCGTGGGAGGGGGCCTAGTTGCCCTCCAATTTTTTGATCACTTAAAAAGGGCACTAGAACTTTTAATTTCCCTTCGAATGAGCCCTCTCGCAAAATTCTAGGTCCACTGGGTCGATACGATCGCCTCTGGGGAAAAAAAATAAACACGCATCCGTGATCTTTCTTCTGGCAAAAACTACAAACAACTACATTTTTGTAGATAGGAGCTTGAAAATTTAATCCTCTACAGTAGGGTTCTGTGATACGCTGAATCTGATAGTGTAATTTTCATTAAGATTCGATAACGTTTAGGGGGTGTTTCCCCCTTTTTTGAGAAAATGGTAAATTTTCTCGTAACTTTTGATGGGTAGGACTAAACTTGGAACTTATAGATTTGAAATCAGCATAAAAATCCGATTCTTTTGATGTATCTATTGGTATCAAAAGTTCATTTTTTAGAGTTTCAGTTACTATTGAGCCGGGTCATTCCTCACTTACTTTTCGTTACCACGAACAGTAATGGATCAGAAAATTCATACCTTGAATAAAACATGAAAATGGTCTGAAAAAAAATCCTACAATTTTTGAAAATCGGCCAAAATTGGTTGAAGCAAAATTGACGTTTATTTTGTCTTTTCTTCTAAAATAACGACTTAAAAAAATCAACTTGCACTTTTAAAAAGACAGTGACACGAAAATCTGGTACATAGATAACGAAATTGCAGTCAGTTCTGTATTTTGACCATCCCTGAGTCGTTTCTCTCCCCCCCCCCCGGAAAAAAAACAACAACACACAAATGTCAGGTAAAGGTTGCATTTGCATACATTGGATATTACACGAAGTCAGATCCATGGATAGAAAATTTACACTTCTTATGTCGAAATGCTAGGAAAAAGTCATATCCTAGTATCTTGCATATTCCCCCCCCCCTCACGCAAACCCAATAAAATGCATGGTCTTGCACACACCTAAAAATTTTCCAGCGTCTGCAATGTTCTTCAACGCTCTTGGTGAGAAATTATTCAATAGATGCGGTGATTCGCAAGAATAAGCTGACCTATTTTGTCGACATTCGTGTTTGAAAGTATGTGTAAGCAGTACGCTTACTGTTCAATTTCGGCTTCTATTTAGCTTTTTAGTTACATTCAAGACCCCAGGCAGGTTTTGCCAAGCTGAAATCGACGGAAGAGCTTCACTTGGACATATTTCCCAGTCTTCAAGTTTAGGTCAATAAAGTGAACGTATAGGCCAATGAAAACTTCATTTGCAAACATTTTCCGACATGCTCCTTTACCTCGCAATAGTTGGTCCAAACAACCACGCGAAGTCGGCGAGGTTGTACCTGCAGCAGATGAACAGACTTGAAAATACAAGCCCTGCACTTTTCCAGTCTTTCGAAAAAGGCCTGCATGTTGTGAGAAGATTGGACAGATTTTGGGCCGATTTATCTACAGATTTCATTATAGAACAAGCACTGATGAGAAGTCTGTAAAAGGCAACCAGATTGACTAGAGGTATAGGGATTACGGAAGTAGAGAGACTTCGGTGGGTCCAGCTTGCGCTCTCGTTAATCTTTTGATGCAAGAAAAGGCGCATGTTTCGTTTCATGTAAGCGACCAACACAAGGAGTCTGGTATATCTATTCAGCAGAGGGACTGCGAAAACAGCAAACACACAAATATTTACTGACTTTGTCAAGCAGTCGTCTCCTTTCGAGGGTTATCTGCTATCGCTTCGAAGCCTTGCTATGGCATGACTGCTGTATAAAACAGGAACACCGAAAAAGCAGTGGAAGTCAGTATTTTTTTTTATTTAACATCTTTATTAAACATAGTTCATCTTTATTAAATATATTCGAATATAATAAACACAAATATGCTTGAAAAACGCAACCGGTACACAATTACTAAATTATAAAACTAACCAAATAATTACTGAAATAAACACAAATAAAGAACAAAAAAAGATGCTAATAATAACTACAGAACAATAAATTAAAAAAAAAATATTATTAACAGAAAAAACTAAAATATTTAAATTGTCCTCTCTCACAATCAGTCTCTCACTCACCAGTTGCCCACAAGGAGATGCTTCTTTAACCGGTTTTGAAATTGCGACACCCTTTCCAATTCCGGAATTGAGTCTGGAAAGGTATTCCATACCACCGGACCCGTGTGCTTTGCCACATGGCTAGAACTTACCAGGTCTTCAGCATTTCTCGTAGCATATCCGTGATAAAATGAATTAAAACGAAAAAAATTATTAAAAGCATCAGGGACAAAACCATTCAAACTCTGAAACACAAAAATACCAATTTGAAAATCTCTAATTTGAACAACATTCAAAACTCTAAGTTTCCTAAATATCGACTCTGTACTTAAAACTCCTGTATTACACTTATCAATTAACATCACTGCTTTATTTTGCTGAATCTGCACTCGTTTAAAATTGCACGTAAAATTACTAGCCCGAATCATACATCCATAATTTATATACGGCGCAATCAAAGAATAATATAAAAGAACTAAAATATGAGAAGTTAAAAAATGTTAAAGACGTCTTAAAATCCCAAGGCCACGCGCTACCTTACACGCAACCGCATCGCTGTGTCTTCTTCAGCTGAGGTTCTGATCAAGAATGAATACTAGGTAACGCACTTCCTCAACCCGCTTTAGTACATCACCATTTATTGCTATTTCACTATGAAGATTTGGGGATACACCAGTCGGACTAAACAGAATATAGCTACTCTCTGCTGCGTTAATGCTAAGTAAGCTAGTGCCTACAAAGTCACTTAACCCTTGCAGAGCTCTGTTTGCTTTTTGGACCAATTCTTCAAGAGTCTTCGCTGCCGCAACAAGTACTGTGTCGTCTGCGAAAGATGTCATAGACGCACCAGGAATATAAAACCGCATACTGTCAACATGCACTAAATACAACAGGGGTCCTAAGACGGAACCCTGGGGAACTCCCCAAGAAACAGGGGAAAAACTTAGAAAACTTCTCCCCTATATTTACCCTAACTGATCTACCATTTAAATACCCACTAAACCAATCCAAACATCTCCCTTTTACACCCAAATCCCTTAATCTATCCAATAAAATACTAAAATCAACGGTATCAAAATCTTTTTCAAAATCTATAAAAATACTAATACAATATTCACCCTTTTCCAAAGCTAAATTAATATTTTCTAAAAGATGTTGTAAAGCATGCGAAGTCGAATGGCTCTTCTGGAATCCAAACTGGCCATCATACAATGCATGCAGGCTCGTGAGGTGATCATGAAGTCTTCCATAGATAACTTTTTCATAAGCTTTTGAAAACACTGGCAAATAGAAATAGGCATCCAAATCGACATAGCTGTTTGAGTACCCCCTTTGTAGAGACGGAGACTCTTTGTTGTTTTCCATAAATTAGGAAATATTCCCTTCTCCATTGATAAATTTATTAGGTGCACTTGCACAGGAAGAGTGTACACCAGAATTGATCGAATAGTCTTCAGGTTAACACCATTTAACCCAGCACTGTTAATTCAGCTGAATGACAGGGACGAAATTTCATTTCCATTCCCTCGCCCCGCTCACCAGCAAACAAGTTCCCGTTCACAAGAGCTTGGGAATTTCTAGTTTCCACTTGTATCTTTGTTCCAATATTAGTAGAATAATCACCAGACTTGTCACACATCTCTTGTCTATCATCTTCAACCACTCTTCGATTTCAATTCGGAGGTCTTGAGTTCTCCGTCGCCAGCTAACCAGTTCATTGATAACTTTCCAAGTTCTCTTCGGATCTGCTTTAATTTCCTTAAAAAATGTCAAGTAATGCTGTTTCTTTTTTTCCTTTTCAGTGAGTTCGCCATATTCCGGAATCTATTTAAAATGAGCATTATCTTCCTCCTTTGAAGTGCTCAGATAATATTGAGACACACTGTCCCGCTGTTCAAAAAAGTTCACTAGTTCTTCCTCAACTCACGGTTTTCTCGGCATATTTGGTCTCTGTCTAAGTGTCTTCAGTGGACAAGTTTTATAATAGGCAGTAGTTATTATGCCACTAAATTGCGCAAAAGCTTCACACGGGTCTTTCTGGTTCAAGACAGATTCAAAACATGTTTCACTTATTTCGTCTTTAAACATCCGAACGTTTTCAGGCTTAATCTCTCGAACAATTTTATTTTGCTTTTTATGGTGTGACACTTTTAAATCTAGAATAAATTTCCATTAGGAAATGGTCAGATGCCGAACTCACTACAATATTAGAAAACACATTTTGGATATACCTTGAAGAGACATACACATTATCAGTCAGGGTGGCAAAGTGATCTGCGATCCTAGTAGGTATTGTTACTGTGGGAAAAAGATCATTAGCAACCATAAAATTTAAAAACATTCTAAGTTAAAATCACCTGTAGATAAAAGATCTAAATTAAAATCACCGATGCATAAAAACTCTTACTGTGACCTGTGAACCATCATTAGAAGACTTTGGAAACCTTTCGTGAAATACTCATACGACGCACTTGGAAGTTTATAAGCTACTGATAGGATAATTTTCCTCACACCAAGCCTCATACCAATCTCAATTTCAATAGAAAATGATTCTATCTTACCTTCTCTTCAGACATCAAGATCATCCCTTGGCTTCCATTTAAGTGAATCACTTGTACCAAAACCGAGTCCGCCACGCTGATTGAAGCTCTATTCCTCGCGGTAAGCTGATAGCCCAGAAAACTAAAAGACGAGAGAGGACTATCCTGCCTTAAAAACGTTTCAAAAAGGGCCATAACATGGAGATTCCGATATTTTGAAAGAAAATCAAATATCTCATCATCCGAAGAAATAAGGTGGCAGTTCCACGTACACGCATTGAAACGAGCAGTTTTCATAATTCCAAGATACAAGAAATCACAATATTTATTAAACTGCAAAGGTCTATAACTCACGGTGGGCTCTTCGCTCGCCAAATCCAAAAGTAAGCAATTATCAACATAAAACGGGCAATTTTCTAACCGGCTCAACCTCGATGTGGTACCGATTCGTACACCACACATATTTATATCTAATAAACACTTTCATAGCTCTCATTGTGAAAAAAAAAAATAATGATAATAAAAGACAAATAACAGGCACAGATGAGCTTTAGGAACAGATAAATAATTATAAGAATAATAAATGAAAACAGAACAAAACATTGATAGACAATAAACCAAAACAACAAAATAAGCACAACCACCTAAAAGCAATCCACCAGTGACCGAATCCTGTGAGCAATGGTGTCTGTTGGGAGTTTTGCTAGAACTAGCCCTCGATCAGACCAGACATTTTGTACTCCAAAACTATCCCTTACCGTATTCAGAATGTCACGACGGCGTTTTGTTAGGGCCTCTGAAACAAAAATGCCCCACTTAGCAAGTTTAGTTTTGCTCTTGAAAACTTTCCTTGCCAATTCAGTGTTTCTCAATTTCACAAACACCGGTGCAACATCTCTTTGGCCTTGTGCAGTTGAATTATTTAAACTGTAGCGGTAAATATTCTGAAAGTCATTTTACGAAAAACCGGTGACTCCCATTTTCTGCATTGAACCGTTGAAAACTAGACTATCTATGAGCTTTTCTTATTCAAAATCGTCTATTCTACGTTCCATTTGTGCCACTCGATTTTCCAACCATTGAATTTCGGCTTTCAAACTTTTGTAAGACTGTAATGAGCTTCGAGACTTTGGTGTAAACTCAAGGGACACTGAGGCATAGTTTTCACTAATTATCGTCTGGCACGATTGTTTTAAGGAATCCCCACTTTTCTGTTGTTTATCCCCACACATTTTTCTAAAACTTTCCCAGTAATTTTATTCCATCATTGATTTTTGTGTTCCTGCAATCTCATCCTCTCTAGCAACAATTCTCTCCACCAGCTGAGATGACGAGCTCGCTGGCTCGCTGATTTTGAGTGCAGCGTACGATTTGCTTTGCTTGTAAACTTTGGGACAGTTTTTTAGCTTCTTCAAACGCAAACTTTACTCCTTTTCCGGTTTTTTGCAACGCTTCCTTTATATTAACTTCATACGAAACCAAACGTTTTCCAATGAGTCTTATTTCCTTTTGATCCCCATAGCAGAAAACAATGAGATTTTCACGGCCTTTGCTATCTTTAACGATCTGCAGGGATCTGACTGTTCATGACGGGAATCCTTGGAAATGAGCTACGGCTGAATCAAACTGTTTCAAGGGCATCTTGAAGACAAAACGTGAAAAATTAAAAATCACTTACTTTTTTACTGAGCAGGCCCACGGATTGCATTGCCAATCATCTTCGTGGCCGGTGGCCCGATGGACCGTGGAGATTTTTTCCGAGAAAGACAGAAGTTCTAGTGTCCTCTGTAATAAAGCTGATTCTGCCGTAAGAAAGTGGCTTTTTTGGTTGTTTTTTTACTGTATGACAATAATTTTGACAACACCTCTGAGATAGCAAATCGCCTAAAATTACCGAGACAGAATGTAGAATATACTAAGAAACAGAGAGACTTCTTGTAAATATCTTGTGACTCGAAGACTTCTCTTTCTTTTACTGGCTTCAAAACTCTACACAGAAAAACCAATCAGGTGAAACCTAACTTTTTGTTATTTCTACTGGTCTAATGTTTTCCACAGGAACACAGTAGAACCAATTAGGGCTTAAAAAGGCAAGGTTATTTAGCTCACCTTTCTGACATACATTTAACGAATAACGTGATTGACCTACGTAAATACTTCACAGATGTAAACTGATAAAATTTGACCACACTTTATCCCACAAAATATTTTGCCACGAAAGTATTCTGTTTTTTCTCTTTTCATCAGACTTCTTAGTTTCTGAAGACAGACATACTACCGAATTGCGGCACACTCGTCCAATATATGTAATTCATATATATAGTTTCTATGTACGGAGATTCATACATACAGTTCATGCAAATGAACGGTTGTTGAAGACAATTAGGCTAAGATTCATTTGACTGAGTGATCCATGTAAGTAGACCCGGACGCCGCGCAGATAAGGGAAGGCCGGCGGCGGCAGGGCCAAAAATAGCAGCGTAAAAAACTTATCAGGGTAAAAACTTTGAATAGAAGTTTGAACTTAGAAGCTTAATTTTTTCATACTGCTCTTTGCCTATATCTATTTTGTCACCTTTAAAACAGTTGAAATGGGCGATTTGCTCTTTTGGAGTCCTAAAAAGCCTTACTTGTATTAAAAAACTGGTTTTTAATAACAATTAAAAAAAAAACATTTTTAACTTTTTTGTCTTCCTTATAGAATATATGTCATGTAGGCTAATGCCTAACTGCGGCCTTTTTGGATTGCTTTTGGTTGCTCTTTCAGATATTATTCACTTTTTCTTTTGCAGATTCCTTCCAAATTAGAAACTGATAGATACCTAATATCAGTTAAATTATAAATTGCATCTAAGAGGAGTAAATTTATCATACTGATAAACACATGATACAGGTGAAACACTTCAATTAAAATGAAAAAATAACTTTAATAAAAATTATAATTCTCACTTGCAAATAGCTTGTAAATACCTTATATTAGAAGAAATTCCAATTGCATAAAAAAAGTACAACTATCGAGTTAAAGCTACAATTTAGAATTTCTCCAATGACAATGAAAAAGTTTTTTTTTTATGTTTTGTCGTGATTACTATCCAAAAGTTGTAACAGAATTCATCCCACTTGCAGATGTGTAAGAAATCCAAAAATACCCAAGAATATGAACTAGTCCCAATCGGGGGCCCTGGGTCCATCAAAATATTTCTATAGTTTTCCAGGGACTTTGATATCATTTTCTTCCGTCTCCGCTTTAAATGAAAAAAAGTATCTTTTTTACATCTCTGCTTTCAATTAAAAAGAAATTGAGGTATTATCCTTTAAAAACGATAGCCTGCCCCCCCCCCTACAGGCAATAATATTCAATTTTTTGTGAATCATATTTTGGGGTTATTTCCGTTTCAATCTTCAATTCCCCAGCCATGTACATAGTCTATAGCTAAATTTTGTCTTAATAGAAGATTTTTTGGGGAGGGGGGAGGGGGTCAAAATTTATCAAAAGAAGATTGTATTTTCTTTAGTCTATCAAACGTTCAATAATAGTGCATTAAACATTAATAAAATACATCTAAAAATAGCAAAAGAAAACAAAATTCGGCAAACTTACGATTTAGCTCTCGCAACAATCTATTCACTATCAATTTCAAAATCAAACTGAACCTGTAAAGTGTAGGCGTTGCGTTCAAATTGAAAATAAATTCTTGACTACTAATGATGTAAGAATCTTTAGCAATTGGGAAACTGCATTGGAAATAGTTTAATCTCATTTCATAAAGACGGCACTTTTGTAAACATATGAAGAAACGTGTATATTGCAAATTTGCAATTATATCTATTTGGTTTTTATGCAAAGTAACCTCTGCCACCTCTGCCGCTGACAGTGAAATAACCATTATGTATATATGTATATAATATATACGTATATATATATATATATAATAAATATATATATATATATATATATACATATATATATATATATATATATATATATATATATATATATATATATATATATATATATATATATATATATATATATATATAGATATATATATATATATATATATATATATATACATATATATATATATATATATATATATATATATATATATATACGTATATATATATATACATATATATATATAAATATACATAAATATATATATATATATATATATATATATAATATATATATATATATATATATATATATATATATATATATATATATATATATATATATATATATATATATATATATATATATATATATATATATATATATATATATATTTATATATATTTATATATATATATGTATATATATATACGTATATATATATATATATATATATATATATATATATATATATATATTATATATATATATATATATATATATATATATATATATATATATATATATATATAATATATATATATATATATATATATATATATATATATATATATATATATATATATATAGGCTATGTATATATATATATATATATATATATATATTTATGTATGTATATATATATATTATTTGAAATATCACATACGAGCTTTGACAATCTATTTCTTTTTGTTCCAACGATTGCAGCCATTCCTGTAAAGTAATATAGCGATATAACTCTTTTTTGAAATTATAGCATTGCCAGAAAGTATAGCATATGAAATAGATTTTGACGAAGAAATGGCTGACAAAGAAAATAGTGAATCAGGAGCAAAGTTTCAACCGCCTAAAAGACTTCAAAAGATTCTAACCCAAGACAAAGAAACTAATTTAACGCCAGAATCGATTGCCGAAAAACAAGCTGAAGCGGAGAAACGGAGGCTAGAGGTAATTTTCTCAAGTTATACAAAAAAAAATTATGTGGAACTTATACTTTTAAACGGTCAAAATACTAATGTATAAAGGTTTCAAAAAGGCTTCTGTATAAGAGCTTTCAAAAAGTTAAGATTCTTAAAATATGTAATTAAAAAAAAGAAAAAAAGAAACGGAGCTAAATCGAAAGGTTTCCTTCAGCCCTCTCCCCAGTAAAAATACTGCAGAGTTTTGACCTATGTTACTAACAATGCATGAAATGAATACAGTTTCCTTTTTTTATGCGCTAAAAAAAAAAAAAAAAAAAAAAAAAAAAAAAAAAAAAAAAAAAAAAAAAAAAAAAAAAAAAAAAAAAAAAAAAAAAAAAAAAAAAAAAAAAAAAAAAAAAAAAAAAAAAACACCTAGCCTTGATATTCACATCTAATTTTAAAAAGTCCTGTTTCCTCTACACCAGACCATGCCATTTTTGGCTGTTTTACCTTAATTACCTTAAATGGCAATTGCCTGTGAAATAAGACGGAAATGACCTTCTTTAGATTTCTCGCTGGTGATGGTGTGGGGAATTCAGTTGATATTTGAGTCCCAATCGAGCTTCCAGTCAATTTTGGACTAAACCTTGTGAATCACAGCTTTGAATAAGTCAATAGTGGCTCTGCTACAAAGCAACAATATTGGATAACAATCAGTTCCTAATTGCCAGAAATATATGTGTAAGACCTCCTGCTTTCAAAGATCATACTCTCAAGCTATAAAACATTTTCCCCCAAACCTACATAGATTCTAAATATCATTAATAATCCTTAAGCTCAAATTAAAATTTATTAGACAATTTTCTGTGGATCTTTTTTCTGCAAGAGGGGCTGTGACCCCTCCCATCAGATTAATCCTCAATTAACCCCTAACTATGCCACCAAAAGTTTATCTATTGATATGGCTGTTCCATAGACTTTAAGAAACACTTAAGAAACACGTTATTTAACGTTTCAGGGTTTTGAAGCCAAAAAACCTGATTTTAAAACCACTTTTAAAACATGAGCTTTAAAGGGAATTAAAAACTGTTAGACAAGCTGACAGTATAGCGTTACCCAGTATAACCGGAAATAAAATAAAACCTTAATCTTATCTTAATAACATGAGGCTTACAGATTCCGTTCGGGTTCCCATAAAAACTTTCGTCCCCTACATCACCCAAAATACAGAAAATTAGTAAATCATCCCAACAGTTTGCGTCTTAATTGCTTTTTACACCATTTCCCTCGTTTAGCCTCTCTTTGTATAGCTGTTACTTGGTTTAATTTCTTTGCAAATTCTACTAGTTTTGATTGTTTTTATTCTTTTTGACATGTCGATTTATGTATCTTTGTTTTTTTTTTTTTGGACCGATAACACATCTTGAAGTTTGAGTCTAAAATTCAAATTCAGCCTATTTGGGCTTCTTTGTAACAGTTGAATTTTGGCAAATTATCTTGAAATTATCTGAAAGTTGGCACACTTTATTGCTCTTAACTCTGTCCTTTTTTGTTGTCTTTTTTGTTCTTGTTGTTTTTTTTTGTCTTTTTTTCACTAGTGGGAGTGGCTAACTTTTATAAGCATATGCCAGTATTAGAAGAAAAACTACACAAATGTTTCTATTGTGCCATTTTGGCAAAAGTGGCTCTTAAATCTCATATTTACCTGTCCCAAGTTTCGGTATGTCATTTTCCCACCGTTCTACAGTTCAAATGTTTCAGCGTAAATGGCCTGGATCCGTCACTGATTATAGCTAGCTATAGAGTTAAACTTAGGTAGTGCTCGGTAGTGTTGGCTGTTTTGTCCTCAGAGACGAAGTGTCTCTGAATGAAGAAGATGACTATGAATTTTGTCTCAAATTGCCTCTCTTAACAGTTCTTCATATTCTCTTTGCTGGACCTGCATATTATTCAAGCGATATGACTCACAAGAGTGTTGATATTTTTCCAAATGAGCTGTTTCGGCTTCGGCACTTCGAATATTATTCAGTCATTTTGAATTTGTCTGTCATTTTGACTTCTTCTTCGTCTATGGCTGGTTAACGATTAATGTGCTAATTTATTATTGATAAGCCAGCTATAAAAGAAAGTAAGCAGTTTACTGAGAATATACTTTTTGAATATGCATAAAAAAGCTATGCTATCACAACAACAAAAAAATAAAAAAAATTGGTGTGACATCAAAAGTACCTCTTTTTAAATCGGGGTGACAGCAAGTGTTTTGGATCAGAACTTTGACACTTAAATGAGCAATAATCTTGGCAACGTCGCTTCCCAGACTCTAGGTTGGTTCTGAATATTATTTAAAACGATATGTTTTAAAAAGAACATTAACGTTTTTCTAATGGACTGTTTCTGGCCTCTGGAATATCTTATCGTATTGATATTGTTTTAGATTTTGCTTTAGTTGTGTCGACATTTTGGTGGCCATTTGCCCTCGAAGCATTAATTTTTTTTTTCCAGTGGATAGCTCTGGCACTATAATTATTATCTGATCATTTTGGTTTTGGTTTAGATTTACAAATGTCAACATTTCGAGTCTCACTTTCCTCTATAAACTCCCTCCTTTGTTTGTGGCTAATTAACAATTAATAATCCTTTTTTATTATTTAAAAGCCAGAGTAAGTGATTATTACCGAAATTCTGCTGAAAGAGCTATGCTTTGCCACAGAACAAGAACTAAGGTAAAACCAAAAGCAGATTTTTATTAATATAAACTGAAATGAGACCAAAACAAATCTTTTCGGACCAAAATTTCAACACTAGTGAGTGAAGCTCTTGACAACCCTGTTTCTAATACTCGGATTTGCTTTGTGTGTTATTTTAAATCATATGCGTCACGAGAGCATTACGATTTCCCCAAATGGCATTTCAAATACTATTGGATTATTTTGATTTTGTTGTTCATTTAGGCTTTATCTAATCATTTCAACTTTTATATGTTTATTAAATCTTATTTCCTTCTCAAGGGTCAAGACAGACCTTTGTGTCTGAGCAGCTGTAAATCCCCTTTTTAGGGGGTATTAAAACATCAAAATAGGCTTCAAGAGATTATATAACCAAAAATCAAACTAATAGGGAATATTTCAGGTTTCGAGCGATGGTGGGGCTTAAACTCCACTAACCACCCTTTGACAACTCACTCTAACTTATTCATTTTGGTCCCAATAGGCACTTCAGCAAAGAATTCAGAGCGCACGTAAAGCACAACTGCAAATCTTGAAGAACAAAAAGAATGAAAACGGAAGTACAACGGTTCCAGGACAAGTTAGTTCACAAGAAGAAGGAGACGATAAACTAAACACGATTAGCGAAATTCCTATTGAAGGATAATATTGATTAGCAGTGTTGACTAATGATATTTGACTGTCACTATCTGTGTGTACAAAAATGAATAACACAAAGTTAATGCTTATTAAAGATTAATTAAAATATGTACTTTTTGAAGGCATTGATTGAGTTTCAGATTAATTATTGAAGAAAGTGCTGTACCCTAAGACCATTTTTCTTATTTATTGACTATTTTAATTTGGCTTAAAATTTGTTGTTTTAAATTTTGTACTATTTTACGGGCTGACTTCAAGCAGTTTGTTTCTGATTTAATTCATAATTTAAAAGAGTATGGGCAACTTACAAAAGTGGAAACTAGCACGAGTGACACTAAAAAAAACAAAACAAAAAAACTCAACGCCATCTAGCGTTTGGTGACATGGATTTTTTTTTCTGTCTAATAATAAGAAGTTGTTAAAATTCGTGTCGCCAAAAGCTAGACGGCGTTGATGGTTTTTTAGACACCACTAGTGCCAGCTTTTACTTTTCTTAGTTATCCATATTCTTTACCCCAACTGAATGTTTAAAGACGGCTCTTTTTACCGACCTCTCTGTGTTAGTCACTATTTGAAATCACTTTATGAATAGATCATGGTTTGAAGTTGATTTAGATATGAAGTTTATGTGATTAAAGTTAATACGAGATGATTTGATTATGAATTGAATTGATTGGTACTACTACTACTACTACTAACAACTCATCGCAGCACCAAGCCGCCTGAGGCCAACACAGCTACGCACGCTCCTCCTCCACCCCAATCTATTCAAAGCCTCCCTTTTTACACCCGCCCACGAAGTTCCCATTTCCTTTAAATCTTTCTTTATGACGTCCTCCCACCCCAGACGGGGACGACCTGCTTTCCGTTTAGCCCCAGATGGTTGGCCGAAAAGAACAATCTTTGGCAATCTGTCATCCTTCATCCGCACAACATGCCCTAACCACCTCAACCTTTCTTTCATTATAGACCTAGAAAGCGGTATTGAACCACATTTTTCGTATAGCCTATTGTTTGAAATACGGTCAGTCAGCCGGGTACCCAGAACAATCCTTAAGCAATTTCTCTGGAAAACATCTAGCAAATCTTCATCCGCTATTCAGATAACACTATTCTGGTTCTGCTAGTTTCTCTGATTTTTTGCTATTTTAATTTTTTTTTTTTCACAGATTCAAAGCTTCCTGTCCTACAGCCCAAGATTTTTTCTTAGCATTAATTTAGGCAATAAGACATTTTCTAGGGCTACGGTGAAAAAAAAATAAAATGGTTGAGATGGTTACGAAAAAATGCTAGTGTCGTGAAACATAGATGGCGTTGATACGTAATAAATCCTTCTGTTTTGCATCTGGAGGATTTCATCAGCGAGAAAGGAAACGAAAAATAAACTCAAACAAGCATAAACAAGTCAAAACAAGCTTGAACAAAAACCTGTTTAGAATGATAATCAAATACACGATTAGAATAGACACTTATTTTAAAGCTTCATCTACTTAGCTTGTCCATTTGTGGCTTGATTATATTCAGTACGTTGGTGTATAATCACGTTTCAGTCATTATGGAGGATGGCCAGTCAATCCTAATGCAATAAGGGGGTGGGGTTCGTGATTGAAACCTCAAAAGATATGTAAAAGAAGTATCTTTTAGCCTTCAGATAGATATAATGGGACCCAGGGAATCATTGAGGTTCTCTACCTGTTCCCAAAAGTTTTATTTAACTAGCTCAATTTCTTTCCAAGAGAGCAAAGAGCCTATGATCTAGAATTTAATCATCCGATGTTCAGATCAAGGAACTTAGATCCCCCTTCAACAAAATTTAAGCCCTCCCTCTTGCAATGGTTAGTATATATTCAAACAAATCCAATTTGTATTACAAACTAATACAAACTAAAACAAATACAATTTGTAAATACAAACTGTATTTAAAAAACAAATTAATCCATAATATTTGAAAACTGTGCATGAGTTTTAGACTTTGCTGTTTTCATTCACTTCAACATTTTAAAACCTCTGCCTAAAACCTAAATTCTTTTTTACGTGTAAATGAAAATCTTTTAATAATATATATCATAAAAAATCTCATAACTATTATTTTGTATTTGTTTCTCATTATCAATTGTTGATAACACTGAAAAAAAGAAGCTAAGTTTCGTTTGCAGCCTTGAAATAAAAGATGCATTTTGAAGAAGGGGGTTCAAATTTCAAGTATTGTTCAAATTTCACATATCAGGTTTTATAAATGCTTATTATTGGCTTACGAAAATAATGTCCATTCGTATATTATTAAAATTACAGCATATTTTTTTTCTGCATCAAAGCTACAGGAAAGTAAGATCCGTTTTTCTCTTTTACATGCCCCAAACAAAAATGAAACTTAATGGAAATCACACAAAATCACTGAAAAAAGGCCAGGTCAATGGGGAGAGCCCCAGTTTTGAACCCCCCATCCCCTGAAATTTTGGTATGACTCTTAAAAAACTAGTAATTTTCACTTCAAAATTTTTAATGTGTTTTTAATGTTCTTTTACACCTCAAGTCCCGAAGAAAAATACTTACCCCCCCCCCCCCCATAACCAAAAGCCTGAATATGGCCTTACCAAAAGAAAATGTTTAATTCCAGATAGTGAGATCATTTTAATGGCCTACTTAAGTATTTGGCAGAAAAATGAATTGATATCATCTTTAGAATTTGAGCAATTAGTAACTCAGACAGATTTTTTTTTAATTTAATGAATATTTAATTATTAAAGCCAAGAAAAATTTTCTGTTTTGTATATTCCATGGATATAATCACGGAGAAGTAAGAATAATTCAACAGCATATACTCAACTAGAATTACTGGTACATGACTGAAACTGCCTTGATGCAGTGTTTCACCAGGAAAAGGCTTCTAAAGGGTATCAAATGTAAAATAAGAAAAAAAAAGAAATGCATGCAAAATGATTATATTCATTGATTTCACATACTAAAAATATGTTCGTCCCCATACAAACAAAGAAACCCACGCTATAAGTCTTAGCATTGCGTTCTGATGCAGTTAACAGTCAATTATTCAAGGGCATTCGATTAAATACGTTGAACATGCCTTTCAACATTTCAAATGTTCGCAAGATTATTTTGTACTTGTTTCTCATTACCAGTTGTTCATAACACCGAAAAAAGAAGCTAAGTTTCGTTTGCACACCTAGGACTAAAAGAATCATTTTGAAGAAGGGGATTATACGCAGTTGAGCCGGAAGTGACTATGAAAATTTATCAAACTAGAACTCTGTGTAAAAACGGCTTCTGATTTAATGAAGTAACAATTTTAGTAGTATAGTGTTTTCCTCAGAGTGACATAGACTTCATCCTTATTCAAGTAGTGATGAAATGCCTATGTTAGAATCTCTTTTAAAAAAATAATAATAAAAGATTCTAAGCTTTTTATTTACTATTACATTCTTCTTCCTCACTTCAGATTATCCCTTCTATGCGTACTTTTAGGATTTAAAAAAGTAATGTGAAATTGTTTTGTTTTTTTCAGCGCTACAATCAAAGATGTTAGAAGCTTAAACTGCTGTTCATATAAACACAAACTTTTTTGCGACTGAACCAAACTGCTGGTAAAAGTTTGCGGAAAAAATAGATTGATTTAAAAACGACAAAATACTTGAAACTACTACGGCTTCTATTGATAAAGTTGAAAAAAAAAATGGCAAATGAAGATTTTGGTGTGAGTCGTCTTCCTCTATAAGAAAGTCAATATCATGTTGCAAAGGCCATGTAAAGGTCATGTATATTGTAAAGGCCATAAGGCTCCAATGTTTTATTATTGTTATTACTATTTTTTTCCAAGAAGAACTTCATATGAAAGGGGTGCTCGTAGAAACTTTGGAGAGGGCTCATTCAGTATGACATCGGAAGTCTTAGTGCCTCTTTTAAGAGACAAAAGTAAACGAAGGGCAAATTGCCCCCTAGCCCTTTTTTCCCTAAATACATATGATAAAAATTTTGAAATGGCCATTCTGTTAAAAATAGTTCAAGTATCAGATAACAAAGGCTCCAAGGTCTACACAACCCCCCAGGGCACCGGGGAAAGTGTTGCAAGTTATACCCTGAAGGATATATGGTTTTTGTGAAAGCGATGATCGTATACACTTTAGAGAGGTCTCATTCGATTTAACATCGAAAGTTTTAGTGCCGTTTTAAAAGTCAAAAATGATTGAACAGCAAGTAGTCCCCTCCCAAGGCTCTTTTTCCCCAAATGCATCCAATCAAAATTTGGAACAGCCATTTCGTTCAATATAGTTCAAAGATCAAATAACAAAACTCCGGGTTAGATGCAACCTCCCAGAGCCCAGGGTCAAGTGTTTTAAGTTATGCCCCGGGGGCATCTAAGGGTTTTGTGTAAAGGGTTGTTGTACAAACTTCAGATGGGGCTCTTTCGATTGAAAATTCTAGTTCTTTTTTTAAGAACCAAAAGTGATCGGAGGGCGTCTACCTACCCCCCTCCCCCCCACCCTTCTATACCCTCTTTTCCCAAATACATCCGATCAAGATTTTAAGATGCCCATTTTTATCGAAATAGTCCAACTACCAGATCAAAAAATCTTCGGGATCAACTTAAACCCCCAGAGCCATGGGAAAGGGTTGTAGTTTACGCCCCAGGGTATATAAGTTTTTATGAAAAAGGTGGTCGTGCAAACTTTCGAGGGAACTCAAATTAATAAAAATTGAAAGTTCTAGTTTTGTGTCTAAGAGTCAAAAGTGATCAGATGGCAGCTAGCCTCAACCCAAAACCTTCTTTTCCCCAAATGCATCTGATCTAATTCAAAACTTTACTTTTCAGCATCACTAGTTATTCTCTGAAAGTTTCAATTTCACTTAGCTGCTCCTGAAATATTGCACGAACATTTTTTTGGCAACTTGAATGCACTTAATACTGTAGTAATAGTGACCTAGTTGCAACTTTTGATAATATTTTCAAGTTACCAACTGATGCTCAGCGCTACCACTGGAGTGGGTAATATGCATAATACCAGAACAGTTAAGAATTGTATGGAAGAATTGTCAGCTCTGTTTACTAAATTAATTAAACAAAATTTTTCCACAAAATAATATTTTCAAAGAAAAGTAAAGAACTCCATTAAACAAATAATGAGCGAAAATAAAATAAAAGAATCTACCAAGCGTGAAACTACCACAAATTAGCATCGATAAATAAATGAAACCCAAAACGAACAGAAATTACAATAATTAACCGAGTCAAACTCAAAACGAGCAGAAATTAACATAAGTTGGGCGCAAAACCCCTATGCCTTCCCAAGGCCAGAACAAAATTTGCACTTTACTGAAAAATATAAATGTTTTTAATTTTATAACTTTAATAAATCAAATAATATTAACATTTTGACTACTAAATATCAGTTTATGTATATTGAACTGACAATGCACATTCATTTTTATTTTTTCAGTAAAGTGCAAATTTTGTTCTGGCCTTGGGAAGGCATAGGGGTTTTGCGCCCAACTTATGTTAATTTCTGCTCGTTTTGAGTTTGACTCGGTTAATTATTATAATTTCTGTTCGTTTTTTGTTTCATTTATTTATCGATGCTGATTTGTGGTAGTTTCACGCTAGGTAGATTATTTGATTTTATTTTTGCTCATTTTTTGTTTAAAGGAGTTCTTTACTTTTCTTTGAAAAACCTATTTTGTGGAAAAAGTTTTTTAAATTAATTTCTGTTCGTTTTATATTGACATAGTCTTTTCAGGGAAAAAGAAAATAATACTTTAAATCTTTTCGTTTTTTAAGACTTTATAGTTTGGCCTGCTATTTGTATGCTGGAGAAAAATTTTCAGCAATTTTTAACAACATATACCCTTTTAAAAATATGGACACAAATAGTTTTGTTTAATTTAGTTTCATACCTCCTCTAGTTGACCTGAAATGGAAAACATGCAAAAAAATCTGTTAACTTTCTTTGATAGCTTGGATACACTTACGGTATTTTGATTTGGCTAAATTTTAAGAGCCGAAATGGGAGGGTTGGCGTGGGAGGGTGGGAGTGGAAGGGGGATTAGTTGCCCTCAAATCACTTTCGACTATTAAAAAGTGCATCAGCCCTTTCTATTTTCAATCGAATGAGCCCTTTTCGAAGTTCCCACGACGACTCCTTCGATACGAAGTGCCCTGGTCTAAACAACAACAACAACAAAAAATAACACATTATACCCACTTCGATCTTTACTATAAAAATGTCAAGCCTTCCAATCACTTTCGACTATTAAAAAGGGCACTAGGCCTTTCGATTTCCAATCGAATGAGCCCTTTTGGAAACGACAACACTTTCTATAAACACCTTATATGCCCCCAGGGCATAAATTACAACCCTTACCCTAAGGTCTGTTAGGGTGGTTGTCATCCTCTAAGACTGAATTTCCAGAACTTTCAACTACGTTGAACAACATGGCTGTCTCAAAATTATGATTGGATGTGTCTGGGAAAATGGTGGGCGTCAGAGGAGCGTTAGTCTTTCTCCAATCACTGTCAACTATTAAAAATGGCCCTAGCCCTTTCAACTCCCAATCAAATGAGCCTTTTGAAGTTTCAACGACAAAACTTTCAATAAAAATCTTATATGCCCCCAGGGAATAACTTACAACCCTTGCTCTGACTGCTGAGGGGGGGGGGTCATTCTCAAAGACCTAATTTCCAGAACTTTCTACTACGTTGAACAAAATGGCTATCTGAGTATTTTTATTGAATGTGTTTGGAGGAATGGTGGGCGCGAGAAGGGGTTATTTACCAATTCGAAACTGAGAGGCACTAGCCCTCTCAGTTTCGAATTGAATGAGCCCCTTTTGAAGTTGTACGACATGTCTATCTATAAAAACCTTATATGCCCCCAGGGCAGAACTTACAACCTTTGCCCTTGGGGCTCTGGGGGGTTTGTCATCCTTAAATACATAATTTCCAGAACTTTCTACTACGTTGAACAAAATGGCTATCCCTAAAATTTGATTGAATGTTTTTGGGGAAATGGTGGGCGTAAGAGGGGGGTTAATTACTCACTACTCACTTTTCGACTATTAAAAAGGGCATTTTCAATTTCCAATCAAGTGAGCCCTTTTTGAAATTTCTAAAACAACTTTCTATATAAACTTTATATAACCCCAGGGGATAACTTACAACCCTTGCACTTAGGGCTCTGAGGGGGTTATCATCCTAAAAGACCTAATTTCCTGAACTTTTCACTACGTTGAACAAAATGGATATCTCAAAATTTTGATTGGATATGTTTGGGAAAATGATGGGCGTGAGAGGGGTGTTAGTCACTCTGCAATCACTTTCAACTATTAAAAACGGCACTAGCCATTTCAATTTCCAATCGAACGAGCCCTTTTTGAAGTTTCTACGACAACGCGTTATATAAAACCCTTATATTCCCCTTGGGCATAATTTACAAACCCTTGCTCTGAGGGCTGTGGGGGGGGGGTTGTCATCCTCAAAGACCTAATTTCCAGAACTTAAACCTACGTTGAATAAAATGTATGATAATGGTAATAAGCTTACCTAAGCTATGGATGTCAGGTATTGTGTTATCTTGGAACGATAATTTCGACAGGACCTGTGCCTGTCATCATCAGGTTCAAATTCAAGCTCTTGCCAGAATATAAAATCACTAAATAAAATAAAACTAAAATCACTGAACAACACTAATAATAAGTCGAACCTGGAATTATTGTTGTAATATGGCCCGGATTTGGTAGAGGCATTGATGGCCGCTATCCTAGTAGATCTCAAAAAGGTTGGGTCTATAGAAGTAGGGTGGAGTTTTTTGCGAGTTCTTAGCCTATGGGTAATGGGTTCCCAATTTCACTGATGCGGAACTCTCCATTGTCTTTATTAATGGCTGGTTGGTTTTTAGCAATTTCCAGAGCTTCTCTGATTTTCTGCTTTAAGAGTTGTGGAACAATAGCAATAAGTTGAGCCTGGTCAAAATCAACGGAGTGAGAAGGGTTTTCAAAAATATGATGGGCCAGTGCGGAAAAAGTATCTTCCTCCTTAAGCTTTGTCTTTTTAAGGCAGGCATCAATGGAATCAGCATGTTCTTTTAATCGGTGATGTAGAGATCTCATGGTACGACCTATATAGGTATCACCACAACTGCAAGGAATCTCATATACTCCTGGTGGATCTGAAGTGATCTTATCTTTGCCTTTGTTTAAGAAGGAGGAGACGGTCATTCCAGAAGGAAAAAAACTCGCAAAAAACTCCACCCTACTTCTATAGACCCAACCTTTTTGAGATCTACTAGGATAGCGGCCATCAATGCCTCTACCAAAATCCGGGCCATATTACAACAATAATTCCAGGTTCGACTTATTATTAGTGTTGTTCAGTGATTTTAGTTTTATTTTATTTAGTGATTTTATATTCTGGCAAGAGCTGAATTTGAACCTGATGATGACAGGCACAGGTCCTGTCGAAATTATCGTTCCAAGATAACACAATACCTGACATCCATAGCTTAGGTAAGCTTATTACCATTATCATGTATAAGAGTCAGGTTGGCCTCAGAGAATATATTGAATAAAATGGCTATCTCAAAGTTTTGATTAGATGTGTTTGGGGAAAAGGTGGGCGTGAGAGGCGGGTTAGTTGCCCTCTAATCACTTTCGACTATTGAAAAGGGCACTAGCCCTTTGAATTTCCAATCGAATTAGCCTTTTTTGAAGTTTCTAAGAGAATGCCTTCTATAAAAAAAACCATATTTGCCCCCAGGGCATAACTTACAACCCTTGCCCTAAGGGCTGTAGGGGACTGTCCTCAAAACATAATTTCTATCTGGAAATCAACTACGCCGAACAAAATGGCTATCTCAAAATCTTGATTGTATGTGGTTTCGGGGAATGGGGGCATGGAAGGGGTGTCAGTTGCCTTCCAATCACTTTCGACCATTAAAAAGGGCACAAGCCACTCTAATTTTCAATTGAATGAGCGCTTCTCAAAGTTTCTACAACAACTTCTTAGATACGAAGTGCCCTGCTCTAAGGGAAAAAAAATTAATAAATTATACATTGTACCAACATTGTTCTTATATGACCCCAGGGCATAACTTAAAACCCTTGTCCTGAGTGTTGTGGAGGGGGGTATCCTCCTCTTTACTTAGTCCCTTTTTTTGTCTCGTTTTCGAGTGTCCCCGTTCTTTACTTAGGCAGCGCCATCGCGCTGCCTATGATTTATACAACAACTTTCTAAATAAACCTTATATGCCCCCAGGGTATAAATTACAACCCTTGCACTGAGGGCTCTGAGGGGGTTATCATCCTAAAATACCTAATTTTCAGAACGTTCAACTACGTTGAACAAAATGGATATCTCAAATTTTGATTGGATGTGTTTCGGAAAATAGTGGGCGTGAGAGGGGCGTTAGTCGCTATCCAATCACTTTCAACTATTAAAAAAGGCACTAGCCCTTTCAATTTCCAATTGAATGAGCCGTTTTGAAGTTTTTACGACAACGCTTTCAATAAAAACTTTATATACCCCAGGGCATAACTTAAAACACTTGCACTGAGGGCTCTGAGTAGGTTATCATCCTAAAAGACCTAATTTCCAGAACTTTCAACTACGTTTAACAAAATGGATATCTCAAAATTTTTAATTCAATGTGTTTGGGAAAATGGCGGGCATGAGAGGGGCGTTAGTCGCTATCCAATCAGTTTCAACTAGTAAAAAAGGCACTAGCCCTTTGAATTTCCAATCGAATGAGCTTTTTTTGAAGTTTCTACGACAACGCCTTCTTTAAAAACCTTATATGCCCCCAGGTCATAACTTAAAACCCGTGCCCTGAGGGCTTCGGGGGGGGAGGGGTTGTCAACCTTAAAGACCTAATTTCCAAAACTTTCAACTACGTTGAACAAAATGGCTATCTAAAAATTTTGATTGGATGTGTTTGGGGAAAAGGTTAGCGTGAGAGGGGGGTTAGTTGCCCTTAAATCACTTTTTACTATTAAAAAGTGTACTAGCACTTTGAATTTAAAATCGAATAAGCCCTTTTTCAAGTATCTACGACAAAGATTTCAATAAAAACCTTATATGTCCCCAGGGCATAATTTATAATCCTTGCCCTGGGGGTTGTGGGGGAGTGTCCTCCTCAAAAATATACTCTCTAATCACTTTCGACTATTAAAAAGGGCACTAGCCCTTTGAATTTCCAATCGAATGAGCTTTTTTTGAAGTTTCTACGACAACGCCTTCTTTAAAAACCTATATATCCCCAGGGCATATCTTAAAACCCTTGCCCTGAGGGCGGGTAGGGGAGTGTCCTCCTCAAAAACATATTTTCTATCTGGAAATCAACTAAGCTGAACAAAATGGCTGTCTCAAAATTTTGATTGGATGTGCTTGGGGAAATGATGGGCGTGGGGGGGGGGGGCTAGTTGGCCTCCAATCACTTTCGACTATTAAAAAGGGTACTTGCCCTTTCAATTTCCAATCGAATGAGCCTGTTTTGAAGTTTCTACCACAACGCCTTCTATAAAAATCTTATATGCCCCAGGGCATAACTTAAAACCATAGCCCTGAGGGTTGCGGGGGAGTTTCCTCCTCAAAAAACATACTGTCTATCTGGAAATCATTTACGGTGAACAAAATGTCTATCTCAAAATTTTATTGGATGTGTTTGGGAGAATGATTGGTGTGGGGGGGGGGGGGTGGTTAGTTGCCCTCCGATCTCTTTCGAGCATTAAAAAGGGCACTAGAACTCTCAACTTCCAATCGAATGAGCCCCTTTTTGACGTTTATAAGATGACCCCTTCTATATTAAGTGCCCTGATCTAAAGGAAAAGATAATAAATGGTACATTGTGCCAACATCGTTCTTATATGCCCTCAGGGCATAACTTAGAAACCCTTGCCCCGAGGGTTGTGGGGGAGTGTCTTCCTCAAAAACATATTTTCTATCTGGAAATCAACTACGCTGAACAAAATGGCTATCTCAAAATTTGATTGGATGTGTTTGGGGGAATGATTTGCGTGGGGAGGGGGGGGGGCTAGTTGCCCACCAATCACTTTCGACTATTAAAAAGGGCACTAGCCACTCCAATTCCTATCGAATGAGCCCTTTCAAAGTTCCTACGACAACACCTTCGATACGAAGTGCCCGGGTATGGAGAAAAAAAAAACATTGTGCCCACATCGTTCCCAGGGACTTAGGCAGCGCTAGCGGGCTGCCTATGATTGGTGACTCATACTAAATTGTGAAGCCAGATTGCTTGATCAGAGCGGATTTTTTTACCTTGAAAATACATTAAATCAATCAAATTAAAGTTCCTGAAACGAATCAAAGTCTAAATAATACCATAGAGGTATTTTCAAGCTACTACCCTGGGATGTTTTTGAGCTACTATCTCTACTTTTCTGTCATTATTAGGGTGTAGAGAAGACCGTCTCTATTTTCACAAAAAAGTTTTACCGAAATTTACGGGTGTTTATTGTTTTTTTTCTTTTACTCCAAGTCTTTAAAATTACAGTTTCCATTATCTCAGCTTAAGCTTAAACTGTGTCAATGATTTTTCATTTCTAATTAAAAAATAAACAAATCCCTAAAACTTCATCAATCAAATTGTGCACATATATACCCTAAAAACACTTTCCTTGTGGGCCATTTTGCTGAAGAATTTAATTTTGAAATACAAGTATTGTTAAAATTTCACAGAGTGCCCATCATATTTTATAAATGCTTATTATTGGCCTACGAAAATAATTTCCATTAAAATTACAATTACAGCAATTTATTTTTCTGGATCGGAGCTACAGGAAAGTAAAAATTCCTTGTTCTCTTTACATGCCCCAAACCACAAAGAAACCTAAATGAAATCACACAAAATCACTGGAAAAAGGCAGTATCAATGAGGAGGGCCCAGGTTTGAGCCCCCACCCCCTGAAACTTTAGGTATGACTAATAAAAAGTAGCAATTTTACTTCAGAAATTTTTAATATGTTTTTAATGTTTTTTTTTACACCTCAAGCCCCGAAGAAAATACCTTCTCCCCCCCCCAAACAAAAACCTGAATACGGCCTTACTAAAGCAAATGTTTAATTCTAGATTAAGTGAGATCATTTTACTGGCCTACTTAAGCATTTTGCGGAAAAACAAATTGATATCATCTTTAGAATTTGATCAATTAGTAACTCAGAGACAGAGTTTTTAATTTAATGAATATTTAATTCTTAAAGCCAAGAAAATTTTCTCTTTTTTATGTTCCATGGATATAATCATTGAGAAGTAAGAATAATTCAAACAGCATTATACTCAACTTGAATTACTGGTACATGACTGAAACTGCCTTGATGCAGTGTTTCACCGGGAAAAGGCTTCTAAAGGGTATCAAATGTAAAATCAAAGAAAAAAAAAAATGGCCTGCGAAATGATTAGTCATTGATTTCACATACAAATAATATGTTCGTCCCCATACATACAAAAAAACCCAAGCTATAACTCTAAGCATTGCGTTCTGATTGCAGTTAATAGTCAATTATTAAAGGGCACTCGATAAAATACATTGAACATGCCTTTCAATATTTCAAATGTTTAAGCGCTTAATAGAAATTAGGCTCTTTATCAAAATTGTTAAAAATCAAACGCATCAAATTACCTAATAAAAATATTTTACATGTTCTAATAAATGTGAATTCATAAGAAAAATAGATAAAATATTACGGAGAAAGATTGTATCAATAGAACTTACTTGCCATAGCTTTATTAGACAATCTATTTAAGTTAAACTCAACATTAACAGGAGTGAAGAATTTGGATAGTTGTTGTAGGCTAATATGTTGAACATTTTTGGAAAGCTGAATTTCCTAGTATAGGAATCAGCTTGCTTTCCCAATTACATTTAAGCAATTTCCGAACCTTCCTTAGGTCGTTATTTTTTATCAGGTTTTTGATCAACTTAGCTAGTGGTTTTCGAGACTTCAATAAACAAAAATTGTAATAAAGAGTACTTATTACAACTTTTTTTTTCAAACGTTTTACAATATAAAATGAATTAATAAGTGAAAATCAAATTGCTTTAATGGAATATTAAGCAAACCAAAATTTGAAATTGATCAAATTCAGAACAAAGAACAAAATTACTGGCAATTAAAGAAAAAAATAATATGTCAATGTTATCCCTGAGGGTTGGTTCTATTTCTCAGTGATTAACTGACCCAACCATGTAAAAACACTCTCCAGAAAGGTATAATAGTGGCTGACAAGGGACATTAATTTCGTAGCAACCGTCGTACAGGTATTCCTGCTACCCCATATTACGAGGCTTGAATGGAAAAGTTTCTCTCGGAACGAGAGACTCTACTGGAAAATCTGCTAAGCCATGATAGATTCAGCTGCTGAGCATGCTTAGGATCAGTGCTTCCACTTTGTTCCTGCCAGATTTCTATTGGTCAGTTTAAGAAGCCTGGAAAATTCCGACACCCGACCACAGAAAGATCCGACATTTTTATCTGACACCACACTGGTGCAAAATCCAAACAAATTTTTGACTCAAACCAAAAAATCTGACAATATTATGTCGCATAAGAATCTTTTCTATTCCCAAGACAAACTTTTACATTGTCTGTCCAACAACTTCTCCTCCCTCAATAGTAACACATATATCTTTACCATTAAAAAAAAAAAAACAAAAAAAAAAAAACACCCTTTTACACCCTCTTTTCGCAAATGCATCGATCGAGGTTTTAAGATGCTATTTTTATCGAAATAATCCAACTATCAGATAGAAATTCTTCGGGGTCAACCTTAAGCCCCCAGAGCTCAGGGAAAGGGTTGTAATTTACGCCCGAAGGCATATAAGGTTTTTATGGAAAAGGTGGTCGTGCATACTTCGGAGGGGCCTCAAATGATTTAAAAATTGAAAGTTCTAGTTTTCTGTATAAGAGTTTAAAAGTTATCAGATGGGAACTAGCGCCACCTCCCAAAGCCTCTTTTCCCCAAATGCATTTGATCTAGTTCAACAATTTCTTGCCCGGCATCACTACTTAAAGCATTGTTCAAATTTCACAGAGTGCCCATCAGGTTTTATAAATGCTATTATTGGCTACGAACATAATTTCCATTAAAATTACAATTACAGGCAATTTATTTTTCTTAGCATCAAAACTATAGGAAAGTAAGATCCCTTGTTCTTTATTAATGCCCCAGGACCAAAAAGAAACCTAAATGAAATCACACAAAATCACTGAAAAAAGGCTGTGTATCAATGGGGAGGGCCCAGGTTGAACCCCCCCACCCCTGAACTTAGGTATGAATCTTAAAAAAGTAGCAATTTGTACTTCAGGACATTTAAATGTGTTTGTTAATGTTTTCTACACCTCAAACCAGAAGAAAAATACTCCACACCCCCAAACCAAAACCTGAATACGGCCTACTAAAAGCAAATATTAAATTCCAGATTATGTGAGATCATTTCCTGGCCTACTTAAGTATTTGCCGGAAAAAAAAATTGAATCATCGTTAGAGTTTAGCAATTAGAAACTCAGAGACAGATTTTTAATTTAAAGAATATTTAATTCTTAAAGCCGAGAAAATTTTCTCTTTGTAGTCCATGGATATAATCATTGAGAAGAAGAATAATTCAACAGCATATACTCAACATGAATGGCTGGTACATGACCGCTGAAACTGCCTGATGCCGTGTTTCACCGGGAAAAGGCTTATAAAGGGTATCAAATGTAAAAAAAAAGAAAAATAAATGGCTGCGAAATGATTAGTCACTGATTTCCCATACGAAAAATATGTTCGTCCCCATACAAACAAAGAAACCCAGGATATAGCTCTAAGCATTGCGTTCGATGCAGTTAATAGTCAATTATCAAGGGCACTCGATAAAATACATTGAATAAGCCTTTCAATATTTCAAATTTTAAGCGCTCGATAAAAAAAAAAACTCTTAATCAAAATTGTTAAAAATCAAGCTCCTCAAATACCTAATAAAAATTTTAACATGTTCTCAAGTAATTTGAATTCATATAAAAAAAATGCATAAAATATTACGGAGAAAGATGATATCAATAAAATTTACTTGCCATAGCTTCAATAGACAATCTATCATAGGCACTGCTAGCGCTGCCTGAGTAAAGAACGATGTGGGCACAATGTGTGTTTTTTTTCCATACCCGGGCACTTCGTATCGAAGGAGTTGTCGTAGAGACTTTGAAAAGGGCTCATTCGATTGGAAATTGAAGTGGCTAGTGCCCTTTTAATAGTCGAAAGTGGTTGGAGGACAACTAGACCCCCACGCCCATCATTCCACAAATACATCCAATCAAAATTTTGAGATAGCCATTTGTTCAGCGTGTAGTTGATTTCCAGATAGAAATTAGTGTTTCACTCCCCCACACCCTCAGGGCAAAGGTTTAAGTTATGCCCGGGGGCATGTAAGTAGGAATGAGAGTGCCAGCACAGGGCTGAATTTACAACATTGCCAGATAAGAGCGAGGTCAATGGTACAAGATCAGGTGTCTCTTTCTAGGGACTGATGGTTATAATAATGTTGTTTCATGGTTTGATGTTGTTTCAAAGTTCTGTTCTGTTCTTGTTGGTTGTGTGGTTTGATGGTTATATTGTTTGTTGCTTATATGGTTGGTGTTGCTTCATAGTTCTGTTCTGTTTGTGATGGTTAGTGGCATGAGTTTCAGTGCCTATTGAATACACGACAGAAGTTACATCATTGCCAGATATGAGCGTCTATGGTTATGTGGTTTGATGTTGTTTCTTAGTTCTGTTCTGTTTGTTGATGGTTATGTGGTTTGATGTTTCATAGATGATTCTAACCCTATTGAATACAGGGCTAAGTTTACAACATTGCCAGATAAGAGCGAGTCTAACGGTACAAGCTCGGGGGTCTCTTTCTAGACCTGTTTGTTGGTTATGTGGTTTGATGGTTATATGGTTGATGGTTATATTGTTTGATAGTTATGTGATTTGATGTTGTTTCTTACTTCTGTTTGTTGACGGTTATATGGTTGATGGTTATATTGTTTGTGGTTATGTGGTTGATGTTGTTTCATGGTTCTGTTTGTTGATGGTTATGTGGTTGATGGATATATTGTTTTTTGATGGTTATGTGGTTGATGTTGTTTCATAGTTCTGTTTTGTTTGTTGATGGTTATGTGGTTTGAATTTCTATGCCTATTGAATACAGACATAAGTTTACATCATTTCCAGATAAGAGTTTGATGGTTATTGAGTTTGATGGTTATATGTTTGTTGGTTATGTGGTTTAATGGTAATATGTTTGTTGGTTATGTGGTTTGATGTTGTATCATAGTTCTGTTCTGTTTGTTGATGGTTATGTGGTTTGATGGTCTATGGTTTGATGTTGTTTCTTAGTTCTCTTCTGTTTGGTGATGGCTATATGGTTTGATGTTGTTTCTTAGTTCCGTTCTGTTTGTTGATGGTTATGTGGTTTGATGTTATTTCTTAGTTCTGTTCTGTTGTGATGGTTATATGGTTTGATGTTGTTTCTTATTTCTGTTCTGTTTGTTGATGGTTATTTGGTTTGAGTTTCTATGCCTATGAGTACAGACAGAAGTTTACATTCATTGCCAGATAAGAGTGGGGTGAAACAGTTTGAGATATTTTAGAGGATGATTGGGATGAAACTCTGTGGTCGTTATAATACACAAGTTCCATTTGAATAGTGTTGTAAGGTCCCCTAACCCAAACCCCAAGGGCCCTCCCTCAACCCCAACTTTTTTGCCCCCCATTTTTTATAAAACTTTTTTTGCGTGCTTGAGAAACAGAAGGGCCTCCCCTTCCCCCATCTTTTTGCCCCCCCCCCCCATTTTTGATATTTTTTTGCGTGCTTGAGACACAGAAGGCCCCCATCTCCCCAACTGTTCTGGGACCATCCCCCATTTTTAAGGCTTTTTTTGCGCGCTTGAGACACGAAGGCCCACCCCCCTCACCTAAATTTTTGGGACCCTCCCCCCATTTTTTTAATATTTTTTTTGCACACTTAAGACAAAGAAGGGCCCCCTACCCCTCCAACCAACTTTTTGCCCCCCCCCCCCGTTTTAAAATACTTTTTGGACTGAATTTTTGGACTTGTAAGCTTGAGACACAGAAGGCCCCCCCACCCCAACTTTATTGCCCCCCCATTTTTTTTAAATACATCTTTTTTGCGAGCTGAGAGACAGAAGGGCCCCCTCCCCCCTCCCATTTTTAGTCCAATTGCGCAGCTAATAAAGAAACATTTGACATTTTTTCAAATTTTGTGTGGTTTCGCAAGAAAATAGCTTCGTCTTTAACAAACTTAGCCATAGCTAATCGAAACTGTCTATAAATATCTTCATTATAGTCCAATTGCGTAGCTAATAAAGGAATATTCAACATTTTTTCTGATTTTGTGTGGTTTCGCAAGAAAATAGTTCGTCTTTAACAAAAATAGCCATAGCTAATCGAAACTGTCTATAAATATCTTCATTTTTAGTCCAATTACGTAGCTAATAAAGAAACAAACTTTCCAAATATCGGAAGCATAGGGGCTTTCATACATGCTACAATTGACTTGAAGGAATAAATTGTTTATGTAATTTCGATAAACCGTAGAACTTTGGGTCAAGAGCTACCCCAGGGATGCATTTTAGGTTACTTTTTCTCAAAATGGCATGAAATATGCTAGCGGCTGTACTCGTTCACTTTAAGCCTATTTTTTCTCATATCTTTGCAACAATCGATTCGACCGATTTGCAACAATCTTGGAATCTAATCTTGCAACTCCCCATCTAATCTTGCATTTGCAACTTGCAACTCCCCATCATTGCACTTGCAATGATGCACTTGCAATGGATATGGAACTATCATCATTGCAATTGCACTTGCAATTGCAAACTCCCCATCTACTCCCCATGCCTCCCTAACAGCTGACTGAAGAAATAAAACATATTATTATACAGAGTAATACCAAGCCAACGTAGGCTATCAACTGAACGGATAGAAGAATAATTACAATTCAATGGAGAATTCGTAGCATTACCGTTGAAACAAAGATACTCACGCTTTCAACGTTTAAATTAAGTCCAATATTAAAAAAGCTTTTCTCACATATCCACCCTTTTAGACAAAGAAAATTGCTCCTACTAATAAGTAGGATGTCATCCGCGTAAGCAATATACGATACATCAGAAAAACAAAGAAAGCAAGTATCAGCTACTTAGAGAGCACTGTAACAATACACAGCTTCAAAACATTAGGGGATGACCCGCCTCTTTGGCGTACTCCGCATCGAACAAGAATATTCTCTTGGACATTAACCCCGTTCATGGACATTAACCTGTTACCATTCGTTAATCAGTGTCAGATGGCAATTTTTTTCACTAGGCAGTTTTTTTTCAAAACGCGTTTTTAACTTTGAGTTACTATGGGCTGTGGTTTTCCTCTTACTAGGTTGCAGCTACCGCTTCAACCATGATACCAAACAGTTGAGAAGTTTGCTGAATGTACGATCTGAGCAACCCGATTTCATAGCCACAAGGATAAATGACGGGCAACAGAATGCATTGGACTCGTATAATTTAGGCTATATATTCGCACACTAGTGGGGGGGGGGGTAGGGGTAAGGTTGGGTTGAATTATGTTTTAACCCTTTCTGAGATTTATTTTACTCCTCCCCCCCCCCCTTAATGTGAAAATATTTAGCCCAAATTATATTATTATATAAACTAAAGTATTATATTTCATTAAGTTATGGCATCTTTCATTATGATTAACTAACAGCCCTTCTTGAGTGGTTTGGTATAATGCATAAGCACCAGTAACATTTTCTTTCCAAAGGGCATAGACTAATGCTACCAATTTTATGTGTTTTTTTTAATTTAATCGCTGATGGTGGAACTTATAGGAAGGGCGTAGAAAGGGCGTAATTTGATATGGGGCAGGGGGAGGCAACTGCCCCCTCCAGACCCAAGTTGCCCCAAGACCTCATTTTACCCCCCCGCTGAAATTGTAGTTTCTGCAAAGAATCTTGGCAAAACTAAGATAAGCATCCAGAGAAACAGGTCAGTTTACTTTAGTATATCTTTGCCTCTATGGTACTATAATTAAAAAAACTTTTCCTCAAAATAAGTTTTCAAAGAAAAGTAAAGAACTCCATTAAAAAAAAAATGAGCAAAAATAAAATCAAATAATCTACCAAGCATGAAACTACATGAAATATGGAATATGGCATGAAATATATACATGAAATATGACATAAAATATGCCTAAAACCAAAAAAATCACATTTAATTTTTCAAAAAACAATGAGAATGATATAGATATGTTAGTCGTGACTTTTACTATTAGAAAAATAGTGTTTGTAGTAGCAGTTTTCTTTTTTTCTGACTGGAATTTTTGGAATTATTCAATTTTTTTTTAACTTATGCGCTTATATTAGTGGTACTCTATGTATACTCTTTGACACTACATAGTCTATTACTATTTTCAAACAGTTTTTTTGTACATTGGAAGGCAAACGAATGACATCTTTTTATTTTTTTTGAACTACCTACTTTTTATGTTTTTTTGTATGAATTAAATTCTTTAGCAACATCCTTTGTCGGATACAAGGGATAACATTGACAGAATCTGGGTATCGGGGTGAATAAATCATTTTTCAACATCTTTTGTTGGATATGTCGGATAACATTATCAAAAATCTAAGTATCAGAACGATTAAATCTTTATCAACATCTTTTGTCAGCTACATAGGATAACATTGACAAAATCTAAGTATCAGAGTGAATAAATTCTTTAGCAACATCCTTTGTCGGATACATAAGATAACATGACAAAATCTAAGTATCAGAGTGAATAATTCTTTAGCAACATCCTTTGTCGGATACATAGATAACATTAACAAAACCTAAGTAATCAGAGTAAAAATAAATCAGATTGAATAAATTTGTGTATCAACATATTTTTTTCGGTTACGTCGGATAAATGATAAAATCTAAGTATCTGTGTGAATAGATTCTTGATCAAACGTCTTTTGTCGGATACATCGGATAACATTCGAAAAAATCTAGGTATTAGAGTGAATAAATCCTTTATCAACATCCGTTGTCAGATACATTGGTACATTCACCAAAATCTAAGTTATAAGAGTAAATAAATTCTTTATCAACACCATTTGTCGGATAAGTTGGATAACGTTAACAAAATCTAGGTATCACAGTGAATAAATTCTATATCTAAATATTTTGTCAGATACGTCCAGATAACATTATCAAAATCTAAGCATCAAATTCATAGATTTTCTCTCATCATAAAATTATCAAAAATCTCAAGTATCAGAGTGATTAAATTTTTATTAACATCCTTTATCGGCTATATAGGATAACATTGACAATATTTAAGTATCACAGTGAATAAATTCTATATCTATATCTTTTGTCAGATGTGTCAGAAAACATTGTCAAAATCTAAGTATCAGAGTGATTAATTCTTTATCAATGTCCATTGTCGGATACATCGGATAACATTCACATAATCTAAGTATCAGAGTGAATAAAATTCATTATGAACATCTTGTATGTTGATATATTATTAAAACCTAAGAATCAGAGTGAATAAATCCTTTACCAACTCTTTTCTCGGATAGTCGGATAATATTATCAAAATCTATGTATCAGATTGATTAATCTTTATTAACATTTTTGTCGACTACATAGGATAACATTGACAATATCTAAGTATCAGAGTGATTAATTTCCTTATCAACATACTACATTCACAAAATCTAAGTATCAGAGTGAATAAATTTTATCAACATCCTTTGTCGGATACATTAGATGACGTTGACAAATCTTAGTATCAGAGTGAATAAATCCTTTTCAACATCCTCGTTAAAATTCCAGATAACATTATCAAAATCCATGTATCAGAGTGAGTAATTCTATATCAAACATCTTTTGTCGGATACTAGGATAATATTGACAAAATTAAATCATTAGAGTGATAAATCATTAATCAACATCTTTTGTCAGATGCATCGGATAAAATGAGAAAATCTAAGAATCAGATTAATTAATTTCTTATAACATCTTTTGTCGGACACGTCGGATAACATTATCAAAATCTATTTGATTGGATTGTTTGGTGAAAAGTGGGCGTCAGAGGAGGTTAGTTTCCTTCAAATCACTTTCGACATATTAAAAGGGCACTAGTTCTTTGAATTTTTAAATGATGAGCCCTTTTTCAAGTTTTTGCGACAAAGATTTCAATAAAAACTTATATACCATCAGGGCATAACTTATAATCCATGCCCTGAGGCTTGTGGGGAGTGTCCATCTCAAAAATATGTTTAATATTGTGAAATCAACTACCCTGAACAAATGCTATCTCAAAATTTTTATTGGATGTTTGGGGGAATGAATGGTATGGGGGGGCTCGTTTCCCTCCAATCCCTTTCGACTATTAAAAGGGCACTAGCCCTGTGAATTCCAGTCGAATGAGCTTTTTGAAGTTTCTACTACAAACGCCTTCTTGAAAACCTTATATACCCCCAGGGCATAATTTAAAAACCCTGCCCTGAGGGATGTGGGGAGTGTCCTCCTCAAAACATATTTTCTATCTGGAAATCAACTACGCTGAACAAAATGGCTATCTCAAAATTTTATTGGATGTGTTTGGGGAATGAAGGGCGTGGGGGTAGTTGCCTCCAATCACTTTCGACTATTAAAAAGGGTACTAGCCCTTTGAATTTCCAATCGAATGGAGCCTGTTTTGAAGTTTCTACGACAACGCCTTCTATAAAAACTTATATGCCCCAAGGGCATAACTTAAACCCTTGCCCTGATGTTGTGGGGGAGTACTCCTCCAAAAACATATTTCTCCTGAAATCAAGAACGCTGAATAAAATGGCTATCTCAAACTTTGATTGGATGTGTTTGGGGGAATGATGGGCGTGGGGGTGGGGGCTAGTTGCCCCAATCACTTTCGACTATTAAAAGGGTACTAGCCCTTTGAATTTCGAATCGAATGAGCCTGTTTTGAAGTTTCTACGACAACGCCTTTATAAGAACCTTATATGCCCCCAGGGCATAACTTAAAACCTTGCCCTGAGGGTTGTGGGGGAGTGTCCTCCTCAAAATGTATTTTCTATCTGGAAATCAACTACGCTGAAAAAAATGGCTATCTTAAACTTTTGATTGGATGTGTTTGGGGAATGATGGCGTGAGGGGGGCTAGTGCCTTCCAATCACTTCGACTATTAAAAAGGGTACTAGCCTTTGAATTTCCATTGAATGAGCATGTTTGAGGTCTACGACAACGCCTTCTATAAAAACCTATATGCCCCCAGGGCATAACTTAAAACCCTTGCCTGAGGGTTGTGGGGGAGTGTCCTCCTCAAAAATATATTTTCTATTTGGAAATCAACTACGCCGAAAAAAATGGCTATCTCAAATTTTGATTGGATGTATTTGGGGGAATGACGGCGTGGGGGGGGGGGCTAGTTGCCCTCCAATCACTTTCAACTATTAAAAAGGGTACTAGCCCTTTGAATTCAATCGAATGAGCCTGTTTTGAAGTTTCTACGACACGCCTTCTATAAAAACCTTATATTTCCCCAGGCATAACTTAAAAACCTGGCCCTGAGGGTTGTGGGGAGTGTCCTCCTCAAAAACATATTTTCTATCTGAAAATCAACTACGCTGAACAAAATGGTATCTCAAAATTTTGATTGGATGTGTTTAGGGAATGATGGGCGTGGGGGGGGGCTAGTTGCGTCCAATCACTTTCGACTATTAAAAAGGGCACCAGCCACTCCAATTTCCAATCGAATGAGCCCTTTTCGAAGTTTCTACGCGACTCCTCGATGCGAAGTGCCCGGTATGGAGAAAAAAAAACACATTGTGCCCACATCGTTCTTTACTTACTTACTTGACGTGCTATGAAAGGGCAATGCCCCTTCAATGGCACTTTAATCATGAGAAGGTTTGGGGGTGTCAAAGCCATAATTCCAGACCTTTCAACTACGCAGAACAAAATTTCTATATCAACATTTTGATTTGTTGTGTTTGGCTACTGATGGGTGTGGGGAGGGGGGGGGGGGTTTGCTCAATGGCTTTTAAACCAAAAAAGGGCACTAGCCCTTTCAATTCCGATCGAATGAGCCTTTTTCGAAGTTTTTACGACAACAAATGGCCATCTCAAAATTTCTATCTGAGCCTTTCGGGAAAATGCGAGGCATGAGGGGGAGGGGGTATCACCCTTCCATCACTTTGAATCTCAAAAGACCACTAAAATTCTGACCAGCAATCCAGTCAGCCCCCCTCCAATTGTATACGATCACCCTTTCTATATAAACCTTATATGCCCCATAAGCATAAACTTACAACCCTTGCCCTGAGGGCTCTAGGGGGGGTGGTATCATCCTCAATACATAATTTCTTAACTTTTCACTATTTTGAACAAATGACTGTCTCAAATGTGATTGGATGTGTTTGGGGAAATGGTGGGTGTTAGATGGCGGTTAGTTGCCCTCCAATCACTTGTGACTATAAAAAGGCACTAGCCCTTGCAATCGAATGAGCTCATTCGGAAGTTTCTACGACAAATTTGCGATACGAAGCTGCCTGGTCTAAAACCAGAAAAAAAGCAAAAAAAATAAAATAATAATAATACATTATGCCTACATAGCTCTTTACTTAGTCAGTGCTGTAGCGCTGCCTATGATATGACAATTTTTTACTATCGAGTGCCTAATATGCACTTTTTTGTTATTGTTATATTTCTTCTGAGTAAAATGTTTCCATTAATATGTTTGAGAAATAGATGTTATGAAATACACAAGATCGTATTAAATGACATTCTAGAAAGACTGACGGATGTCAAGAATGTGATGGCAAATACGTGTCTGCACCCTTTTGTTTTGCTAAGTCAATATGATTACCTATCTTATTTTGTAGTGTGAACAGGCCAACACATATAAACCTTATTTATTAAAGATGTCATTTCCGACATTTTCTGTTCTAGCGTAATTCTAAAGCTTACGTGAATTTGAATGAGCATTTTAGCACGTAGTTTAAAACATGCAATTTATAATAGTTTAAAACATGCCAAATTTTTTACTTTGGTAAATTCCCACCTTGAAGCAGTTATCTTTTACGTTTCAGGTTTTTTCAGGTTCATACATTTTATTAACAAAAAAACAACTCAATGTGACAACAAGTCGCACTAAAGCAAGAAGAGCTTGAAAAGCGACTGGTTGGATATCATGCATGCCAAATCATCAAACCAATTAAAATGAAAAAAGGGGAAAACAATAATAATAACAGAAATAATGATAAATAATAATGGCACAAAATATAAAACAAAAATAACAATAAAATATCTACAAAAAAAAAGAAAAAAAAAAAAAAAAAAACAAAAAAAAAAAAAGAAGCCTCTCTCGAACATAACACTACCAAATTCCTGAAAAGAAATGATTTTTAATACGGGTTTTAAGTTGCGGCACACTTTCAGCTTGACGAATAGAATCTGGGAACGAATTCAAAAGACGGGCCATGTGTCTGGTACTGACTCGCTCTGGTTGTGTTCCGTGGCTCAGATGCAAGACTATCCGCACTCCTAGTCGAATAATCGTGATAAAACGAATTAGCTTAAAAATATTCATAAAAATCCGGTGCAAAACCATTCAGACACTGAAATACAAAACTTCATTTGATAATCCCTTATTTCACAACCTTTAAAATTTTAAACTTTCTAAAAAGTGATCAGTGCTATCAACACCACGATCATACCTTCCAATCACCTTATAGCCTATTCTGCAGAACTTGAACTCTTCTAAAATTGCAACTAAAATTACTCGCCCAAATCAAACAAACCATAATTTATATAAGGCGCTATTATGGAAAAAATACAATAAAAGCAGAATTTTCAAAGGTAAAAAATTTGAAAACGGTTCAGAACTCCCAAGGCCTCGCGCCAGCTTGCATGCTATAATGTCGCAGTGTTTTCTCCAACTCAAGTATCGATCCAGGATGAATCCCAGATATCGGATCTCTTCAACTTGTGATAGCGGTAGGCCATTGTAAATAATGACACCAGGGAGAGTGGGAGCAGAACCAGTCCTCGTAAACTTCATAAAATTAGTTTTTGATGCATTGACGCTAAGTAGGCTAGCACAAACAAATTCATGTAGGCCATCCAGCGCCTTATTAGCCTTGAACAAGAGCTCTTGCAGCGACTTTGCTGCAATCACTAAAGCCGTGTCGTCAGCAAAAGAAGTAACTGAGGCTCCGGGAATGTAGAATCTCATTGTGTCTACAAATATCAGGTACAGGAGAGGGCCAAGAACTGAGCCCTGTGGAACACCACACTTTATGGGAAACGGCTGAGAAGATTTGTTTACTCAAAGTCACTCGTAGCTTCCTTTCACTTAAATACGATTCAAACAATTTAAAACACTACCCTTTATGCCTAAATAACACAGCCTTTCTAATAAAATCTTAAAATCAACAGTGTCGAAAGCTTTTCGAAAATCAATAAAAAGCCCATGCACTGCTCGCCATTCTCAAGTGCTGAGTTGATATTTTCCAGAAGATGCTGGACTGCCTGCGTCGTCGAATGTCCTTTCGGAAGCCAAATTGACCATCGTGTTAAAACACCAATTTTCATCAGATACTCATAAAGCCGGTGATGAACAATCTTTTCATAAACTTTTTGAATAAATCGGGAGAATTGATATTGGTCTCCAATTAGATATATCAGTTTTGACTCCACCTTTGTGCAAACGGTACAACTTTAGCTATTTTAAGCGCACTCGGGAACATCCCCTTTTCCATAGAAATATTGATAAGGTATACGAGGACAGGAAGCAAATAAACCAGAACCGACTGAGCGTTCTAAGGTTCATTCCATCAACTCCTGCACTGTTTGACTTAATCGTGCTAACAGTTTTGCGTACCTCCTCTTCAGTACAAGGCTGGAAATGCATTTCGAAACCTCTTCCTCGCTCATCAACAAAACTGCTTTGATTCGAAAACATGGGAGCTCCTTGCTTCTTCTGAATCTTGCAGCCAATTTCAGAGAAATATTGTCCAAATGCGTTGCAGATCTCCTCAGTTTCTTCCAAGGTCCTATTATTTAGTACAATTTTTGGCTCCGATGGCTTCATAGGGCCTTTTAGAAGATCATTCAAAACTTGCCATGTTGCTTTGGGGTTACCTTTACTTTCTTCAAATACATTTGTAAAATATGCCTTCTTTTTTTTCCTTCTTAGGGCATTTGCCCTATTCCTTAGCTCTTTATACATCACATGGAGCTCATTATTCTGCGGATGATTCAGATGCTCCTCACACGCCTGATTTCTCATATTAAACAGATTCAGCAGCTCATTATCACACCATGGTTTTCTTGGTTTATTCTTTCTGGGGTTTGTTTCTTTAAGCGGACACGTCCTATCATAAACATTCGACACTATTTGGTTAAACTTTTCAAATGCTTCCGACGGATCATCTTCATTCAGTACTGTTTCCCAGTTAATAACACTAATTTGTTCTTCAAATTTTTTCAGATTAACTGGCTTCAGTTCACGCATTGGTATTTTATTCTTTCTGTTATGTTCTCATCACTTCAGAATTCAAATGCAATACAACCGGAAGATGGTCGGAGGCTGGGCTTATAACAACAGAGCAGTACGCTTTACTTAGTATCGCTGAAGACACAAACACATTATCGATGAGCGTTTCCGAATGATCCGTGATTCTGCTCACGGTCGGTATAAATCATTGAACATCATCAGGCTCAAAAAATCCAAATTGGTCCACGTACATTTAACAAATCAAAATTAAAGTCTCCCATACATATAAACTCTTGACTAGATCTATTTACCTTTGCAGCAAGACATTCAAATCCTTCAGCAAACTCTTCAAATGATGCACTTGGTGTCTTATATACAACAGTAAAAATACAAGCTCGATTTTCAAACTGACTTTCTATACTAGGGGTTTCTATCTTACCCTCCTTCCAAATGTCCAAATCCTTTCTAATTTTCCAATTCAAATCCTGTCGGACAATGAAACCCAGGCCTCCACGTCCCATTGACGTTCGACTTCGAGCAATCAGTTCATAACCTGGAAAATTAAAGGACGAAAGAACAGTATCATGACCCAAAAATGTTTCACATAATGCCATACATGTAAATTATTAGATCGTGAAAATAAAATCAAAAATCTCATGGTAAGAAGACGTTAAATGACAATCCATGTACATGCATGAAATCCAGACCGGCCTAACTCCTCCAAAGTTGATAACTGACGATATTTACTATCAAGAGATGGACGAAAACTAATTTGCGATATCCGTCGCAAATTTGCGACTAATTTCCAATATCCGTCAACAAATAATCATCAACATTAAACGGATTATTTTGCAAATTACTCAATCTTCCACTTAAACTACTACTCATATCAAACTTACGCAAAAAAGAATCCTATAATTCATCCCTTTTCCGCGCTCAAATGGGGCGATATTATACACATAAGAAATCAAAAAATAAACAACAAAATAAAAAATATAAATAAAGAGTAATATAGATCATCTTGATGAGATAAACACTACCAAACTACTCATAAACAACAAACTAAACGCAATCTGAAAGCGAGTTAATTCGACGAGCAGCTCGCTCACCCGGAAGCATTGCGAAACCTGGCCACGATCTGACCATACATTTTTCACGCCAAACTTGTCTCTCGCGGCACTCAGGATATCGCGACGGCGCTTGGTTAGAGACTCAGACAAAAAGATTTTCGAACCAGCCAATTTTGATTTACTCGCAAACACTCTACGGGCCGTCTCACAGGTAGAAAATCTCACGAACACTGGTGCAACTTTATCGTTTGCCGACCCTGGATTATTCAATTTCGACCTGTAAACCATAGCAAAATCACCAATCAGAGATACCGGAAAGCTCCAGCTTTTGCGAGGCTATATTCAGAATGGTCGACTTCAAGTCAACACCCGGCTGCTGTTAATACCATGAAAAACTAGAGTTCCAAGCTGTTTTTCTTGCTCATAATCATCAATTTTCACTTCTAATTTTGCAATACGGTTCTCTAAATTTTCAATCAGTCCTTTGATATTCTTTACTGATACCAACAATTGCTCTAGCTTCGGATTAAACTCAAGCGACACTGACGAGTATATTTCACTCACGATAGTCTCAACAGAAGTTTTCAGAGTTCGGTCGTTTCCGCATTTATCTTGAACTTGCTTAGTAATCGCGCTCATCATTGATTCTTTTGTCTTAGCGATTTCTTCCTCAGTTGCGACTATTTAACTAGCAAATCCGCGGTAGATGGTCCAGAAGAAACTGCTCTCAGCGATGCGAAAGTTTTGGAAGCCGTCTTATAAATGTCCGGGTTTTGGTTAACCTCTTTAAACGCACTTCCAACATTTTTATCAGTTTTTGTAGATGCTTCGCGGTAATTGTCCTCAAACGAGATGAGACTATTCTCCGTTAGGCGTGACTCTGTGTGGATCTCCATACGCAAAAACTAAGAAGTTGAAGATTCCTTTTTATCCTTTGAAACTTGGATAATTCTTACGGGCCACAGCGGGAATCTTTTGAAATTCGCTAACGCAAGCTGGAAACTGTTGAAATTTTGACATTTCTTCGCTACTACGAGAAAAACCAAAAAAGAGAAAAAAAATCAACTTATCTTTCAGTGGGGCAGGCCCACGGCAGCAGTGGCAATCAGCAATTGACGGCTGGCCCGGTGGTCCGCGGAACCTGCTTTGTTATTCACCACCGTACTCTGGCATCCTTAATCAGCTAATCCAAAGTAATACGAACGCCACACAAATAATAGGATAATCTGTTGATTGCTACCGTAATATAAGTCCTTTTTCTTTTCACAAAACGTGAATTAATTCACTTATTGCGAAACTGTCCTCTGTAATTAATTCTAAATTTAATCCGGCTTAAAAATAAAACTGATGTTTACAGGTCAGATGCCAAACGAGAACTGAAGTGTAAAATAATACTTATTTTTAATTAAAACTTTTACTTACTCATTATTAGGGTTTCTCGTTCTGAAGTCTGCCCATCGACATTCAACATTTTGTTAAGAATTATCAAGTACCCCTCCCCACGGTAACCATTCAAAATTAATTTCCAAAATTGATCACAACCTCCTGCTTGATTCTACGCTCGTTACGCTAAAGTTTTTAGTACTTTGAAAAATTACCTATTCTAATTAAATGACACATGTATTTCAGGAATTATTTTTGAAGAATTTGGACCAACATTCAAACTGTAGCGTAAAGACTAAGGGATTGATGAGGGGGCCCCCTCATGTACTGATAACGTCAATGTGTTTTAATTTCTAACGTTGGTATTTACTTACAGTAGAAGAAATTTTTTTTATTTTAATTTCTGATCGTTTTCATTTAATGACCTCTAAGGAAAAAATTTTTCCGTGGAAAAGTCCCCCGTAAAAAATTCTTCCTGTGTAAAATCCCCCCGGAAAAGTCCCTTCAACAATTCCCTCCACAATGAAAATTACCACTTGGAATTCCTCACGAATAAAACTAACAGCTCGACTTGTGGCCATGTCTAGTAAATTTAGTAAATTTAAAATATTTTTAAATTTTAGTAAATTTTGTAATTTAGTAAATTTAGTAAATTTTAAACATTTAGTAAATTTAAAATATTTTTTACAATTGATATCCTGTTTTGACTAATATTACCCGACATTAAACAAAGGTTTTTTACTGTAATATTTTACAATATTTTATCACAAATTTGATGCACTAATGGTAGATTTGAACTGCATATCTATCAAATTGGTAGATTTGCAATGGTAGATTTGAAAATATATATTGCAATGGTAGATTTGAACTGCATATCTATCAAATTGGTAGATTTGCGATGGTAGATTTGAAAATATCTATTTGCAATGGTAGATTTGAACTGCATATCTATCAAATTGGTAGATTTGCAATGGTAGATTTGAAAATATATATTTGCAATGGTAGATTTGAACTGCATATCTATCAAATTGGTAGATTTGCAATGGTAGATTTGAAAATATATTTGCAATGGTAGATTTGAACTGCATATCTATCAAAATTGGTAGATTTGCAATGGTAGATTTGAAAATATATATTTGCAATGGTAGATTTGAACTGCATATGTTGGATGAATAGAAGAATCAAGTTTGTCAACTCGTTTTATTCAAAGTCTAATTTATCGATCTACTGTTCTGATATTTAAAGAAAAAGCGTCCAATTCCAATAAATCATAGCTTTATAAAATTATTGGAAGGGTTGAATCAATACTGGTGGACCCTAAAGTAGCATCACATTTAGTGCTATCATGGGTACAATCAAAGTATTACTTTAGTCTTTTGGATCAAGGTTGTTCTTTGTTAAAAGTAGTGCCTTTTTATATCTAACATCCAAGAATCAACTTGGTCATTAGCATCTCTTTCCCCGTAAAAAAGGGAACTTTTTCGGCTTTTGTTGACAAGCATCTGCGCAGTAGGATGTAACGCATACTATACTAACATTTTCATTTTCCTCATGTGATGCTAAGAAAACAAATAAACGTTATATTACAGGTTACAGAGAGTATTTTGGTATTTGTTCAATCACACATTAGGCAGATACAAAGAGAAAAATATATTAGTAAAGATATACAAAACATGGGTATATACTAATCTGCAACAGATAGGGTGATAAAGATTATAAGAAGTAAATTCAAAATAAGGCAATACAAGATAGGCAATTCCTTATTTACCCTTTCGCCCCGGAGCCCGTCAAATGACGGGTGGCTAATTTTTGTTCACTAGATGCTATCTAGTGTAAAAAGTACTAACTAAAACCATGCTCTTTGTATTCTTGAGATATCTAACAATCTATTGATGTATCACACGTGTTGTTCGGAACATTGCAGTGGACGAAAATTTAACTAGAAAAAATCTGTTAGAGGTGGGTAATTTCTAGTTAGAAATTGAAGTAGGCATATCATTTATTTGTCTACTTTTGTAATATCATTTAAAAAACTAGATAGCCGAAACTAATCAATGAGAGTTCTATTTAGTGACTAGCGCCATCTAGTGGGCTGTCAGAATTTTCACAAGTAAGTGTACGTCAAATGACAAGACTGGGACTACAAGGGCTGAATGCCTTCGTTCGTCAAATGACGGGAACGGGTCCGAGTGTCTCGTAGACGTCGTAATGTACATTCGAACGTTTAACAAAATATGATTTGTCAATCAAAGAATGGAAACAAACAACATAATAGTTTCCCTCCTATTTGTTATTTGTTCTATTCCTTTTTTTATCCCAGTCTGTGGTTTTATTAACTGGTCTTATTTCTACTAGTTTCCACGTTTTTGATTTTTTTTGACATGTTAACTTTTTATTTATCTTTTTTTAGCAGTCTTATCATTTTTGCTTTGGTTTTCAATTATTCCTATTAAGTTTGACCTTAAGTACGAGTTTGGGCCATCTTGGCTTATGATTGCCGTTTTTAATAAATAATCATTTCATATCCATAACTTTCGTTTCAGATGGATGTAGAAAGAGGTCAAGGATCTTCTGACAGACCTGCAAAGACAACGCGAAGCAGTCAACCTGAATGCCAATCAGCCTGAACGAGGAAGACTTGGCGGAGGTCTTTGTCAAAATATTTGCTTATTTTCTCTTCATGTTATTCCACGGCTGAAACTATTCTCGTTTTTCTCTGATTTTTGGTTTGTTATTTATTTATTTATTATATTTTCTCAACTTTGTTTAATAGGAGCAATCTTAGGGATTATAGTCTTTGGAATTATGTTTGCCAGGTATGATTTGTGTTTATTGGCATTTCAATGAACATGCGTGTTTTGCATGTGAGATTTCTGAAGAAATGGTAGAAAATTTAGAAACATGGTTGACATAATTAAGGAATAAAATTACCTCTAACATCCAATGAACAGGTCTTGACACAAGTCTCCAACTTGAACTCAGACACAAGTTTGAATTCTCGTTAATCATTTCAAAGTTTGTTAACCACCTGCTATCTGTAAATCCTGTACTCTGAAAACATAAAATGTCCATTAGCTGCTTATTCTTTTTATTTTATACTTTTATACGTATATAAAAGCAAACTTTTCTATATGTATTTGATCAATCTAGTATGTTTACAGGCCACAAAAACTATTTTAAAGCCAACCTACCATATAGCTAATTAAAATTGGCATTCAGTTTCAGTCAGCCTGTACAAATAGATAACTCAGATGGAAGCTGCGGATTTATTTATTAGTCTTGATGAGAGTTCAGATTTACCCGACTTTTCTGACTCCGATGGTGAAGATGAAGAATGGTTCCCGGAACAGCAGCAGCTATCTCCAGAGAATGAGGACTAACCTGCTGAACCAAGACTGCTAGAGACAATGAGTCTTCAACTTGAGGAAGAGCTTGAAAACGAGGATTCAAATGACGCAAATCTTTTTGTTACCACGAATAGAATGCGCTTGTCGGCACAGCAGCAAAATGATCCTCCAAATAAAAAGATGAAAACGACTGCTTACAACTTCCGGGGTATTCCTTTCGAAGAAAAAGAAGAAAGGTTTACTTACGTGTTCAGAAAATACCTTCCGGATTCAGCAACTCTATAAGAAAATTAAAACAAATTTTCTTGTGAATTATTATCGCTTCTAATCAGCAGTTATACCAAACCAATCCTGCTCAACTCATCCTCAGGGCTATACTGTGGTGTTCTTCTCCCCATAGTATAGTGCAGACGGTTTGATATCATTCCATTTTCCCTTCTTGCTTTAGTTTTGTTTTTCTCTGTTTAAAGCTTTTTCCAATAGGCAATGTTTAGAAGTCCTCCAAAAAAAAATGTCCCCCCAGATCCCAAATCAAATTCCAGTGAATGTGCCATAGTGAAAGATACCCATCTTGGCTGGTCAAGCACACTTTCTCAAAGTTCAAATGATAGCTCCAATTCGGAGAATAGGACAATGATAAGTGTAGGGGCTACTGTAACCATAAATGATGATAATGGGTTTCAAGAGGTCCTCTCTAGAAGTTCTAAAAAAAGGAAAAAAATCTCCCCAATTAAAAGCATTTCCCGCTCCCTGCCCAAGATCATCCCTCCAAAAACTTAGGAATTTACCTTAAAATTAATCCCACTACCCCCTTTGAAATAAAAATGATCTCTGCAATAAGAGTTGCAATTTTTAAATTGCTAAAATCAATGTTCTCTCTTAACATTAACCGTGATGGATCTCTGCTAATAGCTGTAGAAGATCAGAAATCAGCAGATACAATAATTAACCTTAAATCCCTTCTGAATACCCCAATTATTGCATCTAATTGGAACCCAAAACAATCACCAACAAAAATAATAGTTTATAATGTTCCCCCAGAGATATCTACTCAGGAGTTAAAAGAAGGCCTTTCAGATAGGGCTGGAAACACAATCCCAGTTGAGGATGTTACCCAACTTGGAAAACCTAACTCTAATGGCCTAAAAACTAGTAGATCCTTCTTATTCACACTGAAGGATAAAATTGATATCCCAGAAAAATTATTCCTATTTGGGCAAATCAAACCACACAAGGAATACAAACCTAAGCCTATTCAGTGTCAGAAGTGTTTCAAACTGGGACACACAACAAACAAATGCAATGAAATTCTCCAAGAGTGTAGTAATTGTAAATCTTTCCATCCTAAAGAGCTGACAACTTGCAACAACACTCAGCCTACATGCATCAATTGCAAAGGCCCACATGAATCTACAAATAAATCATTATGCCCTGCATACAAGAAAAGAGCTCTAACACTCCAAATATCAACAGAGAAGGCAATCCCATACCCCTTTGCAGCAATGGAAGCAAATGCTGCCCAACAATACCAAATAAAGCCTGTAATGAAACCAACCAAAACCCCCCAGTCAAATGCCCCCAATGCATCAAGCACCCCATATAAAACACCATCTTCTAAGCCCCCTAGCTCAAATCCCTATCAGAAGCAATCACCAAGCCAACAAGCCTCCTTGTCCGGTGAGATGAGGCCAGCCTGGCCCTCCCTCCCAAGAAGAAACAAACCAGAAACACTACCAGGAATCAATCCATTAACCAACAAACAGGATGCACTACCAAAAATGCAATCCCCAAATATATGCTTATTCATTCTAAACTGTAATGCAGTTCAGGCCATGAACATACATCAACTACAGAAAACAAAAATTATTGCAGAATTGGCAAAAATTTACATCCCAGATGATATGCTCATTCAAGCAAAAAAAGATCTTGCTTTACTTTTAACAAAGCTGAACATTGATACACATTCATATGAAGAATAAATCAACAACACAACATTTATCAATACTCCAATGGAATGTAAGATCACTCACAGAAAATAAGCTAAATGAACTAATATCATTTATGAATAATAATTTTATTAATATTGCTTGCCTCCAGGAAACTCATTTAACCCAAAATCAACAAATTAAGTCTCTGGGATACACTATCCTGAGAAAGGATAGATTCTTCAGAGAGAAAAGGAGGTGGTGTAGCTTTATTAGTTAATAATAATATAAAATTTTGTGGCATCAATTTTCCAGATTTTGAAAATGATGTTGATGTAATTGGTATAAGTGTTTGGCTGAATAATTTAAAAACCTACATAATAAGCTTTTATAACCCTAATGGCCAAACTTCAGATGCCAAGGATTTCTTTAATTATATAAATAATTCTAATATGTTAAAAAACATCATTATTTGTGGTGATTTCAATGCCCACAGCCTTTTGTGGGGAATAAACCAGCAAATAAAGCTGGTAAATTTATTGAGCATATGATTTCAAATAATAATGAATTAGCTGTTGCTACCCCTCCAAACTAAATACATATTTTAACCCAAAAGTGCCAAATTCTCCACAATTGACCTACAAATTGTGTCTCTAAATTTTTTGAACAAAATTTACATAAATAAAATTGATAGTCTGTGTACAGACCACTTTGCTATAGTTGCTCCCTAAATGAACCTGCTGAAACTTCTTCTCATACTTCCAATTATATCAACACTAAAGCAAATTGGTCTATTTTCCAAAATAAGCTAAATGATGAAATTACAAGTTTCACCCAAAGTTCATGCATTTCTAACACAACAGTTGACACACATGCTGAAGCCTTGACATCTTTACTAATAAATACAGCTAATCATGCTATCCCCAGGACAACACCTAAGAAAACACTCCCTAAACAAATTCCTAAAGCATGGTGGACAAATGAGTGCCTAAATAAATGGAAGATAAAAAAGGCAGCTAGGACAGAATTCATAAAAAAACCAACACCTACTACATATTTAAAAAAAATTACAAGCAGAATCTAATCTAAAAAGGACTATAATAGATGCTAAATATAAATACTGGAATAATTTTGCAAATAATCTCTCCAGAGAAACGCATGAGCCAATTATACATAAAGTCATAAGCCACATATGTGGGAAAAAGACTTCTCCCAACCCACTCCTGTATGAGCTTATACATAATAATACCCATTATGACAATGATATTGAAAAGGCTAACCTATTTGCAACTCTTTTTGTTAATAAGCTAACATCAAACAATCAAAGCAATCTGTCCCACAATTCCTATGAACCCTAGTTACCAACCACGCCCAGGATCCGAGTACATAACTAATCCATTTTCAATCCAGGAATTGAATAATGCAATACATCATATTAGGTCCAAAACTAGCAGCAGCTATGACAATATACACCCTACATGGATAAAGAATCTCACACCTTCATACAAACAAGAACTGCTAAATTGTTATAATCACGCTTGGGCATCCTCTAGGTTCCCCAATATATGGAAATGTTCGTCCCTCCTACCAATCCTAAAGAAAAATAAACCAAAAGATAACCCTGAGTCTTATAGGCCCATAATGATTACACCTGTGATGGGGAAAATAATGGAGAAAATGATTTATCACAGACTTCTCTGGTTTGTTGAGAAAAATAACATGATCCCACACACTCAAACTGGATTCAGGAAATACCACTCCTCAAACAGATGCTTTCATTTTGCTAACAAATGCAATAAATGAATCTGTCTCAAAAAATAATATCCTAGTGGCAGCTTTCCTTGATTTTGAAGGAGCATATGACAATGTGAACCACCAAATCCTTTTAAATAAACTTGCAAACCTGGAGTACCTCCAAGCTAGTATCCTTATTAAATCCTTCATAGAAGTGCGAAGTTTCATTGTTTGTGTTGGTTCAGCCTCTTCACCCCAAAAGACAATATCCAAAGGCCTACCTCAGGGAGCAGTCCTCAGTTGCCTCTATTTGCCCTATATCTCTGGGACATGAACTACCCCACACGAATCTACAATATGCTGATGATCTGGTGCTATGGTCATCTGGCAAACACCTTTCAGATAGCACAGTCAAATCTGCAAAAGTCACTTTTCCAGTTTGAAAAATTCTCTCAACATTCAGATTTACCCATTGCACCCACCAAGTCAAAAATAATCCAATTTCACAGGAAGCGAAACCATGTTAATGCAAAACTAACTCTAAATAAAACAACTATTCCAGAAGATAATAATATTAATTACCTAGGTCTCATGCTTGACCAAAAACTTAATTTCCACCTCCACATTTCAAACACAGTAAAAAAAATGTTATAGAAAAGCAAATATACTAAAAAGACTTCTTTCCACACCCTGGGGTTGTAAGGAGAAAACCTTACTCCAGTTTTATAAATCACATATAAGACCCCATATTGACTATGGGCTCATTGTCTATGGTGCATGTGCAAAGACCCAGATGCAAAAATTGAAAACAACACAAAATGATATAATACGTCTCATATTTGGTCTTAGGAAACCCACAAGCACCAAGTTTCTGCTTATGGAGAGTGGATTAACAACAATAAGGGAGAGACGTAGCTTTCTCTTGATAAAACATCTTACAAAAATTGAATCAAATAGCTCACACACATTACATAATTGGTTAAGAAATCCAGCCATGTATAGAGGTATTGCAGATGAGTATGCAATATTCAAAAGAAGTTCCCTGTACCAGCAAAGTCTATTGCACCTACTTTCCCCCAATCCCCTCCATGGAATTGGTCATTTCCCATAATAAATACTGAATTTTCAAAATGGAATAAAGATTTAACCCCCATTGCTCTTGTTCAGAAAAAATTTGCAGAACTTAATACAATTACCTATAAAAATCACTTCCAAATATTTGTTGATGGGTCAAAAATGAATGAGAAGGTTGCAAGTGGTGTTTTCCTTCCTCACCTGAAAATTGCAATGGGCGAGAGATTGTTTAATAATTTATCTATAATGTCTGCTGAGTTAAATGCCATAATCATGGCATTAGAACACCTTAAGCAAAACCAATCTTTGATTGAAAATTCGAATAATATTATCATCTATTCTGACTCTTTATCAAGCCTTGAGTTGCTGGCCTCAGCTCCTCAATACAAGTTGGATATTGACACTTATCATTGTCTCAGTATTATTGATAATCTTGCTTCAAGTGGCATAAAAACTTACTTTCAGTACATTCCTAGCCACTCTGGCATAAGTGGTAATCATCAGGTTGATGAAATAGCAAAAAATGCTATAAATATTGACCAGCCAAGTGGGAGACCAATCCCAATTAGAGATATTTACCGATGGAGGCTATCAGATATTAATTTTAGTAAGATTAATCCTATCCTTTCCCCCTTTCCCAATAAGTATCTTTCTAAAATTTATCATAGAATTCGTTCTGGAACAAATGGACTAAATTTCCTTGCATTCTCATATAAGCTTTCTAATTCAAGTGGTTCAATTCCCCTGTCCCTCTTTGCAGGCATTGTAATATGAATAATGAAACAATTGACCATTGCCTATTTCAATGTAATATGCTGACGTCTGCACAACATACCTTGCTTTCTAAAACTGTTAAAATACTTCAAACACCACAAAATCCCACTATCAGCCAAGAGCCTAGCCAACTATACCTGCACACAGAGTATAGAAATCGACATCTATCATCTTATATTTGAACTCCTAGAGTCGAAAGATCTGCTGAAAGATATCTGAATATATCTAATAAATATGAGGCAATCAAGCCAGTAGCTCTGTAGCCCACAGAGTGAAGCAAAAGGAAAAGGGCTAAATAGTGTTACTGAAAAGCCCGCCTGCTGTTAAATAGAAGAAGATGACCCTCAGACTGAGGGGCTTACTCCTGTCGAATACTTCTACAAGTATATTCCGCTTGAGTTTTTTGAGACTATGGCTGAAAAGACGGACTGGTACCATATGAAAGAACACGGTGAAACTTTAGCAGTCAGAGGCAAAAGTCTGGCCCAAGAGATACGCCAAATGCTTGGTATCTCAATCTTTATGGGATCCCTGAATCTTCCGCAGATACAACTTTACTCGAAAAAAAAGTAATTTCTTCCCATAGTCGCAAGAACACTTCCAAGAGATCGATACCATAAATTACGGAATCATCTCCACGTTGCGTCCGAAGAGGATAGGAACGAAAATGATGCGTTATGGAAAGTCAGGCCTGTGTTATCCCTTGTTAGAGCGCGGTGTTTGGACCAAGAAAGGGAGGAAAACCTATGTGTAGAGGAGCAGATGATCCCCTTCAAAGGCAAGACGAGGATGAAGCAATACATTAAGTCAAAGCCAAGACCATGGGGGCTGAAAAACCACAGAAAGTTCTCTGTGGTTTTTCCGGTATCATGTATGGCTTTGAAATTTATCAGGGAAAGAGTACCACTATTGAAGAGAAGCACAGAGGAACAGCTGGAGGTTTGGGAGGAGCCATTGTTCTTCGTCTGCTGGAGAAAATTGACAAGCATGTCTATCACAAAGTGTATTTCGACAACTACTTTACAACGTTACCACTGCTTGAAAAGTTGACAGCAGATGGCTTCTTAGAAGCAGGAACTATCAGAAAGGACAGGATAGCCAAAGCAAAGCTTGCAGATGAGAAGGAAGAAAGGACGAAGGTCGTGGGACGAAGTTAGCGACATTGAAAAGGGACTCGTCCTTGTGCGTTGGTTTGACAACAGCGCAGTAAACATGGCGTTGAATTATTGCGGTGCAAGTGCAGGCGGAGTAGTGAAAAGATGGAGTAACTAGAAGAAGGAGAAGGTTGATGTGAAAAGACCTGACGTTATTGGTCACTATAATCGCAACATGGGAGGAGTAGATAAGCTGGATCATCTCGTCACCTTGTATCGAATTGAAACGAAGACGAAAAAGTGGACCATCAAGACCTTTTTTCACTTTATTGATGTCATCATCTGCAACAGCTGGCTTGATTACCGTCGCTTTGAGTAACGCGATCCCACATATAAGCCAGTGTCACTTTTCGAGTTCCGGAACGAAATTGCAGAAGCACTGCTGAAGTGTGAATATGAGGAGCAGATCTTTAAACGAAGAGCTGGTCGTCCTCACCAGCAACAAGATGCCAAGAATTCTCCGACTCCTTTGCAGTTCCAACCTGCTGCTCGATCAACTTAAACGATAGAAACCGTCCGGTATGACCGAGTAAATCACTTCCCTGTGCATATAAAAGGTCGGGAAGCCCAGTGCCGCTATGAAAAGTACCCAGAAGGAAAAAAGGTGGTTTCACGGATTCGTTGGGAGAAATGTGAGGTTGTGCTGTGTCTGAAGAAAAGCAGGAACTGCTTCGTGATGTACCATGTTCACTGAGTTTGAAACTTGACTTTGTGCATATGTTTTGTGCCTTTTTATATTTCTCTTATAAACGAAATTGTCTTGCTGGTATACCCTTCTAGTCCCATTGCTGTCATTTGACAGGGATCGAGATTTCTAAGAAGATGTGCCCCAACCGTTTTCTAACACAGCCATAAGTTTTCTAAGGTCGAAATGAGCCCTATACTAGAAAATTAGAATTTTTCTGTGCAGGAAAAATATTCAGGGCTGAAAGGGTTAAGTAAGGGCAGAGATTATAGCTTCACCTCTTACTGAAACCCATGACTAAAAAAGACAATCTCTTAAAATCAAGTTCTTAAAACCAGTAGTTATATAGAATACCACTCTTTGTTTTGTTGAAGGACGTTTAACAAAAGATTCTGAACATGATTTACCAGATAGGTCTATTAAAATTATTACTGTACTCTGTTTAGGATATGTTTTTCTCGACATTTGCCTTTTATCAGTTTTTTTAGTCCCTTAAAGTTTAACTGTTATCTCCACCCCCCAACTGAATGCTAGGATATAATTTAACGTCATAAGCAAAAGTTTTTGTTTTGTTTTTTATTTGACTATTCAAAGAAAAAATTAATTCGTGTGTTTTTTCTTATACGTCTGAAAACAGTTTTATCTAGTATATGGGACTCTTCTGCGTCCGGTCTTTATCTTAACATGAATTTTACAACAAACCTAGGTTTGACATTTCGGTACTTGTATGAAATACCCCCAACTACTCAATTATTCATGCATTGACCTACTGTAAACCGGTTTCTTTCGATAGTTTCTTTCAACTTAGCGTGAGAAAAGACAAAGAGAAGTGACAGAATAGATGGAAAATATATAATTTGGGCTAAATATTTGCATAGTAGGGAGTGGGGTGGAGTGAAGTATTTGGACAGTGTGAAGTCAGAAAACAATTCTTACTTCATAATATTAGAATAATTATAGCTAACAGATTTTACAGGCAGACCCACTGTACTTTAAATCCCCCCCCGGCCCCCTAGTCTGCAAATATACAGCTCAATTTGTTTCTAACGTATTATTTTTTTATCATACTTAGATATATTTTATTAGGATTAACCTAACTTCACTTCTTGAGCGGTAGGGAGTATATCATGCAAGTACCGACAATTCAGTATCAAAGTTTATAATATACAAAGTTTATAAGGTACTTGGGGATTATATGGGCATTTCTAAAAAGTCAAGTTAGGTTAATGCTAATGAAATAAAATAAAATAGGATGAACATATAATAGTTCATAAACAAATTTGGGCTATATATTTGCACATTAGGGGTGGGGATGGGGGGTAAAGCATTGCATATATTAAATAAGTAACCTAACTTAGGTACCTTTCCCCCCTCCTAAACCCCAAAAAACAACAGTTTAAATATCGTATACGCAATGAAAACCATGCTATGCATTCAATTACTTTATAGCGGTGTCTTAAATTAACCCGTCAAAAACGGGTTTTTCGGGACTGGTTTCCTTGTAACTGCCCATATAATCCACAAGTACCGTTTATAATATAGTGTTATTTGGAAACACTGGCTAGCAATATTTTTGATGTTCACATTAAAATATTTGCGCCACTCTTTTACATTTCCCTCTAGAATTCTGAAGAGGGAATTTCTGAAGAATCATTCAGCAACAATTTAAACTACATATCTTAACTTTTTACAGGGATTTTTTTTGCTGTAATATTAGCATTAGCATATATAATTAGATGTTTCGCAGACTACATGGAAATACTGGCTAGCAACAGTTTAAAAGGTCCACGTTAAAATAATTGCAGCACACTTCTACAGTTCCTGCTAGAATTCTGTAGAGGGAGTTTCTAGATAATCTATGAATTAAACAGAATTTTGTGACAAATCTGCATCTTTTCTTACTAATATTGAAACCAAAAAATTGCATTTCCATGTCCAAATTTTTACTTGAGGCTTAAAATTGATATAGAAAGGGATTTAAAATAACCCTCCTGAATTCCCGGTGACCGCCACCAGTATCCCATCTGGAGAGTGTGTGTCACTGTTGGTCAGTTACCCACTGAAAAACGGAATCGACCTCAAGGGATAACGTAGGCATGTTACTTTTTTTAATAGCCCAAAATGCCCAGTATTTTTTTTCTTTGTCCTAAGTCCGAGTAATTTCAAATTTTTGTTTACTTAATATCCATTACTGTAATTGAATTTTCTACTTATTGTTTCACTTTATCTCGATGCAAATGTTATGATCCAGGAAAGAGTTTATTGTTTTTGGCACGCTAGGGGAGAATGTTATGATCCAGAAATAGTATTTGTTGTTGTTGCTCGAGGCAAATGTTATGAGTTTCCAGGAAACCGTTAGATCACGTGTTTCCTTCTCAGCCAATCAGAGGGCTTGCTTACATAAAAATTCGCCCTTGAGATTTCGTATATAACGGGCATGCAATGTAATTAAATTATCAGAAATTATTTTGACATAGTTGATATAACAATGGATAAATTTGATGAATTAGAAGCCATGCCAACTTCAATTTGCAATGTAAGTACATTTTAATTTTTTATTTTCAAAATAAAATTATTTTCCATGGTCACCCTCCAGTATATTCAGGTAAATCCCCTCCCCCCTCCCACTCTAATACAAACATCACTATACAATCTTTATACTCAATAGAAAACATAAAATATGTTCTTTTACCCTCAAAACCTAACCCCCTCCCCCATTGTTTTACAAACAAAATTCTCGCAAAAAGAAATAATTAGCTTTTCGTTAAATTTATGCAATTTTAAGTGTTCTATATCCTAGCTAAAAGCGACCATTGAGTTCCCTCACTGTTGTTATTAACCCGCTCTGGTTTTGACATAATGCTCTACGCCAGGTTAAAATTAGCTGTCACCCTTTCCATTTGTGTTTACGAACGAGGCGGTCAAGTCAAAAGGAACTGTTCTTCCATCAAAATTAAAACACTTTGAGGCAATTGCAATAATTAGGCGCAGACGCAAAGCGCTATTTTGGAGAAGTGAAATGGATTATTTTCAAATTAAGGTCTAACAATATATTTAGGACATTATGTAAAAGGGGGGGGAGAGGGGGCAATGCCATCGCTTCTAACAGCTTCGTTGTAAGTAAATTATATAAAAGGGAGGGGGGAGAGGGGCAACGCCTCAATTCTATTGCCATCATTGTAAAATGAAAACAAACTGTGCAATGCTGATATGCAAGGCTAGAAAGAAAAGTCTTTAGGAGTTGCATGAAGCTTATATTATGTGTAAATTGAATAGCATTTTAACCTATGTTTGCAAAATTTAGGCCTATAGGCCGCTGGGTTAACAATCATTTATCTAATTTAAAGCCTATAGACTACTGATTGTCATGATTTATTTTCTTACAAGTTGTCTAATAAAAACATTTGATTTCTAAGCCTAATATATTTCTCGCTAAATTTTTACTTTTTGCTTTGCTGAAAAAGGGTGCAGGAGGGGGCTTCTTTGAGATAAATGCTTTTCTAGACAAATTATGTCGGACAATAAATTCTGTAGAAGGAGGTACTAATTTTCCTTCTTTAAAATAAAGGTGGAAATTATTTTGATACTAATTTTTTCTCTTCTTTTTAAGGCAAATTGTGAAGAATGTGCCCCACCTCCTAGTAAGAAAGCAAGAGAGGGTGAGGCAGCCCTTGTAAGAGCATCAGTTATACAATATGCTCGTCGGCCGAAACCCCCCAGCTCCACGCTGCCTGACCCAATGCACCCTCTCAGAAAACCAAAAAGAGAGTGAGCGGATAGCTACAATGTCGAAGCCCCACCTACGCAAGATTGTGAAGTTGCCCCCCCATCAAGCTTTGCCAAGGGTCGTAGGAGCTGCCCCGGCTGCACAGCCATATGACATTGCTGGCTCAGCTGCACAAGAAATTAACGTCACCCCGTCCGCCATCAAACACACGTTACCTGGACCATCCGGCACCAAGTGCGGCCAGGATATGCAAATGTGAGCATTTTTTCCTCAAACTATCTTATATAAATATATATATCTATTTCTTCCAATGTTTTTTCTTTTTCACTATTTTTCAACACTGTGTAAAAGTATATCTCAGCGGGATATTAACCCCTCACCCCCAACCATTGTTTTCTCCCCCCTCCCTCGGAGATATCTAAATATAATGTAATTTTTTTTGCAAAGAAACCGCTCCTCTTTTTTCTAGTCTTTGCTATTAATTCTGTTGCTATTGCTTCGATATCTCATAAGCGAATATTTTTAGGTAATTTCTAGACAATTAATAATCACCGCCTTTGAAACTCAAATGTTATTTTTCACAATTGAATATCACATAGTTTTAAGAGAGAGATTACTCCATTTTATCCATCTGTCATATATCAGCGTTCTAATTTACACTGAATATTTCTAAATAGCTTTCTATCGTGCCAAGATTTGAGTGAGGGGAAACCTAGCTAGCGGTTCCCGGCATTTTCCTCGTCTGAAATTCAGTCTTGGAAATCAGAACACTCGCGCGCGATAGGTTACAATAATTAAGCTCATGAGTTCACCGAACCCGTATGGAATTAGAGAGAAATAGCGACTTATGCAGTCTAAGCGAATATTTCAACTTTTGACGGACATTATGTAAAGGGGGGGGGGTCGGGAAGCGCTGTGGGAAGCACCGCGGGAAGCGCTGCGGGATGCGCCGCGGGCCCGCGAAGCGCTGCGTGAAGCGCCGCAGTATACGCTGCGGGCCCGAAAAGCGCCGCGAAAAGCGCCGCAAAAAAAAAAAAAAAAAAAAAAAAACATGGCTGATTTGAACACATTGAAAATAAACTATTTTTGAACAAATTGCCGCCTTCTATGTAAAGCGATGTTTTAGATTGTAAATATCTTAAGTTGGAAATTGTCTGCTTTCAGTTGAATTAACCAAATGCTATTAAGCGTGTTTTAAGCAATAATAATCCAAATTTTAAAAACAGTAGGGATGATTTGAACACTTTGAAAATAAGCTATTTTTCATTTATAGGTTGGAGCATTGGTCCCTTATTCTCCATCGTCACCGAGTGAAGGAGAGGAAGAACTCATTGAAGGGGCAATGGAGTTTCATGACATTCAGGACAATGAAACATCAACTATCGATGACTGGCATGGTATCATTAACTCTGATGAAATAACTTTCAATATTGATGCTTTTCTAAGCAATTATTTCAATGTAGAACCTAGCACAGTTGAGCAAGGTAATGTTCCTAGTTCAGAGGCGGACTTGCCAGTGCTAAGTCCAAATACCCTACAAATTTTAGAGGATTTTACAGGGAACCCTCCTCCCACTGATTACCTACTTCCACTTCAAACAACTGAAGTGGAGCATAGCCCAAATATTGTTGAACAACTTGGGGGAGGGGGTAATATACAAGAGGGGGGTACGACTTTTCCAGACTTTCAATTATCCAATACAATTTTAAATAATATAGTTGTTTTCATTGCGACGTTTGGGGATCCCTTTAATTCACTTATGGGGGAAAATTTTGTGTTTGATCCTGTAGAAATTGTGCATGCATATGTAGATAAAATTCGTGCACTACTGGAGAACCAAATTCAGTTGTGGGGAGGTAGGGATTCAATTAAGGTTTCTATTGTTTTGAAGGTTTTTTATTTAAATGAGGGGAAAAGTGAAGTTTATTATCATTATATACATTCCGAGATGCGCGTAATTTATCCAAATTTAGAAAATTTTGAGGGTGTTTTTTCCGAGTGGGTAGGGCAAATTATTGCGCATCTTGAGAACTATAACGAAAATGGGAGCGGGTCTGTAGTTTTATTTATTGAAAATTTAAGCGTAAATATATGTAAATTTAAGAAATATTTTATTTTAAGAGGGGGGGCAGGCGGGGGGTATGATAGGGATACAGTTTTAAAATATAATCCAGATCTAGAAGGTTGTAAAGGTGTCCAGCGGATTTGTTTTGAAACAGATCAAAAATGTTTCAGGTATGCTTTCCTCATATCAGCATTCGAGCCTCTAGCACGTGACGCTACCAAGACGAATTTAGATCACTGGGCTGTACATGGGAAGGACGGGTCCGATTTCCCAATTGTAGATTTCTCTTGTTTAGAAGGAAAATACCCAGTAACGCTACGATCTATTGATATTTTTGAAAGGGCTAATGCCCATTTAAATATCGGCGTTACTGTGGTACAGTATGAAACTGAATTTGAAGATGGGGTTCGTTCTAAAAAGAAGGGGGTGGTTTTCCCTGTAAGGGGCCCGTCAGTTGATTTGGTTAAACACTGGGTTTGGTTGTTATATACACCACCTAGTGAACCGAATGCAATTGACCATTTTAATCCGATTACCGACATTAGTAGAGTTCTGGGGGGTGGTAAGCATAGGGGGGAGCGTTTCTACTGTCCAACATGCCTGTCACAATTCCGTAGTGATATAAAACTACGGGATCACATGAAGCATTGTAGACGGCATGGATATCAGACGGTGGAAACGGTTTCAGGGGATAGGTCCATTCTACGTTTCAAAAATTTCCAGAATACCCTCCTCCAATGCAACAAAATATCTTTAGACTGTGAAGCTAAGCTGGTGGAGGTGAACGATCCCCAATTTCCAAACCGAATCAAAGAACACCAGGCCATTGCAGTGTCCTATGCTCACGCGCAAAGAGACAGTTCTAACACCATGCGGTTGTTAGAAATAGTTGATACATTGGATGAGAACGAGTGCATGGTCAAGGCACTGACTAAACTAATTGGCACGGCTAATGGCGCTATTTCTCGTTTGAGAAATACCCATTATCCAATGGTGCTGTCTGCAGAGGATCGTCTCGCGATTAAAAATCAAAAAATATGTTGGTTTTGTAAGGGGGAGTTTGTAGAGGAGGATAAGGGGACTAAAGGGAAAAGAGGGGGGAGGGGAAAGTCAGAGACCATGATCACTTGTGGCAGGAAATATCATCTGGGGGTAGTAATTTTAGGGGGGTAGCGCATCAATCGTGTAATTTAAATGTTAGCCAACAGTTTTTTTATCCCTGTTTTTATCCACAACTCTAATAATGACTTAAAATTTATTTTACCGGCACTGGCACGTATGCACAGGGAGGGAGGGGGAGTAGACAGTCCATGGGTAAATAATTCATTTACCTATAAAATTATTCCCAAATCGGCCGAGAAGTTGTTGCTTCTCGAACTGAAATGGCAGGTAGTGGATAATGGGCATACGTGCTGGAATAAAATCAGGTTTTTAGATTCTTTTAGTTTTTTTCCCAAGGCATTGAGTCAATTGATTCAAGTGCAGAAAAGCGACAATTTTGATAGCTTTGCCTTGCTTAAACAGCACTTTCCAGACAGTGAAATGTATGCCTTATTAACCAGCAAAGGTGTATACGCATATGATTATTACTGTTCTGGCGCTCGCTTAAGCGAGGTGAAACTACCTCCAATTGAAGCTTTTTACAATTCACTGACCAACAGTGAATGCACAGCCGAGGAGTATGAGTTTGCCAAGAAGGTGTGGGCTAAGGGGAATTGTAAAAATGGGTGGGATTATTGTAGACTGTACTTGGCCAGTGACGTTTTAACTCTGTTGGATATAGTCTGTAAGAATACAGACCAAATCTATTCAGAGTTCGGGTTAGATATAGGATATTATTTTTCCACACCCCATTTAGTGATGGATTTAATTTTAAAAATTAGTAGGGAGGAAATAGGCCTAATCACAGATGTAGATCAACACCTTTTTGTAGAGCGTTCAATGAGGGGAGGGTATGTTTTTCACGGGGACCGCGTCTTATCAACCGATCCGAGCGGACAAAGCACCGGTGTAAAGTCAAATGCAGTGTTCTTGGACATGAACTCGTTATACCCCTCGGCAATGTCCCACTACTCTTTGCCGTGTGGGAACTATCAATGGCTTGAGATCCTTGTGAGTTCCCCGACATTACCACCGTCGAGGACAATGGGCCACAAGGATGGTTCTTTGAAATTGACGGTCACATTCCGCTGGCGCTTCACGACTCAGTCAAAGATTTTGTTTTTCCCTGTATCAATCGACCAGTGACCAGGGACTCGCTGAGCCCCTACAATCGATCATTGGTTGAGGATATGGGGATGCATTGGACCCCCTCTAAACAGAAACTGATTGCTGATTTGGACCCTAAGGAGAATATCGTTGTTCACCATGTGCTTTTGCACTGGATGGTGAACAATGGATGGGGGGGCCTTCCCGCGGCCGGCTCCCGGGGGGGCACCTTTAAATTCATAATGTTCAACTGTGCTAGTTCATGTTCCAAGTGTTTTTTTTTGTACAGAAAAGTGTTTAAAGACAATAAGTGCTGTTGATGGACAAAAGTGTTGTACAGAAAAGTGTTATAGCTATTGATGGACAAAAGTGTTTTTATTTATAAAGTGTTATCAATGTTCATGTTGAACAAATAGAGTTTTCATGTTGACCATGAAATTTTGTCAGGTTCTTGTTGAACAAGTGTTATCATTGTCCATGTTGAACAAATATTTGTTTTCATATTGCCGAAATAAATGCTGCCATGAAATATTGTTTTTGTTGTTCTTGAATAGATAGATCTATGGGGAAATTACTACTTATTCATTGGACACATATGGTTTACAGTTAGTTGTAGTCCGACTGTTGTCAACAGCATGTATCAATTTAAAACACCCTTCAGATCGTTTCTGTGTGGGCCCTCAATGTCGGGGAAAACAACACTTTTAGCTAGAATAATTCAAAATTGCGATAAAATGTTTTTGGAAAAACCGAAAAAAAATCTACTATTGCTATAGTATTTGGCAGGAGTCCTATGATAAGATAAAAGCTATTGCCACAACCATACCAATACAATTCATAAGAGGACTTGATGTTTTCAATAGTATTGAACCGAACTCGTGGATGATTATTGATGATTTGGCTGAATCCATTGAACAGTTCTCAGAGGAAATGCTGCAATTGTTCACTGTCCGATCTCATCATGAACACATTTCCATAACCCTAGTTCTACACAATCTGTTTCATCAGAGCAAATGTATGCGAACCCTTGCTTTGAATTGCACTATCTATATTATCTATCGAGTCGTTCGTGATTCTAGCTCACTCATAACTCTCAATAAACAGATATACCCTGGTGCCCCAAAATTTTTGTTGTCAGCGTACACTCAGGCGACTAGCAAGCCCTACGGTTACATTTTGCTGGATCTTAATCAGAGCACGCCCGAGGATCTACGTGCAGTCACCGACATTTTCGACAATGAAATTACAGTATATCTTCCGGTGAACAGTAGAAAAGGCTATTAGTTGCCATTATGACACTGAAGAAACTACACGAACAACGGCATTTATTTTCCGTTTTAAGCACTTCAAAACCCTTGCTTAGGAAGGCCATACTCAAACATGGTGTCGACAATGATTTCATTAATCTAATATCTGAACTTTGTTTAAATTTAACTGAGGGCAATGTTCAACTGCCAGAAGGTGTTAGACAACAGACAAAGCAACATCGTTCCACTGTACGTGCCTTGGCTTGTAAAAACAAGGGAAACAAATTTAAAAGAAAACGGCTCCTTCAAGCAGGCGGTAGCTTTTTCACACTTTTACTGCCAATAATTGCAGGACTTGTAAACAGTTTTCTCTAGAGAATGGCAAAACCCTATAAATTGACACCATTTGAACTTGTCCTCTCGCCCGTCGAACATTTTGAAGACAATCTAAGCAAATTCATTAATGATGAGAATATTGCCGATGACAAAAAACTGCTTTTACTTCAAGATGCTTTGCGACGTATGGAAAAACATAAACCTTATCGTGAGAGACCCGCCGCCGATCCCTCTAAACAGGAAACATCTCTTTAAGATTCTGCAGCAGCATCAAAGGAGAAGGAATTGAATTCGATTGTATTGAAAATTGGAAACCTATTGCCAGTGACCTATCGAGAACAGAGTAAAAGAGTATTATCTTATCTCGTGTTGGAAACTGGTGATCAAGTTCAAGTCGACAACACAGGGAAACGAATTATAATTCAGGGAAAAAGTTATAATCTAGTTGATTTATTTTGTGATATGGTGACGAATCGTAAAGGACTTTTATCCTTTGACAATAATCTATTCACCTTTCTAAGTGTATCAAACTTCCCCAAAAGTCTTATTGGCAATAAGCAAATTCTTAAGAAACTAAGAGAATATAGTCCACCAACAACGCCAACACCATTTAAAAAAGAAGAAGATTCAATATTTGAAAATACTAGCACTACTGATTTTACAACACCTGTGGCTGCTAGTCAAAAGCGAAGACGAATTGATTCACCCTCCAGTGTGCAAAAGGGGAGTGGACATTACACTACGTGTTTGCGTTCAAAATGGATGAAATTCTGAAAGGTGTCTATGAAAATATTGGTGAAGTGGGAAGTTTAAGTTCTCCCAAAACGCATTCTAAAGTTGTCTCCGGCACCACCACGTTGAAAAATGCAAAAGAGTATCTAGAAAATGAACCGAGTTACACACTACATCGGAATCATAGGCTTCGTGGCAAACAATATCGACAAACTAAAGCCTTTTTCCCTGTGCATATAATGCAAATGGATCTTTTAACTTTAGACGCAATTCAACAGCGTCACAACGCACCCTATAAATATATTCTGGTGGCAATCAGTATCTTTAGTCGCTATGCCTATGCCATTCCATTACGGTCAAAGAGAGGTTTTGAAGTTGCTCAGGCCATTGAAAGTATTCTTGAACAGGATTCATATAGAAAAATTCAATCGGATCGTGGCAGTGAATTTGTTAATCCCCATGTGCAAAGGGTTCTTTTGAAATATAATACACTGCTCTATCATAGTCACAGCCCGATAAAGGATGCATTGGCCGAACGATTAATAAGAACTATTCGACTTTTAATTTCAAGATATTGTACGTTGAAAAATACATCGGCTTTTATTCATGATTTAGATAAAATCATGCAGATATACAACCATCGACCTCATCGATCTCTGTCCAACTCTAGCCCTCGGGATGTTCATTACAGTGAAAATACATTTGGTGCTTTTCTAAAGCAATACTCCAATGGCAATGAGAAGAAAAAGAAAAAGAAATTCAATGTTGGTGATACTGTTCGAATTAATAGAACCACCAATATTTTTGAAAAGGGGAATTATTTATGGAGCACCGAACTTTTTAAAGTGTCCAAAATCCTAGACACCGAGCCCACAACATATCGACTACGAGACACCAAAGGTGATGAGATTCTCGGCGGTTTTTATGAATATGAACTACAAAAAGTTAGAAACACTAGTGAAATTTATCAAATTGAAAAGATATTAAAGAGTCGTACTCGTAGGGGCAAGAAACAGTTGCTTGTTCGCTGGCTAGGATACAACTCGGATTTTGATTCTTGGGTCAGTGCTGAAGATATTAACAATGCCCAATGATTTCTATGTGACTTTCATGTCCAATGTTTCTGATCCTCTCTACAATGATCTGAATAAAACAAATGATTTTTGGACAAAACTCTCCCCCACCATCAAATTCGACGGAAAGTATGAAGTGGCTCTTGTCGACTGTATTCTTAAAAATACCTATGACATCCTGCGAAAGGATCGTAAATATGAAATAAAAATTAGACCCTATGATTGGCCGCCACCACCAGGTGATCAAGAACAAATTCAAAAAATCAATTGGATGGATTATCCATATATTGAATTACCCTACGAGGAACTCACCTGTATGAATGATTTATGTCGTACTATCAATAAAAGAATTTCCGCTCGTAAAAAAGGAGCTTTTCATTTCAACTATTCAAAGGAGGAGGGCAAGATCTACATTAGTTCACCTATTGCCAGCGAAAAGATTATTCTCAATGATAACCTAAAGGATGTTCTTGGCTTTAAGCTCAATATAATCAATGGTAAAAGTGCCGGAAACACTAATTTCATTTTTGCTGACTACCCACCTGCATTCTCCACAGACACTTGTATATTTCTCTACGCCTCATTTGTGGAAACATCTCGGGTTGGTAATTCAAATGTCCCCCTCCTACGAGTTCTTGAACGAAAAACCAATCAAGAGCATATTCACCACTACAATATAAAGCATCTTCAGTATATTCCCGTAAACACTTCCTATTTGGAACTCTGTCAGTTAACACTAAGAACTGAATTAGGTGATCCAATAGCAGTTTCGGCCCATCGTTAAACAGCAAGATGTCTAATAGAAAAGTGGTATTCACTTGTCCTGATATTGACTGCTATGTTAATACTCTTGGCCCAAGACAACAGGGCAATGGAATGGACTATTACAAGGGTCGCTCGTCAATGTCTGGCTACGGTCTTGGCAGTTGGTTTGCTAAGCTCTTTCGCTCTTCACTACCACTGGCTAGAAAATATCTTGTACCGGCTGCGACAGATTTTGCATCCTCTACACTATACGATTGGGGCTCTGGCAAGGATTTTAAAAAAAGTGCTACGGAAAATCTTAGGTCCAGTGCGCGAACTCTTGGCGAGAAATTAAAACAAAATGGTAAAGGTTTAAAAAGGTCAAGAAACAACGCATCACTCATCAGTCTCTACTCAGGACGGAGACGAAAGACATCATCCCTTTTGTCAAAGAAAAGAAGGAAAAAGCCGACACTTAGTGTAAACAGAAGCCCCAGGAAGAAAATTGTTAGATCGAAACTAGATTTCTTCTCCTAAGATGTCCTACCTGCCGCATAAGGATTCTCAACCTTCAATCACCGCCTCATTGAATCTATTCAATGCTGAAAATGTTGATGTGAGTGTCAAGCATGGATACTATGAACAATTTTATCCACTACAACCCCTCTCTGATAATATCCACTTTCAAATTTATTCCAATGAAGACTACTTAATGGACATGTCTTCAACATTTATAGATTTACAAATGAAAGTCCGGAAATCCGATAATACAATGCCAGTTCGAGCCGATGGGATATCCTATGAAAATTGTATACTACATAATTTATTTCGTCAAATTAGTGTCTACATCAATGGCACGCTGGTTAGAACAAGCAACAATCTCTCAAACTATGCAAGCTATATGCAATTCATGTTGATGACACCCAAGTCATACAAGGAATTGAGAGGCGCCTCCAATGGATATGAATATATTACTAATACTGATAGTACAGATGCACTTAAAAATGCTACAACTAGTGAATTACATCTAGTTGGAAAAATATATCATGAAATATTAATATACCCCAATGGTTGCCGCCCAATGTTAAAGTGGATATAAAATTGACGCTTGCACCATCCAATTTCATATTGAGAAAAGAACTTGCTGCCAATCCCGATGTAAGTCTCTCCCTCACCTCAGCAATACTTCATGTACGCAAACAACAGGTTATGAGTTCTGTTGCTTTGGCCGTGGAAAAACTGAGAGCCAATGGGAATAATATTAAACTACTTGTTCCTCATACAATCACCAATCAACGTCATATTGCCATGGGGTCACGCACCTTCACCGATTCATCCTTTATCAATGGCGAAATCCCCTCGAATCTTGCATTGGCATTTGTAAAAAGCGCCAGTGCAATAGGATCGTGGACTGATTGCCCACATAAATTCGAGATGTTTGGACTTTCATCTCTTGTGTGCAAAGTAAACGGCATCCCACTCTACAATCTATCTTTTGATAAATCCTATAGAACATTGTACGAGTTGACCTTGCAAACCCTAGATCATGATTCGCAACTATTTGAAAATGGTATAACCGAAGATATGTTTGCTAAAACACATGGTATCATTGTACTGGATTTGTCTGGCACACAGGATATGAGTATAGTACGTACGGGGACTGTGCGTTTAGAGTGTACATTTGCCGACCCATTGGCTGAGAGTATTGCACTAATCTCACTAAATCAATATGAAACCTATTGGGAAATCACTCCCGAAGGCAGTGTTCTACTAGACTTGGCGCCTTGAACACCAGTCAAATAATCAATGTATTTAATATGGATCCCTACATGTCCCAGTACAAATCCTATTGTCTGCCCTCAGACTATCTTGGAAAAATTCAAAGTGCGAACAATACCTTGATTATTGTTAATAGCAGTCCGTCGACTGTGCTGACGGGTCATTGGCTGTGCATCTATCAAACAATGAAGACGATTGAATTTTTTGATCCTCTTGGTCTACCCTATACATTCTACACACCTCACATCAGCAACTATATTGAGAGCTGTGGGAAAACTATTATTCAAAATCGAAAGAGGGTGCAGGATCTAACGACTAAAAGCTGCGGCTTCCATGTACTACTATATTTTGTGTTCCGATGTCGCGGTTATACTTACAAGCAGTTTCTCCACATTTATGGTGACAATCCCGTCTGAATGACTTTCTAGTGGAAAATATCCTCTCAGACCTATACAGTATTGATTTCAGTGCCCTAAGAGTAAAGTGCTTTAAAAATGTTTGTGAATTTGTTTATTAATAAAATGTATATATACAACAATGTCTTTGAATCTTCACTTTTAGATTTCTTCATCGGTGTATAGGCAAGTGTCGTGAACCACTAATGCTGGTAAATCATTTGGATTCACTGTATATTGATCTTGATTGACTGCAAAGTCAGGGTCACATTTTCTGCAGTACAATGTAACTTCACTCTTGTCATATCTCTTTGTATAGTCAATGATACTATTTGCATTCATATTATGAAATTCACGAGTTTCAATCTGTCTATTTGAAGCAATATCACATACAGTGTTTCAAGTGGTGAATCACATTCGGTAACTGCCAAATAAAAATCACTTGATTTATAGTCATAGTAGGCAGTGTCGTCACAGCGATGACGTAGAAACCAGATTGTCTTGTTACCCCAACAGTTGAATCGTAGACCAGATTCCTCTTCCCAGAATAATTTAAATCCACGACGATACCAATCTCGTAGAAATAAACTAAAATCACGTTTAGGATTCTTTCCAATCATAGCGGGGCAAGTATTCTCCCACTGATCACATTTACCATGGTGACAATTGGAGCACAGGTGCCCTCTAGGGTGAGAGTCACACACCTCCTCAAGACATGAATTACATCCTTTAATTTGTACTGCATAGCCTCCATGTAATTTGCAAGGATTACATAATTTACACTTTTCACTATAGTCATCAATAATTGTACAATTCTCACATTGAGTCCAACTGCCAAGAGTGTACATGCACAATGGACATGTATAGAACATTTTTTTTTTTGGTTTTCCAATGTCACTTGACTCTCTCACAGCTAAAACGAAACTGATCGTCTTCGCTCGATAAATTCAAAGTGTAGGAAATGGGAGAGGAGTAACTCTGTGACGTTACCTCTTTCGAAGGAGGAGCCATCTACATTGAATCCATTGGCAATGATTTCAAAAGTATATCCACAATATGATTCTGCCTTGTTTCAATTAATATATCAATAAATTGAGTATAAGCATTTGAATCACATTTTAAAAGTTTCATACAATAGTCCAATGGGGGAGAATCAGTTTTCATTATATTGTCAAGTGTTCCCTGACGAGAGAATATCCTGCGTTGAAGAGATAACTCGAGAAAATCATCATCCAAAATTAAATGTTTTTCCATAAACACTAGATTTGATCTAATTCTCTCCTTCTCAAATTTATTCATTTTTCAGTCCTTTCACTCTGACTGCTGACTCTAGACTAACCCAGATTCGTCAGCCCTAACCAGAAAAGAAAGGGAACATTTTCGATTTCGAAACAATTTTATTGAATAATTATAACATTAATAATACAGAGCATGTGCAATTAGCGATATAGTTTATTGTCTTCGATATGTTTCACCAATGCACTTAAAGCACATTGAAGTCTATTCACATGTGCTATATCAACTTTAGCGGCGAAACATAATTGATCCTCCATTTTAAATTTGCTCAAGGATATCACATATCTTGCATATACTGCATCCCATTCCAGACAAAGCCGCGATCCTTTCGTGATTTCCACCGCAGTGTTAGGTGCTCTTGTATTATTACCATCAACTCCACTATCAACTTCTAGGAGGGTAAACATTCCACTCGTCATCACAAATATATATCCAAATGAGTAAAGTCAAAACTGTTCTTCTCACTCCTTTGAACTCTATTCACAGACTAATAAAAACTATAGCAAAAATCCTTTCCTTATATTCCCTCCGCCGCTAATATGTAAACAAGCCCTCTGATTGGCTGAGAAGGAGACACGTGATCTAACTGTTTCCTGGAAACTCATAACATTTGCCTCGCGCAACAACAACAAATACTATTTCTGGATCATAACATTCTCCCCTTGCGTGCCAAAAACAATAAACTCTTTCCTGGATCATAACATTTGCATCGAGCAACAACAACAAATACTATTTCTGGATCATAACATTCTTCCCAGGCACTTGGCCAAAAACAACAAATACTCTTTCCTAGATCATAACATTCTCCCATAGCGGACACTTGGCCAAAAACACACCTGGAGAAAGAGACCTTGGAGAAAGAGGTCATTGACACTGTCCCCATTAAACTATGTAAAAAAGTTGTAGGTGGCAGCAGGGGTGACGGTCACGAGTAGCACCTCCCTCTCTACTTTTATATTATTCGAGGTTTTAAAAAAAAGGTACAAATGACTCTTTACTTACAATTTTTGTTATTGAAGTCTCGCTAAACCAAGAGTTAATCTGAGCAATAATCCCAACACTGCCCCTTCCTGTATTAGTTTTAAGGCTCAAGGAAAATTGGAGAATTTTAGGCATAAAAGTAAAATTTCAGAGGCTTCAGAGTTTGCTTCAATATAATGAAAAACAAGCTGATTCCTAAACTAGGAACTTCAGCTTTCCGAAAATTGTTTAAGAAAACGAAATATACATTCAATTCAACAATTTGTATTGATTGTTGAGTTTTCTATATAATAGATTGTCCAGTATAGCTAAGCTAAATAATATTATTAACTAACTATATTTACACAACATTTGATCTATTTTTAATACGAATTCAGTTCCAGAGGTTAGGAAAGTGTCGTAGCCTACCTCTGACCATTTAAAAAAAATATATATATTTTTAAAACAACTGCATTTCAATATGAAATGATTTATTAGATTCATGACAAACTTTAGTTCTTAAAACACACATTTAAAAACTCTGGAACATTTGTTATATTAACTTTTTTAGAGTAAATACAGGTCACAAAAATATGCATCAACTGGTCAGAGGTACAACGTAGATCAAGTACCATTGACCGCTCTAAGTTGTACCTTCGACTCCTTACATAATTAAGTACAAAAACTAAAAGGAATTATAAACTACTTGTCCTTTGCAAGTATCAACAGTTCTAAATTAAATATTGACAAATCACTTCCAAATCGCAAATCCTCCATTTGATGACGAGCAGTCCCACTGTTTTTCACTGGAACTGGAAGTTTCGATAAAATTTCTGATTGATTAATGTGATATTCCTTTTGATCAGTTCTTGCAAATCTAAAGGAGTATGTATCACCTAGTTTATTTACATATTTAATTTGTAAATCATTTTTATCCAAGTCTATTACCTCTGCAACAAAATTTTTACACTACTTTTACCAGACCAAAATCGCCACTAGAAATTTTATTTCTTTCAAAATTTTCCTGATCTTCCAAATCGGCCAAACCAGCAAAATCTGTGTCATAGTCTTCATTATCATCCATTACCAAATCAGTATCTGGGTCAGAATCACGTGTTGAATTAGGAATGGATCCTGGTTTCAATTAAATAAAACATTTCAAAATTAGCGCACAGAATGGGGGTGGAGGAGGGGCAGACCCCCTTATATACGGAATGATTTCTTTTCACTTTCAGATTCAATGTAGCTCTTTGCTTTTAGTTGAAAAAATTTTCTTTGACTTATGTTCTGATCATTAATAAATGCAGGGAAATCTGGTTCCTCTACCTGTATAAGCCCCCCCCCCACACCACGAAACTTCTCGTGTGGAAGATAACCCTCTATAAGGCAAAGTTAACTTTGGTACCACACAATTTTATTTAAATAGGAATGACGTGGGAGCTAAAGCCAAATTGTAAGATATATTAAATGGGAAATTAAACATAAAGGATTCCTTTTAAAACAGGCTAGGGAGTGACTGTTTAAAATGTTGTTGTATGCATGTAAGTTTTTTTTTTGTTTTTTTTTAACTCGATTTGAATTGTTGTTTTCAGCAGTTTTTTGTTTTGCCATGGTCATGGTTTTTTTTTTATTTTAAAGTTTCATAATGTTTCATAATGTATGTTGTTGAATAAACTGCAAAAAACTGAAACATGAATTGGAACTTAGGCATTTTGAGCCTTCTCGTTATTAAGCTGAGGCTAATATTGCCATTTGGATTGGACATCAAAAATAAAAATTTATTAACTATATATTTTAAAAACAGTGGACACGTTGTATTCACTTTCCCTGAATCGCATTCCTGAGATATTGTATCTGGGGACCGGCGTTTATGCCCCCGCGGAAAATACCCCCCCCCCACTGTGGAAAATCAGGCTTTTCAAATTTGGGAATTTTAATTGAGTTTTTTTTCTATTTTCCATAGGGGAAGGAATTTTGTACTTATGTATTATACGCTACTCATTCAAGTTTACGCTGTGTAAAACTTGAGAACAAACCAGTTTCTTCGTTAGTTTCTTTCAGCTTAGCGCGAGACAAGACAAAGACAAGTGATAGAATAGATGGGAAATATATAATTTTGGCTATATATTTGCACATAAGAGAGAAGGGGTAAAGTATTTGGACATTTTGAAGTAAAAAAAAAGTTCTTACCTAATAATATGCAAAACAATTGTACCTACCACATTTTGAATGCAGACCCACTATACTTTCCCTACCCATAATGGATAAATATATATCACAAATTTGTCTCTAAAATAACGAAGAAACTAACGAAAAACCAGTTGGCTCTCGAGTTTTACACAGCGTAAACTTGAGTGATTGGCGTATAATACACAATTACCAAAATTCCTTCCCCCTATGGAAAATAAAAAACCAAAAGTCAAATAAAATTCTCAAATTTGGAAAGCCTTATTTTTCACAGGGGGGGGGGGTCTGCGGGGGTAAACACCTAGAACCATTGTATCTGTGTCATTTTGACAAACTGGATGCACTTAAGCCCCATCGATTCAGTTCAATAGTAGTATTAGTTGTAGTAGCAGCAGCATTCATAGTCATATGCAGCTGCAGTCATATACAGCTGCAGTCATAATTCCAAGTAATAGCAATCATAAGTATTTGGAGACGCAATAATAAGTAGTCAGATTTGAAATGTATCAAAATCGAAAGTAGTCAGTCACAAAAAAGAACAAATAGTTTTAGTCTGAAACAGTTGCAGTCATAAATAGTTGAAGCAGCAGCAGCATAAGTAGCAACAGTAATTATTCGAGGTTTTAAAAAAAAGGTACAAATGACTCTTTACTTACAATTTTTGTTATTGAAGTCTCGCTAAACCAAGAGTTAATCTGAGCAATAATCCCAACACTGCCCCTTCCTGTATTAGTTTTAAGGCTCAAGGAAAATTGGAGAATTTTAGGCATAAAAGTAAAATTTCAGAGGCTTCAGAGTTTGCTTCAATATAATGAAAAACAAGCTGATTCCTAAACTAGGAACTTCAGCTTTCCAAAAATTGTTTAAGAAAACGAAATATACATTCAATTCAACAATTTGTATTGATTGTTGAGTTTTCTATATAATAGATTGTCCAGTATAGCTAAGCTAAATAATATTATTAACTAACTATATTTCCACAACATTTGATCTATTTTTAATACGAATTCAGTTCCAGAGGTTAGGAAAGTGTCGTAGCCTACCTCTGACCATTTAAAAAAAATATATATATTTTTAAAACAACTGCATTTCAATATGAAATGATTTATTAGATTCATGACAAACTTTAGTTCTTAAAACACACATTTAAAAACTCTGGAACATTTGTTATATTAACTTTTTTTAGAGTAAATACAGGTCACAAAAATATGCATCAACTGGTCAGAGGTACAACGTAGATCAAGTACCATTGACCGCTCTAAGTTGTACCTTCGACTACTTACATAATTAAGTACAAAAACTAAAAGGAATTATAAACTACTTCCTTTGCAAGTATCAACAGTTCTAAATTAAATATTGACAAATCACTTCCAAATCGCAAATCCCACATTTGATGACGAGCAGTCCCACTGTTTTTCACTGGAACTGGAAGTTTCGATAAAATTTCTGATTGATTAATGTGATATTCCTTTTGATCAGTTCTTGCAAATCTAAAGGAGTATGTATCACCTAGTTTATTTACATATTTAATTTGTAAATCATTTTTATCCAAGTCTATTACCTCTGCAACAAAATTTTTACACTACTTTTACCAGCCAACTTTACAACGACAAAATCGCCACTAGAAATTTTATTTCTTTCAAAATTTTCCTGATCTTCCAAATCGGCGAAACCAGCAAAATCTGTGTCATAGTCTTCATTATCATCCATTACCAAATCAGTATCTTGGTCAGAAACACGTGTTGAATTAGGAATGGATCCTGGTTTCAATTAAATAAAAAATTTCAAAATTAGCGCACAGAATGGGGGTGGAGGAGGGGCAGACCCCCTTATATACGGAATTATTTCTTTTCACTTACAGATTCAATGTAGCTCTTTGCTTTTAGTTGAAAAAATTTTCTTTGACTTATGTTCTGATCATTAATAAATGCAGGGAAATCTGGTTCCTCCACCTGTATAAGCCCCCCCCACACCACGAAACTTCTCGTGCGGAAGATAACCCTCTATAAGGCAAAGTTAACTTTGGTACCACACAATTTTATTTAAATAGGAATGACGTGGGAGCTATTAGCCAAATTGTAAGATATATTAAATGGGAAATTAAACATAAAGGATTCCGTTTAAAACAGGCTAGGGAGTGACTGTTTAAAATGTTGTTGTATGCACGTAAGTTATTTTTTTGTTTTTTTTTTTAACTCGATTTTGAATTGTTGTTTTCAGCAGTTTTTTGTTTTGCCATGGTCATGGTTTTTTTTTTATTTTAAAGCTTCATTTACATAAGTTGATTCACTTTATGTTTCATAATGTATGTTGTTGAATAAACTGCAAAAAACTGAAACATGAATTGGAACTTAGGCATTTTGAGCCTTCTCGTTATTAAGCTGAGGCTAATATTGCCATTTGGATTGGACATCAAAAATAAAAATTCATTAACTATATATTTTAAAAACAGTGGACACGTTGTATTCACTTTCCCTGAATCGCATTCCTGAGATATTGTATCTGGGGGCCGGCGTTTATGCCCCCGCGGAAAATACCCCCCCCCCACTGTGGAAAATCAGGCTTTTCAAATTTGGGAATTTTATTTGAGTTTTTTTTCTATTTTCCATAGGGGAAGGAATTTTGGTACTTATGTATTATACGCTACTCATTCAAGTTTACGCTGTGTAAAACTTGAGAACAAACCAGTTTCTTCGTTAGTTTCTTTCAGCTTAGCGCGAGACAAGACAAAGACAAGTGATAGAATAGATGGGAAATATATAATTTTGGCTATATATTTGCACATAAGAGAGAAGGGGTAAAGTATTTGGACATTTTGAAGTAAAAAAAAAGTTCTTACTTAATAATATGCAAAACAATTGTACCTACCACATTTTGAATGCAGACCCACTATACTTTCCCTACCCATAATGGATAAATATATATCACAAATTTGTCTCTAAAATAACGAAGAAACTAACGAAAAACCAGCTGGCTCTCGAGTTTTACACAGCGTAAACTTGAGTGATTGGCGTATAATACACAATTACCAAAATTCCTTCCCCCTATGGAAAATAAAAAACCAAAAGTCAAATAAAATTCTCAAATTTGGAAAGCCTTATTTTTCACAGGGGGGGGGGGGTCTGCGGGGGTAAACACCTAGAACCATTGTATCTGTGTCATTTTGACAAACTGGATGCACTTAAGCCCCATCGATTCAGTTCAATAGTAGTATTAGTTGTAGTAGCAGCAGCATTCATAGTCATATGCAGCTGCAGTCATATACAGCTGCAGTCATAATTCCAAGTAATAGCAATCATAAGTATTTGGAGACGCAATAATAAGTAGTCAGATTTGAAATGTATCAAAATCGAAAGTAGTCAGTCACAAAAAAGAACAAATAGTTTTAGTCTGAAACAGTTGCAGTCATAAATAGTTGAAGCAGCAGCAGCATAAGTAGTAACAGTAATAATATAATAATAATAATAATAATCTGTATTTAAAAGCCAACTAAAGCCATATACAAAAAGACATACTAAAGAAAAATTACACTTCATTTGACATCCTTCCCATCAATACAAAATTTCCTACTGCCACAATATAACAGTAGTATTAACAGTAGCACACACATAGTGCCTTTTGGTTAGTTCAACATTCACTTCAATTTAATTTTTTAAGCCGTACACAAGATACTGCTGATGCGCCTTTGTGCCAACCTGCATACACCCTGTGTGTTTATATGTAGTTAAATTTCCTTCTCAACAATTACCCGCACCCCCCATAATTTTATATGCATTCCCCCATCCCCTTCATCGATTTCAGGAATTTTATTAAAAACATGGTGTTATCAAAGCCAAAACTTGCATGGGAAGTTCATGGAAATTTTAACACATCATGAAATCACTAATGAATTATTGATTGAGTGCATCAATTAGTTGTGAGAATAACCAGGTCAAAATTGGAATTGATAAGCAGGCTTTTATTTGAGTCAGTCATCATTGGCATATTGAATTGGAAGTTTTTTTTGTGCTTTTATCGAAAAACTAAGGTAGGCTGTTGTTCTTAATTACTTTGGTCTCTGTTCAATATTGTGAAATGATTCAAAAATCCTAAATATTTAATGAAAAGGCGTTATGTAAATTTTTGAAACTTATAATGTTTTTTTTTGTAAAATTCTGGACGAGGATCTTTTGGCTATCATGAAAAATAGCTAAGCTAGGTAAAGGATCCAGGAAAGGCTTTCAATTAAATAAAAAAAGAAAAGTTTTTTCAATTGAAAATACCACCCTCCTCAATCCATCACTCTGCATGCTAAAATTTTTGTACTTGCAAAAATTTCTTATTCCAACTCAGGCACGCACCGATGGGGTAAAGGCTAAATGGGCTGTAGCAACCCAACAAGAATAAAATTACATTCTGTTGATAAATCTCATTTAATCTGCTCGGTTTAATCATTCATTCCTTAGTCCCTACTCGAGACTTGCATTCAAAGATAAGGGCGCCGGGATGGGGGCATGCTCATCCTTGAATATTTGGGACTATAAAGTAATTATAAGGAAACCAAAGGAAAAAGAGCACAATATGGGAATAGTTTTTTTTCATTTTTATATACTTTTACTTTAATTGACATACTTTTCCCATTGCCCTTAGGAAAATGTTTGTCTCTAAGCTTCATCAAATAAAAAAACAACAAGTTTTTTCAACTGAAAGTAAGGAGCAACATTAAAACTTACGACAAACAGAAATTACTACATACATGAAAGGGTTGCTCCCCTCCTCATCACCTCGCTCTTCACGCTACAGTTTTTCGGCATTTAAAAGAAAAAGTTACTTATTGTTCTAACTAAACGACCCCTGTCTTTCTGGAGTTGTTTTCAAAGGATTGGGACAAAATGTAAACTTTAACGTAAAGAGCGAGGTGTCAAGGAGGTGGCAACCTCCTCATATACGAAATAATTTCTGTTCGTTCTAAGTTTTAATATTGCTCCTTACTTTAAGTTGAAAAAACTTGTTTTTTTTTATTTTCTTATCGTTTTTTAAATAACGCCAGGATACCTAGCTCCATCTCCACGGAAAATTCCCCCTTCCCACAGGAATATCCTCTGGGCAATTCAATCTGGCGAAAATTTACCCAGACAATAAACCCTGAACATCTCCACGCCTAAAATTGATTCGGTAAAGAGAAAGCAAGATATATAAAGGCTTTTCGTATAGGAATTCTGGGAAGTACACCCAGTGTAAAACTACCCCTGAAAAGCTCCTCCCCAACTTCCCTCTCCATGGAAAATTCTCCCCTGAAAAATCCTCCCAGCAGAAAATTCGTCCTCCCCTCCCCAACCAAAAAATGTATGCATTCTTCCCACTAGCAAATAAAATAATTGGTAAGTTTATAACTTAAAAACCTTTCTCCAGGGGCTGTAGGGGGCCGTTTTATCTCTAAAGACATAATTATTGGGCTTTTCAACTTTACTGAAGAAAAAAGCTATTTCAAATTTTTGATCGGACGATTTTGGGAAAAAAAGTAGATTGGGAGGGGGCCTAGGTGCCCTGTCACTTAAAAAGGGTATTAGTACTTTTCATTTCCGTTAGAATGAACCCTCTCTCGACATTTTAGGTCCACTTGGTCAATACGATCATCCCTGAAAAAAAAAGTAAACACGCATCCGTGGTCTTTCTTCTGGCAAAAATTACTAAATTCCACATTTTCGCAGATGTGAGCTTGAAACCTCTAAATTAGGGTTCTTTTGATACGTTGAATCCGATGGTGTGATTTTGTTTAAAATTCTATGACTTGGAGGGAGTCTTTCCTCCTTTTTTCAAAAATCAGACAAATTTTCTCAGGCTCGTAGCCTTTGACTAAACTTAATGAAACTTATATGTTTATAATCAGCATAATAAGCCAATTCTTTTGATATATCTACTGGCATCAAAATTCTATTTTTTAAAGTTTTGATTAATATTGAGCCGGGTCACTCCTTACAGTTCGTTACCCCGAACTGTTTGATTACCCATCAAAATACAAACAGAGATCATTGAAATATTGACCGTCTTTTTTGCGTTACCAAAAGTATTGTATTCATAAGACTTTACAGTCTCATGAAATGTAATTAAACAAATAGAAAAGGTTTTTTCAACTAAAGTAAGAAGCAAGATAAAACTTAAAAAAAATATAAATTACCCTGTGTATAAGGGGGACTGCCCCCTTCTCAACACTTTGATCATTAAACAAGAGTTCTAGTGCTTTGAAAAATCTTATCTTTTCAATTGCAAATTTTCTTTAAAAATTTGAAAACAGCCAAACTTCACAGTAAAGAATAAGGAGCTAAAGAGGAGACACCCCCTTTCATATAGCTTTCATCTTTTCAAAAAGCTTTCAGATCTGGTACTTGCTTTCATTTGAAAAGCTCTTTTTATTTAATTTCTGATTGTTTTCCAAATCATACCCAGGCCTAACCAAGATATAATTTGAGGTACCAGTCTCTTAAATCCCTGATTAATTGCTTTTAAATTGTGTAAATCAATAATTGTACCTTGATTAGCACCGTACTACGTTTAAACTTGCTATATCAATTTTGGATAAAATTTGAACATACTTAAAAAATTAGCGGTGAATAGTAATTTGGTAAAAAGTCCTTGTTAATATTACTACTAAAGAATTTCGGTTGGATGAAATCGAGTATTATTGTTTGTATAGATGCAAATTCTGTGAGACTTTTGATCTTCTACATAAGCATAACCTCTACGATAGGATTTTCTTATCGATAAACACATTACATAAATTTCTTTAAATACATTAAAGTACTTCATGTAAATAAAAAAAAACATAACACCATTTAAAATTGCTGAAAAATAAGTTCCTAGCGGTATTTGCCACCCAAAGAAGTTTCCTGGCGGGGCTGATGATGAACTGCCTTGCTTTTTCCACCTCTGTGCTGGTAGATATGGAAATGTAACATTTTAGCTGTATAGAGAAACAGTTTAATTAATTCCTAGTCCCATCCTACCTCTTTCAATATTTATCTGAAGCCTCATGGAGAGTAAGTAGTTTGTCAATTAAAATGTACTATTTTAAGAATTTACCCTATCCCCACCTAAACAATGACTCCCCCCTTCATTATAGGTGATACGCAATAACAGATCACCAAACGTTGCCTACTTTCATTACACATAAAGCGAATCAACTTGGTTGAATCCAGTACTGCCACCGTGTGGCATTACTTCTTTCGCAACTGCGAAGCCTAAAATATAGTTATTGATACTTTTGAATCAATTAGCTTCTCATAATTTTAAATTAACTGCAAATTCGTCCTCTTCGGGGTAAAGTCGTAGTTTGGTGCCCTAAAATATCAAGAAAGCAAGACTTTCCCCTGAGGCAATCAGTATGGTCACTTAAAAAAAAGCTCTAAATTTACATTTGAATGAGCTCCATCCCAATTATCTTGGACCTTCGGTTTGATACAATCACCCTTGGGAAAGATTAAAACAAAAAAAAATGCATCAACGATGTTTCTTCTGAAGACCAAAAAATGTGAAATTCCACATTTGAAGATTGGAGTTTGAATTTGAACCTCTATACTCTATGGTAGGGTTCTCTGATATGATGTATGGAATAAAGAGATTTTCAATAAGATCGCTTGCTTTTGTTGGTGTGCTTCCCTTTTTTTCAAAAATCAGGCAAATTTTCTCAGGTTTTTGGTTTTGGGTGGGTAACAATAAACTGAAAGAATTTTATCAATTTATAATCAGCATAAAAATCCAATCCTTCCGGTATAGCAGTTGTCATGAGAATTCCATTTTTAGTTTTGGTGAATATTGATCCAAGTCACTTTACTTCCAGTTTTTAATAACAAACTATTTGATAAGATGCTCTTGTGACAAAAATTTTTCTGAACCTTTTCATTTTATTTAGTTGAATAGGACAATAAAAAGAAAGTGGGTTAATTTGGCAGCTGGATAGTAAGTTTAAGTTTTGTTTTTCTTTCGCTATTCTATTTTGTAATGTCTGAATATATACAAGGGATTTAAGTTAGAGGGGGGAGAATTGTCCTGTTATGAAAGAGGGTCATTTTACATGGCCGTTTTAAAATCAAAACGTGGTATCTATTCAGGTAGATTGATTTTGAGCATCTCTACTCCTTCTGTAAACTATTATAAGGCGTAAGAAATTGCATGAACACAGGTCTATATGTGATATAATCTACGGAAGCAATAAGTCGTTCTGTAATTTTGGTTTGAATTTGGTTTTCTTTCAAAATCAAATGAATAATATTTAAATATATTATTGATTAAATAAATTGATCCCTCTGCCAGGAACCCTTGTCGTTTAAAATTTACTGTGTTTTTGTTTCATTTTGCATACAATTTAATTTTATTTGAGAGTTTTTTCCTTAAAATATTCAAGTATAAACTTCAAAAAATCCTGAAATATATTCCCTGTCACCCAACCACCACTGATATTTTGGCGTTTAGCCCTCCCCCCTGGAAAATTTTCTGCCGGCGCTCTTGTTCAAAGAGCTAAAATAAGCTTAAAGTAATGCCTTAAAATACTGTTTTTGCTAAGGAATTTTTAAAGTTTTCCGTTGGTTGGCCAATCCCCCCTATAACTATTTTCTGAGTCCGCCAATGCTCCAAATAAAGGGCTGTCGTGTTTCAGGAGTCGTTTTTCAAGAATTGAGGCATAAATTCAAACTTTAGCGCAAAAATTGAATGATTATGGAGGGGACAGATCGCCTCCATAATCTTAATAATCGAGTTTTAATTTTGTTCTTTAATTTAAGTAAAAAAATATTTTAATACTTGGCGTTTTTTTAAATAGTGCAGTATAATCTACTCCCTCTCTCCTTGAAAAATACCCCCCCCCACCACTTCCACAATAATTCACCAGAACCAATTCTAACCTCAATTAAAAAAATTCATCGGGAAAAATTTCCTGTGGACAGTTTCTCCTTGTAGATTCTCCTTACTTTCATTTGAAATACAACTTTTTCAAATATTAATTTCTTGTCGTTTTTTAAACTAGGACTGTAATCCCCCAGCCCTACGGCTAATTATAATATTCATGTTTGGAATGGGAAAACCGTTTCCAAGAAGTTTATCAAGGAGGCACAGTTGTGCCTCTATAAAGAGGCGACCCACCACAATGTTAAGCGATTTCAGGTCCTAGAGGTCGCAGAGAGACGGCGGTAATCGCATTTTGTAGCCCAAGCTCAAACTAAGAAACTTGCAAAATTTCATCCTCCTCCGACTTTATCTTCATGGGGTAAACTGGGCCGGAAGTTTGGACCCTCCCACCACAGCCCCCTTTAACGTTGTCCGATTGGGCTGAAATTTAGAAGTTAAGCTTTCCTAGGGCCCGGGAGCTTATCCCCGAAATTTCAGCTCAATCCGATCACTCCTTCCCTGTTTTCAAAAAAACAAATATAGCCACTTAAAATTCATTTCTTTTTTTTTTCTTAGCCACGCCTACAGGCCACAGTTGGCAACGGATCCGGTTGAATGAGGACTCATTCGAAGCAGAATTCGACCTGTTAGGGCCTTTTGATATTTTCAGACCGAAAAAATTATCCCCCGAATTTACATTTACGAAAAACCTTGTTTTCCTATATTAGCCCATGTTAATTTTTCCGACCACAACCCCCCTTTAACGTTGTCTGATCGGGCTGAAATTTGGAGGATAAGCTTTCCTAGGGCCTGGAAGCTTATCCTCGAAATTTCAGCTCAATCTGATCACTCCTTCCCTGTTTTCCAAAAACCAAATATCAAGTTTTTTGGGAATTTGCTTGCGTCGGAAATAGCTTCCATATACTAAAAAACAATTATTGTTGTGTCTGTATAGTCTAGCGGTTACACTCCAGACTTTCAGGCGGAAAACCCGGGTTCGATTCACCATCAGAGCAATTTTTTTAATACTGAATTCAAACTTTAAAAAGAAACCTAGTTTCTTTTTTAAATTATTTGAAAAAAATTACGTTTTCTAAAGAGTTAAAGAGGCTGAGTTACAAGGAGCAATAATAAGTAATAAACTGTACAAAAACGTGCAGAAATTATTTGAAAAAAACTACGTTTTCTAAAGAGTTAAAGAGGCTGAGTTACAAGGTCGAACCTTAAAACGTACAGGGATTAGGAGGCACAGTTGGGGGGCTGCCGCCCCCCAAACCCCCCGCTTTCGCAGCCTTTAAATAAAAAAAAAGTTTTTTAAACTGAAAGTAAGGAGCGACATTAAATATTAAAACGAACAGAAATTATTCCGTATATGAAAGAGGCTGTGCCCTCCTCAACGCCTCGCTCTTTACGCTAAAGTTTGACTTTCTCACAACTCTTTTTTAAACAATAAAAACTTTAGCGTAAAGAGCGAGGCGTTGAGGAGGGCACAGCCTCTTTCATATACGGAATAATTTCTGTTCGTTTTAAGATTTAATGTCGCTCCTTACTTTCAGTTTAAAAAACTTTTTTTTATTTAAAGGCTGCGAAAGCGGGGGGTTTGGGGGGCGGCAGCCCCCCAACTGTGCCTCCTAATCCCTGTACGTTTTAAGGTTCGACCTTGTAACTCAGCCTCTTTAACTCTTTAGAAAACGTAGTTTTTTTCAAATAATCTCAGTTAAAGTTTAATTCTGCTTTGACGTAAAACTGAGCAAACACTTAGAACCGGATCGAAGAAAGCAGTTGTAACACCTCTTTTATAGTCAGTGATCCAGGGACCGTTATCTTTCAAGGGGTGGTTCACGTTCGCCACAGTTGGTTTGAGGGTGAATTCTAGGGTAATCGGAAGCACTGATAATAAATATCGGGGTGCACAAGTTCGCACGCGTGCAGAACATGGTCATTTTAGCCTATAAAGTCAAATTTGGCCTATAACGACGTGATACCGCTCTTGATTTTTTTTTTACACGGTAAAATAAACGGTAAACTTTATAAACGTGACATATTCTGAATTCTAAGAATGAATATTTTCACCTGGTATTTTTAGTTTTTCCCCACAGCCTTTATTTTTTTTTGTTAACCCCTATTTAATTTTGAAGACAAGGTTTTTAAATATACTTTTTCTTAATTTTTACGGTTTTTCTAAAATTTTTGCCTCATAAGTATTTGTTTCATGCTTTATTTGAATTTTGCTTGTTATTACAATTCAAACCATGTACCTCTTTTTGAAAAAATCTGAATTCTTGAGCACCTATTTATTTTTTATAAATAACGTCATAGCTTTCAGAAATTAGCCTACAATGACCAAGTTTTTTTTTAGCTGTTAAAAAAAAGGAAAACGAATCAAACTGCACATCCTTCAAACCGTCAGAATGTCCTTTACACGTTGTTAATAAAAACAAAGTCGAGACTTGAATCTGCAAGAATATATAAGCGTTTGAACAAGAAAATCACCCCCCCCCCCTCCCACAAAATTGAAAATTTTCTGAATAGTGGCGTTTTACTCGAAATATTTTCAATGCAACCTATAATTTTTATCTCACCAAACGATTGATTGCTCTTTTTTGAATCAAATCATGTATTGACATTATATACAACTAATATCTTTAACCAGGAAAAAAAAAACAAAAGACATATGCCTCGTTCTGCGATCGCATGCGCGAATTTGGTATATTTTTTATGCTTTATTTGAATTCTGCTCGTCATTACGAGTCAAACCACGTGCCTCTTTTCCAAAAAATCTTAAATCTTGACAACTATTTATTTTTTCTGTAGTAGTAGATACAATCTGGCTTACGTAGGCTCATATACGAGCCTCATGGTGGCGAAGCCGTGTGAACGTGTGGTGCAGAGGTGACTAAGGCTGATTTAAGATACTATTTTCTTAAAATCCCAGCATAGCAGGGGCCAATGATCCAATTGGTTAGATTAGGTCAACGGCCACTGGTGCAGTAGAGGGTAACTGTCATGATCAGCTAAAAGTAAGGTTTAGACGACTGCATTAGCAGTTTAATATCAAAACAAATAAAAAATCAAATATTTAAAACTGAACATGAAACGGTGGCTCAAATCTCTTTTCGTCTTCAGACTCGCTCTGATTCAAATCGGAAAGTAGCATTTTCGGGGTCAGCTCCACACTTGCATGCGCTGTCACAGAAACCTATTTTGGAGCATTTACAGTGCGAGCCACACCTCGTCTTGTCACAGTTGCAAAAAAAAACAATGCTAGCCCATGTGGCATCGCAGAAACTAGGTCTGGCTTCAGTTTATGATCTTCAATTCTCCAGCCCATATCAGTAGCCTGAGGTAAATCAATACAGGGCTTGTGGCTTTGGATCCAAATCGGTGACTGGAACATGCACCTTTTCAAATTAAGCAGAAACGAGATATCAGTTGGCGGTAAGCGCCGCAAATCCCCAATCTTGGGTACAAATATCCTCGAAGATCATTCAGACTATTGAAATTAGTCACACCTCTGCCATACACTGTAACCACAGCTGCTTACAGACGTTGACTAAACCATCAATGTGCACAGATGATGGCTTCTCTACAAGCGCTCGAACTTCATCACCTAAAGACCCCAACAAAGTTTCTGAAGACTTCGCAGCTCGAAAAAAGCCGACCTTTCCAATTTCATACAGAAGGCTTGTGGTGTCACATCCACTCAAGCTGCGGACAAGCGGCAAGGCATTGCAAAATGTTACTCCTAGCTTTTGTACTGCCGTATGAATAGGTATGCAGTAGGACGGAAACTTAACCCAGAGCTGCTTGAGGCCGAGACTAGCAAGCTACTGGGAGTAGCATACAGCTAGTAAGACGATATCAGTATCGTTGGCTTGTATTATTACAAGTGTGCACTTTCGTCTCGCGGCAACTGCTGTGTGGTATAATACCCGAGTGTCTGCTTCCTCATGGCAAGATGTGAGATCGTCATCAAAAGAGCTTCCATGGGGCGTAACGGTAACAGCTCTATGTTGAATCTCGAGACGTTACTTTTTAAGAGATTGGAGGGCAACCAGACCCCCTCCTATGCCCCTTTTTCTCAAAATCATAGAGAAAGTTCTGCATAGTCGCATAGTTGAAATTTCTACTGGTTTTAGATTGGATTTGTCTCTTTACAGCACATACTGTTATGTTTGTGCCCATTTCAATACCATTAAGAACTTTTAGCGAGCTTCCATTTCTCAAAATCTTTTTGCGAGGTTCAGTGTCAGTTGAAAGCCTCAAAGACTAATAACCCATTAGTAAATTGTCTCAGTACCACAGGGAGCTCTCGAAACTGCCATTTAACTCAAATAACATCCCATTTGATAACTTGAAATTTTGCAAAAAATGATATGAGATCTGTACTAGAACCTAACAAGAGCCTAGTTTAATACAAAGAAAACTTTTAATTTCTTATTAATTGTCGGCAATTTTATTAAAGGTGAACACCTCTATCTCGGGGCCAAGACGTGAACAGTTTTTCTGCAAATTATGGCAAGACCGCCCAAACAATTCTAAATAATTAAAAACAAAGTAAAAAAACTTATCATGGACGAGGTGAATTTTTAAGCTACCACAAAGCCTTAATTAGACTTCTTGAATGCATAAAATTCTTCCAATATAGGGATTTGCAATTATATTTTACTTTTAATTTATTGATTATAAAGGCAGGTTGCATAAAAGAGAACGAAAAAATGAACAGGAAATGAGGTAAAGGTTTAAATGGGAATAGAACACACACCCAAAAATGCTAGTTTTGATTCTTTAAATCCAGCCTTTTAACGGATTTTCGTTATTTCAATTTCTCATAAGACAAGTTCGCCTAGGTCTAAACAGAAAGCAGGTCACCCGCGGTTGGGGTGGGAGGATCTGGTAAAGAAAGATTTAAGGGAAATAGGAACTTCCTGGGAGTGTGCAGAGAGGGAAACTTTGAATGTGTTGGGATAGTTGAAGAGCGCGTAACTGTATTGGCCTCGGGTGGCTTGGTGCTGTGGTGAGTTGAATACACACAATCATTCAAATGGTTTCAAATTAAAAGTATTTACAAAGCTAGTAACAAATTAAAGGCTTAGAATACGTAAACGTTTTAATAACAACATTCAAAAGAAAATCGAATTGTTTACAGGTCGGTCATTTTTGGTTAAGAGCAGGGGTTTATTGGGGGGGGAGGGGAATGAGGGGTCCATATCTGGATAGTCGAGGAACATGGGATATATAATAATGTTTCTTCACCAGATTATTGGATGGACTACTGCCTCCTCCAAACGACGCCCGGGTTAAGAGAAGTCTGGTATAGGATGGAGATTGTGAAATACATCAAAGAAACAATTTTTCCCTTTTCTTTTAATGTACGTTATTTGAAACTTTCCGTGAATAATAAATTTCAAAGTTTTAAATTTTTGTCTTTTTTTGTGCTACCCATTGCTAATAAACCGACGAATCTTATACAATCTGATACCTTTTATTAATGGAAGTTCTATGTTTTTCATGATATTTTTTCTTATATTTTCTGTAAGTAAGAGTTTATAAAAACAGATTTTCAAAGTTCCCATTGGATTTGAAAATGATACAAAATTATAGCTCCTCAGTATACAAGAGACACTAGATTGACCCCCTCTTTTCCCTCTTCTCTGGAATAAATATTTTTGAAATTTATATAAAAATATAAAATATATATTTATATAAATATAGCAGTATTTATTTTTAATATAGTATTTATTTTTAATATAGTATTTATTTTAAATATTGCAGCTATTTAAATAAAAATAGCAGAAAAACCCTCACAAGAGAGTCATTAAACAAAAACGCAGTGCCTATTTGAATATCAGTAAAAAAATTCAAATATATTCATAAAAAATCTTAAAGTATAAGTAGAATGTATCAATTGAAAATTATAATATTTTATTAGTGTCAGTGTTTCCTCATTAATTAAACAATATTCTTATATATTCTTCTTTTTGTCCTAATTTCTGATTGACGAAATCAATAAATAATGTGTTATTTTAAATTCTTTTTCATTTTGCAGGTGCTACAATACAATGCAAAATGGATAAAAATCAATCTGGAACAGAGCATATCGAATATCAGGAGAGCTGCCACCATCCTTCTAAGGTAGAGTCTCATGTTTGGACCTTTGACTGTGTTTATTCACACAGAATATACACAGTCATCCGCTCCAAGACTGGCCTTTCTTTTGAAACAATGAAAAACCAATATGTCCTACTTGGCCCTTATAAAGGGAAGTCTTCTAAAGAAGAAATAGATGAGTTTGAATTTTCTCCAGGTCCTCTTCGCGATGCTGTTTGCAGGATTCGTGAGTCAGGGCTGCAAGTTTACACTGGAAGTTGGCCTGTCAAGGGAAATCCTTTTGTAATATTATTTGATATCGCTTCAGTATCGCATAAACTTGATGACTATAAACAAGAACTTTTTGAGAAAACCAAAATTGGTTTTCCAGACTCTGATGTACAATCAAATGATTCAGTTATATTTGGCTTCATGGTAGCAAAGTTGATTGCTGAATTTAGTTATTTTCTAAGCGTATTTGGAGCTGACTCTTCAAAATAGTGTGCCACTTTCATGACTGGTTATCTGGAATGGGTCTCATTATGCTGCGGCTATGGAAAATAAAAGTAGCAACAGTATTTACCGCACATGCAACAGTTCTTGGGCGCTACTTATGCACTGGTACCACAGATTTTATAACATGTTTTTATAACAACTTAAACAGTTTGAATATTGAAATGGAAGCTAAAAAACGGCAGATATATCACAGATACTGTTTGGAAAGAGCTGCGACACACATGGCACATATTTTCACAACTGTGTCAGATATAACAGCGATGGAAGCTAAATGTTTATTAAAGCGAAATCCGGATTTAACATCACCAAACAATCTAGAAATCAAAAGATTCAGTGATCTACATGAGTTTCAAAACCTCAATGCAATTGACAAGGAAAAAATTAATGATTTCATCCGTGGCCATTTTTTTGGTCATCTTGATTTTGATTTAACTAAGACCTTCTGTTCTCATATTGCCAGAAGATACGAAATTGGCAGCATAGGAGATGATAGTGAAAGTCTGACGAGACTTTTTGCCCTAAGATACTATAAAAGGGCAAGACTCATGGCTCTTCGTGCAGTCTATTTAAACACTATAACTGACAACGAAGAATGCTTTCAACATGCATAACAACCCCGTCCTTTCTCTGAACCTCAAACTCCAGGACATGTAACTCATCCATTTCTTGACAGTCAAGATGAGGTTCACAATGAAGCGGAGCTAGAAGAACTTGAAGACAGCGCCAGTAAAATTCATTTCTAAACTTAAACTCGTATTGCAGTAGTTATATACATGCAAACACGTGTTCAACAAGACAAAATCATTTATTTTCATGTCCAATATTTATTTTAGTTGCTTAAGAATACTCATTTGATGTTTTATATAATATGTAAGAAATACAATTTTGTAGTTTAACAATGGATTTCGTTAAAACATCCTTAGGTTTAATACAATGTTTTAATGCAACACAGGACATTGTAGGTAAAACTTTACTTGAAGTTAAAAAAAGAACCATTTAAATGAGTAAAGTCAATTAATCAAAGAGCTTTCTAAATAAAAAGATCCTATTTTTTCAAAAAAGTATCTGCATTTGTTGATTCACAATATGAGAAAAGAACCTAAAAAAGTTGCTATATAGAGCCTTTAAAATAAATCTGTAAATTTAAAGTTTTTATGTTAAAACTTTTAACATGCAATCATAAGCATACACAGGAGTCATTAAAATGTCTTTTTTGACTTTAGTGAATTAAACTATCGAAACTACTTAACAAGTACCTTATATATTAGAAGGATAAAAAACAGTTTCATTTCTTAGAAATTTCTCCATGTAGTTTTGGGGGGACAGAAGGGAATTTCCTGTTATAGTTTGAGAAACAGTCAGAAATTAAATAAAAAACAAGTTTTTTAAAACTGAAAGTAATGAGCAACATTAAAACGCCAAGAAATTAGTCTGCATTTGAGAGGGATTGCCCCTTCCTCAACCCTCGCTCTTTACGATAAAGGGTGACTTCTTGTCCTGATTCTTTAGGAAACACTACTCAACCACAGGGGGTGTTTATATTGAATGATAAGTATTTTTGAAGAGCTTTAAAACTGTAAAGAGCGAGGGTTGAGAAAGGGGCAGCCCCTTTTATATACATACTAACTTGTGTTCATTTTAAGTTTTAATGTTGCTCCTTGCTTACAGTTTAGACTCTTTTTTTGTATCTAATAAAAATAAAGAGCTAAAATGAAACTTAAAGCGAACAAAAATTACTGTTTCCCAACTGAAGAAAAATATTTTTTAAGGATTGACTGCTTTCCTGAAGACTACGCTTTTGGAGAGTTATAATCATATATTATACACTTATACACTGTTATAAGTGTATAATATATTGTTATACACTTATACATTGTTATACACTTATATATAGTATTGGTTATTGGGAAGTGAACAGACGTTTTCAGGGGGGATTGTTCTGATGCAGGTGGGAAGTTTTCGTGGGAAGATTATTCCCTACATCAAAATGTAAGGAATAGTGCACTTTTAGTGACATGTGTTTCTAAAGTTTCCGCCACCATGCGCCAGAAAATACTATTTTTAAACCCTCTTCTCGCCTGTTGCTTCAAGCCTTTTTTTTAAAGTTAACTTTCGTCAAAAGCTCTTTTCACGTAAAAACAACCCCCCCCCTCCAGGGAAATTTCCCCAAGACAATTTCATTCTAGCTGAAAATTCCATCCAGAAACTTTCTTGTGGACGATCTCAGGTGGAAAATGTTTCTTGCACACTTTCATTTGAAAAAGACTTTAATTTCTGATTATTTTTAAAATCATGCCTGCAATCCCCTCCGTGAAAAGTTTTCCAACAAAAAGCCAGCAAAAGGGTATTTACCAGCAAAGGTTTTTTTTGGAGGGAGGGGTGAAAAAGAAACTTTTAAAAACGCATCAAACTCCCTTATGATTTCTGGGTATATTTCTGGTCTATGATGTTATTCTGTAAGTAAAGAATAACATTAAACCCCAAGATGAGCAGAATTTATTCCGTACATAAGGGGGATTGCTCCTTCCTTATCCACACCTCCACCTCAAGGTCAAAGAAACTTCAGACTTGCTCATTAGATCAGAAATTGGGTGTTCTACTCCTTTTTTTAAGTCCAAAGGGATTGGAGGCCAACCAGCTGCGTGGGGTGATTTTTCTGGGGGCGGGGGGACTTTCTCTGTTTTTTTTCTGAGGGGCATTTTCCTTGGGGGGGGGGGTCATTTTCCTCGGATTTTTTTTCCGGGTGGGGGGGGGGGTAAACGCCAGCCACCGAAAAAGGACAAGGAAAGATAAAAAAAAGACCGCTAATATCTTTAGTTATGTCAAACGAGGCATACTCAATGTCGATAAAAACCAAAAATAAACAGAAACGTCTAACAATAAGAAAAGAGGAATTGCAACTAACAAAGTGAAGAAGAGAAGGGGAAAATCAGAATTGCTCGTCAATAAAACAAAAAGTAATTAAAAAGTAATTATTACCTGGATGGGGTTGGAGTAGCTTAACTTAAATACATTTGGCTTCCTTTTTTGTGCGGGAGGGGGAGGGGATCAATTTTTTTTGTTTTTTTTTTTAAATATATTGTTTCTAGTTTTCTTATATCTTCTTACACTGCTCAGGTTGATCCATTCTTCCGGTTTCGTATTGCTTTGGTTTTTTTTTCTTTTGTTGTACTAATATAAATGAATATATAAATCCTAAAACGAGTTCAGCCAAAACTGAATATGCAAATCAAGCTTAAAATGAACAAAAATATTATATACTTATTACTACATTGAAAATAAAAATGAAATTACTGTAAAATTAAATTTTGAAATAATTGGCTTTTCAGCAGCTGATATCATATATCAAATATTTAGTTTAATTTTATTTCTTCCCAAAACCGTTCACGACAAATTTAGTTTCACTACAAACAAGAATTTAGCTTATGCCTCCTTCCCTAACTGTATAAATCTAAAGCCTGCTGCGTCATTGGCGCTTCATTGAAAGCACATTATATTACGAATATTCCCTTTTCCAGTAATTAAATCATTGAAATGAAAATAAAAATTACACTACTCCAATTTTACATATCCAATTTTATTTATTATAAAAAAGAATTTAATTTTTCAATTTTATTTAAATAGAATTAAACCTTTAGCCTCCTTTAGTGTATTAAAAGCATATTAAATGTGTTCATATCTTGTGGCAATTAAATGTTTCTCTTTCTCCTTAAACTATTATTTGTATTATTAAACATTGCATTCAGATGCCTACTTGTACAGAAATTTTAGCCCATTTCGCCACTGCAGATATGGGCAGTTCTGACACATAACAAGCTTAACATTTTTGATGAAATCAGATTCCAACTCGGGTGTTAAGCCTGTTCAGAAAATGGGTTCTGACTATAACTGATGTTGGCCATCTCCAGGAATCTATTGAGACTATCCTTCAACCTGGTCTGGGGTCTGCCCCTCGGGTAGGACCAGCCTTGAGCTTTTGGATCGAAATCATAGACTATTCGGGCTGGGGTTGTCGTCAGTAAACGTAGGAGGTGTCCAAACTACCTGAGAGTGCGCTGAGCTATCTGGATGGAAAACGGCACTTGGGAGGTGAGCGTAAGTAACCTTGCATTGCCCACAAAATCATCTCACCGAAGTCCTTTAATCCGACCGAGCTGTTTCGTCTGGCAGATGTCTATCATGTTGAGGGTTGTCGACTTAAAGGGGCCATGTTTCTGCTGCATACAGCAGGACCGAGCTTACAGATGCGTAATAAATTTGCATCCTCGTGCCCCTAGATATGTCCGGCGTTCTCCAGAGAGTGTTGAGCCTTCCGACGATAGACGAGGCTTTTGACATTCGACTAGGTACCTCCTCATCTACGGAGCTATCACTGGACAGCACGGAGCCAAGGTAAGTGAAGTTTATTACAACTTCAACAGGAGCTCCGCAGACAGATATATTTTCGAGGGGCGGGACCAGGCTTGGAGGCTCAATTGCCATTATCTTAGTTTTGAGCCAGTTGATTTTCATCCCCTCTTTTGCTGCCTCTTCCTGTAGAACTTCCAGCGCGGCAGTCAATTGGTCAATTGAGTCGGCAACGAGAGCAAGATCATCTGCGAAGTCGGCATCCATTAGAATCCGATCTCCAAACTGCAAACCGAAAGGCAGGCAATTCCTAGTTCGTGTCATGACATAGTATATGTTGGAGAACCTAAACGGATAATTTCGGGCAAAGAGTAGTGTGCTAGGTGCTGATCCAAGGAGAGATTTAATGTCCTTGGTAAAAATCTGTCAAACACCGTGTGCTAAATTGACATTTCACCCAAAATTTATTGTCCTTGATAGGGCGAACCTATCAAACACATTATACTAGTCGTATAATGATATACAATATGGAGCGAACACCATATAAAGCGACCCGAAGACGATACATTTAGAACTAGATATTAGTGAAATCGTGCCAAGTAGAAAAACTAGCTTTTGAGTAACAAGTATTTTGGACCACTCAATAATTGTCTTAACTAGGCACATAAAATATTTTTATATAAATTTATTAAGAACGTTAAAGGGTTAAAATCACTTATCAACAAAGTCTGAGAGAATGGTAAGTCCCTCGCCATAAAAGAGACATAAATGTTAGAATATGATTAGAATAGCGTCAAGGATATCAGTCTGTGGAAATGGTTAGTGGTGACAAGGTGATCTTGTGACTTGACCTAGCTTCACTTCTTGGCTGTGATCGGTATAATACACCAGTACCAATTGAGGAGTGCAGCCAATATAAAATATTCTTTAGTATTGGAGTATGCTAAAAAGTTGAAACTAATAAAGTCATAGGCGCCGAAAAAAGAATTTTAATATGTAAATCCAGAACAATCCTTAGAAATCATTAGAAATCAAGTAGTGAGGTGGTTAAGGATTTGAACCATCAAGGTCCCAAACCACCAAAGACCCTAACCACCAAGGACCTCAACCTCTAAGGGTCCCCTCCCCCGGCCTCCAACACCCTCTTCCCCAACTTTTTAACCCATCCCCCGTTTTTTATACTTTTTTTAAGTTTTTTTTTTTTTTACTTGTTTTTTAACTTATTTTTTTTATTTTTGTTTCAACATAAAAACATTTTTCAACTTTTTTTAAATGTTTTAGAATGACATGAAATATGATTAAAACCAAAAAAATCACATCTAATATTTTCAAAAAACAAAATGAGACTAATTAGATATGTTAGTCGTGACTTTTATTATTAGAAAAATGATGTTTGTAGTAACACTTTTCTTTTTTTTCTGACTTGGAATTTTTTGGACGGAATATTAATCAACTTTTTTTTAGTTATTTTTTTTTATTTTTGCGGCTGTATTAGGGGTACTCTATGGCTACTCATCGACACTACATAGTTTATTATATATTTTCAAACAGTGTTTTTGTACATTGGTAGACAACACTTGCATCATATTTTAAAAAAATGAAGATGACATTCGTTTCTCCTGATATTGATTGCTATGCTGCTCTCTTGGTCGAAGACCAATGGTTCATGGAATGGCCTATTACAAAGATCATTGGCAACCCTGACTGAAAACACTGTTGCCATATTGGCTTATTTCCCACCAAACTGGCGTGTTTTGATGGTGTCTGGCGGGAAAATTTTGAGTCATGTCGCCAGGCGTAAATCTTGGCGTATTTTACTTGACGTGGCGTATTTTTGCCGTGAAATGCTTTATCTGAAAGAAATTACTGTTTACTCATTTTGATTCAATTACTTTTTATTATATAACGAAACTGTAATTTTTGGGTTTCATTGGCTTTGCTGGATGATGTGAACCAACTGTTGATTTGTTCTGGGGTGTGAAAGAGTGCAATGAAAAAACAAGTTCATTTCACACAAAAAGTGTGCAAGTTGGCAACCCTGGCTGACAACACTGTTCTTGGCATATTTTAATCGATCTTGAACATTTTTGGCGTGAAATGCTTTAACCGAAAGACATGATTTTCCTCATTTTGATTCAATTACTTTTTGTCATATAACGAAGCTGTAATTTTTGTGTTTCATTGGCTTTACCGGATGTTGTGAACCAACTGTTGGTGAGAAATAGGCACAAAAAAAGAAATGGTTTTATCAAAATTCACAAAACTTTTGTATATATATAGGCTATGGCCATATCTGGTATTATCAGGGGTGGGTGGGTTGGAAAATAATTTATATATTGTTTAACAATTTAATAAAATTTGGATATTGTATTATACAAAGTGTGTAACACTTATTTGGAAAGAGCATTGAATGAAGAAAGAGAATGTATATTTCTTTTTTTCTATATGGTTTCTGTCCTATCAGTCTGCGTAGGCCACCCTATTATGTTTTTCGTATAAAGTAGAGCCAAATTTAGATTTTTTTTTTGGTTTATTGTGATGGTTCTGCTCTTTTATTTTCGCCAGTGGTTGGTTTCACTATATCTGGCAGTCTGTTGGAAGATTTATTATCCGAATTGAACAGTAAATATAAAAAAACTTCATTACATTCAGGAAGTTTCTACTAGTTGGGGATTCAGAGTCGAATCCAGTATAAATCCCGCCTCCTAATTCCGAAATATAGAAATAGACCATGCCTTAATTTTCTTCCAGGTGGGTGTTATTTGGTATAGTGAACCAGATGTTGACCATAAAAAAACAACTATAAATTCGAACAAAGTTGGCTCGAGGGCCTGCCCACTTAATGAAGCCTAGTGTTCATACTCGGAGTGCCACATTTGCAGCAAAGTTCTACCACACTTTACACTTTCTTCTGCGCATGGCGTAATGCTCGAGAATTGGCCCTCTTTAAAAGCAGACATACTATAAAATAAACACATTTAACACATACTATAAAATAAACACATTTATTATTTCTAGTGTTTACTTCTCTCTACGAGGCCTAATGGTATACGAGATCATTGAAGGGAGAGGTGCGGGGGAAGTAGTAGCAAAAACACGAACCAAACTATAAAAATAGGGGTAAAATTTGCAATATAAAAATGTTTTTTTTCTAGCATGTTAACTTTTGAAGAGGCTCAGTTCTAAACTATTACCCGTATAGCACATTCCCTGAATCGCTTGGCGCATTCCCCAATGATTTACACCTTTTTAAGAAATTGTGTTTTAAAATTTTTAATAAAAATCTTAAACTCCATTGCATTACACAGTTAGTTTTTGCATTAAACAGCAGGGGTATAAAAATACCCCTGTAAAGCGTAAATTCCTCCCCTCGCAAACAGAAAACCTTGAAACTTCTACTTTGGGAGGAGCTGCTATGTTATATTTAAAAAATAGGAACAATTGAAGCGTTCTAAAGTCCCCTTTTGAACAACAGCACTAATGATTCACAGGTTCAAGAGACTCGCAGGCAAACTTCCTCACATTTTGACCTAAATAAGGGTTATATAGGCCTCCTCTTAAGGCTGATAGCACCCAGAATAAAATTAACTCTGGTTCCCCTATGAGCTGTTAACTGAGTAATGAAAACACTTTCTAAGAGTTAATTCTCTGCAGCAGCCCCTTCCCTCCGCCTGGTTTTGGCACTCGGGGTAGCCTACCCTGTATAATGGCTGTTTTCGAGTAATCAGAGTGTCCGAGATTTACCGCCATTTTGCTCATCGGGATACTACTAAAGTGTAAAAATAGTGTAGCCTGAACCAAGACATTGAACTAATTTCTCGACTTACAATCGCTCCAATAGTTTCAACTATCATCAAAATCCCATTATGGTGGATTATTTTGAAACTTTCAGTGTTTATTCTAGTCTGTTCTAGGTAACAAGGTGGGACCAAAAATTCCTTTTTTGATAGTAATTTAAAAAATTTTGCTTTGTTTTGAGTGGTTTTTCCAAAATATTTCCAGTCATCTCTCGTGGTTGATCGGTTTCTTTATGTTATTTTTCAGCCAATCTCAACATTTAATTGTATCTTAAGCAGCACCATAAAGATATTATATGTCTTCGGCTTGCGTTTGTTACTAGTGTAAACCAGGGTATCCATAAGAATAAACTATATTAAGTTTTATAAGTTAAAAAAAGGTTTCACAGCTGTTTAACCTTTATGACGCATAAACCTTCCGCCAAAAACGGACAAAATTTGGCGCATTACGCGAAATTGCTGTTTTTCCGTCAAAGTGGAGCAGGGTAAATCAAGGGTAAGCAAACAAGGTAAAACGAGAGTTAAATTAGGGGCAAAACTTTATCTGGCCTTAGCATGAAAGTACTATTTTAGCAATATTTCATCATGTGTAGCCCTGTAGCACGTGCTACAATTTGTAGCACTTTCGTGATACAATTTCTTCTTTTTGTCACCGACGAAAAAATGAAGGTTTTGAAAAAAAAAAGGCAGAGGGATTAACAAAAATGTGGACCAAATTTTTCCGTATTTGTTTCGAAGGATTTGCGCGAAGTTTGATATAGCCGGACGCAAAAAAAGGAACTAAGAAATTGACCTAAAACTAATCCAGCTACACTTAGCAGGCCAAGCGTGTTTCGTGGCACAAGTCACGACACGCAAATTGTTTTTTTTTACTGTAACACCAAAAATTGTTGTGCAACGAGCAAATTTGGGTAATTTTAACACTTTAGGAACAGACCGTGTCGCCTTTTTTGTTTTTTCAAAGACTCTCGCGTGTAGTTTTAGCGTGTTTTTCAAAGGGCCTGGTGTATTTTTTAAAGTGTGTGGCGTATTTTTGTTTCACCTTTTGGCAACACCGGTTGACAATAACAGTAGTCGGTAACCAGTGTTGCCAGACGGTGCACCAAAAATACGCCAGACTTTAAAAACACGCCAAAAATACAACAGAACCTTTGAAAACCATTACTGCCAATAAGGTCAGCTCCTAAAAAGCTAAAATTGCCCAAACTTGAGTGTTTCACAACAATTTTCAGTGCCATAGTCAAAAAAGTTTAAGCGGGTGTTGTGGCCTGCGCAACAGCACACGCATGGCCAAGTCTGTTGCTGATTCTAGCCTGTTGCTGAAGAAGCCCAATTCTGAACCTTTACGCCATGCACAAAAGAACAGTGTAAGGCCTGGCAGAACTTTGCGGCACACATGGCACTCCGAGGATGAACACTAGGATTCATTAAATGGGCAACCACTCGAGCTACCTTTGTTTAAATTTAGAGTTATTTAATTCTGGTCAAAAGGTTGTTCACGTTACCAAATAACACCCACCTCAAAAAATAGGGCATAGTCCAGCGCTAAAGTTTGGAATTAGGGGGAGGGGGTATACTGGATGCGACTCTGAACTCCCAACAATTAGAAACTTTCTATGAAGTAAGTTCTTTATTATAGTGTTAGTAGTGTGCATGTACGCAATATCAGGGATACATGAATATGCAGTGCAGTTTCACGACTACAAGCCCAGGGGCATGGATATGTGCGCAGTTTAACCGGTACATTGGCTTACCACGGTCAGTCACCTGTTACTACAGACGATAAATACTTTACCAGGTTCATTCATCTATCACTAGAACATGTTTTTTTCTAGGTTCAATAGTCGAAATTAAACTTCCTCATATCGTATATTCTAAGATGGTCTTTTTCTAGAAATATTGGTTTTCACCTGGAGGGCTTATAATCACGTATTTTCACTATAAATATAGACGCAATTGGTCTTTCTGCATTAGTTGAATAAAAGAACTTGTAGCCTTTTATAGTTAGATTTATTCATTTTCGATGGAGAACACCAAAATGATTAGTGTGAGTAGATATATAATTTTCTTTTTATTCGAAACGTTATTTGCTATAGCTGGCTTTTAACTATCTGTCATCTGGTTTTCTGATTGATAGAGGGCTACATATCTTTCGTGAGTTTTGTAGCAGCTGTCCAGGTATAAGGGTATTTGGCTAAAAGGCTTCTTAGCTAGTTCGCATAATATCTCATGCGTTCGTAACTGGAAAAATGACATACATTTTTTTTTCTTTTATCATATGTTGAGCTATGCTCTTGTAGAGCTGGTGAACCGCACCCCTCCATTAATATTCTGAATAAATAATAGATGAACTAAATAATCACAAATGTATTATTTTTTCATGCATCGTATTAAAAATATATTTGGTTTAGGCTCCACACAGGACTGTGAATTGCGTATTATTTAATTGTCAAGCATTGATTAACCATAGATGGCACCAATGTGGCATAGTTAAAAAATAATAGTAGAAACCAGATAAGCGCGCCCCCTCTTAGCATAATCAAATAAGGAACGCTTCAAGGTGTAACGAGCCTTGCATACGAATACCCGTCTTTTGATTCTGGATTTTTGTATGCGAGAGATATTTAACAAATGAAACCTATTTAGCGGTGATTTTAATTAGGCAAACTCAATGAAAGGAACATCGCTTGCTCCGCTAATAACCAGCTACTTGTATGCGCGCGTGTATATTTACTCAAGGGGGGTAATTATTGAAGAAAAAAAGAGAGTTGAGGGAAGGGGGTGCCCCCCATTAATATTCTGAATAAATAATAGATGAACTAAATAATCACAAATGTATTATTTTTTCATGTATCGTGTTAAAAGTATATTTGGTTTAGCCTCCATCTAGGACTGTCGTTCTTTTTTCTATATTTTTAGGTAGATTGAAATTTAGGCCTATATCCTTATAAGTTACCTAGTGAAAAAACTGAAATGAATTTTTTATTCTAGGACGATGATGTTCAAACCACCGAGCAAAAGCGGGCGAAGTTGGATGCCGGCTCTGATAGCACTGACACGAACCTGATCATATCTTTGAACTCGATAAGGCCAACTGTAATCCGCTATGCACCCCGTTCAGATGGACAAGGGGTTTCTAACGACCGTCCTGCAATTTCTTACGCAAGTCCAATTTATCAGATAGTTCTCAAGTCTATAATGTGCTCACAATTTCGCAAAAGTATATTCTCCTTTAACTAACAGGAAACAATTATCTTCACACCTCTTAGTCCACATTACGTTCTAAATACACTACAGGATTAAACCGAGTTGAAAATTGCCATTATTGTCAGCGATTGCTAAAAAAATATGAGACATGAAGGTGAGTGTGTTGCAACTCATGGACTATTATTAGGAAGGGAAGAGGGGGATAGGAAAAAAAAGAGTAGGGGTGTTGAAGAAAAGAGAGGGGGTGGGAAAAAAGAGAAGGGAACAAAACTTAATCAGATAGTGCCTTAACCTTGTTACATTACTTTGTTACTTATTTAGTACCTGAAAAATACGTGAGTAGAACTGTATTGAAATGCTTCATGAGAAATAGGTTGTCGCATCCTAGTGATTTATTGGCAGCTCTATGACAGATATTTTTTTTTTATCGTACTCCCATTTATTTTATTGCTATTAGCCAAACTTCACGTTGTATGTGCCTACCAAATAGTAAATATGTATCGGGCTTTTTTCGGCTCAATTTCTTTTTCAGTGAAATTAATAACGTAAAAGAGTAAAATATTAAAATTGATTAAGCTCTATTTGGCTACTTTATATGATTGAAGTGGGCAAGTATTTAACCAATATAATGCTAGGAGGGAAATTAAGTTTTGACGGGGTGAAAAATTGGCATGTTCTTTTAACTTTATAAAATAATTGGATACTTCACATGGAAAATAAACCCTGTTTTTTATAGGTTAAGATCAATGAATTAGCGCCACCATCAGCTCAAAAAGCACTTATTTGCAGTGAACCTCTGCTGATCATTACACTGCCAGCCGTGGAGTTTAGAGACGACAATATTCTAGTTGTTGATAATATGGAGTGGGAAAGTGGCTTTCTAAATGACTGTTTTGGGGACATGACCAGTCTAGATGACTTAACCTGTGACATAGATATGGTGGAGGGCCCGGAATGGACAAATAGAATTATGAATGAGTATTTAGGCGATAGTAGTACAAGTGCATCTAAACCGGGTCCTCATAAAGAATTTCCATCACAAGACAATACAGGCTGGCTTGATCAGCTATCCCCAAATACCCTGGAAGCCATACTCAGAGAATTAGGTGATTTTACACCAGGGTCCACTAATGCAATTGAACAGACTGGGGGTGGTGCTATTGAGGATTCTATGCCACCCCCCACCATTGAGGTTAACGATAGTACTAGTAGTAGTGAAACAGCACCCTCATCAATATTTACACTTCCAGATGTTTTCCTTTCTAACTCTGCTTTGCACCATAAAAATGTCTACAGCGCAAAAATTCGGTGACCCCTTTAACTCGTTAATGTCAGGGGATATAATAACACGTTCCCTGGATATTACTCATTTATATGTTAACAAGATTCGAGCCCCTCTTGAACAACAGATGGGGCTGTAGGGAGGGGGACAGTTTAAAAGCATCAATAGCACTAAAAAATTTTTTTAATGAAAATTCGAGCGAGCTCTATTCAAAATACTTACATACAGAGATGTTAGCAATTCGCCTGCATTTACCAAATTATGAGGAGTTTTTTTTAGATTGGATAAGTAGTATTGTATCTAAACTTTTAAATCTGTAGATTTAAAAAGGACTTTATTTTAAGGGGTGGGCATAAGGAGAGAGCAGTAGTTTTAGAATATCATTCTGACTTACAGGGTTGTAGGGGGATACAAAGAATCTGTTTCGATGCGAGGCTACAGTGTTTCAAGTATACATTTTTTATTGCCGCCTATAGACCTCTGCGCAAAAATGCCTCTAAGAAAAAGTTGGACGAATTAGCAGTTAATGGGAGGGAGGGGTCAAAGTTTCCTATAGTAGATTCTAATTGTTTAAATGGCCAATTTTTCGTGACATTAAAAGGAATAGATATTTTTGAGCGGGCTAATGCACATTTAAAGATAGGTGTCATGGTGTTGCAGTATGAAACAGAATTTGAGGAAGGCCAGCGTTCAGATAAAAAAAAGGTGTTTTATTTCCAGTGCGGGCTCCGTCGATTGAGTCAGTGAAGCATTGAGTTTGGCTTCTATACACACCACCCACAGAGCCTGATTCAATAGGATATTTTAATCCAATTACAAATATTAGTAGGGTTTGTATGTGAGGGTAAATGGGGGCGTGGGGTGTATGCTATTACTGTCCAACATGCCTCTCAAGATTTCGTAGTAATTTAAAGTTAAAGCATCACATGAGACACTGTAGACGTCATAGATACCAGGCTCTGGAAACGGTAAGCGGAGATAGAGCAATCTTAGGTTTTAAGAATTTCCAGAACACGCTCCTACAGAGCAATAAGATCGCTTTGGGCTGCGAAGTGAGACTCAGAGACGTGTACGATTCGTCAAATCCAAATCGTGTTAAAATACATGAAGCCATAGGGGTCTCTTACGCTCATGCGCAACGAGATTCCAGTAATACCATGCAAGTGTTGGATGTAGTTGAGTCGTTGGGGGGGGGAGACTGGATGTGCTCTGCATTGACTAGTCTAATTAAAACAAGCGAATGGTGCAATTTCGCACCTTCTTTACACAAACTATCCTATGCTCCTATCACCAGATGACATATTGCCCATTAAAAATCGTAAAATATGTTGGGTTGAGATGGGAGAATTTGATGATGGTGTTGGGAATGGGGGAAAGAGGAAGTTGATCGACTAAGATCATTTGTGGCAGGAAATTACATCGGGAGGGAGTAAATTTGGAGGGGTTGCACATCAATCGTGCAATTTAACGTTAAACAGCAATATTTTGTACCGGTTTTTATACACAATTCCAATTATAACTTGAAAGTTTATTTTACCGGCGTTGGCCCGCATTGCCAAGGGGAGAGTTGTAGTAAAGCATGAATAGATGGTTCTTTTTCATATAATACCATACCCAAATCATCGGAGAAGCTGCTGCTGCTAGAATTCATGTGGAAAACAGTTGACAAGGGTAACACGTGCCTGAATAAAATCTATTTTTTAGACTCTTTCAGCTTCTTCCCCAGGTCCTTAAGTCAATTGATTCAGGTACAGAAAATCTACAATTTGATAGCTTCCCCCTCCTTAAACAGCGCTATCCCGATAACGAAATGTATGATTTATTAACGTGTAAGGGCATATATGCATATGATTACTACAACTCAGCCTCGAGGCTAGATGAGGTGACATTGCCGCTTATTGAAGCTTTTTACAACTCTCTTACTGAGAGTGAGTACCCCAGTAGCGACTATGAATTTGCTAAGAGGGTTTGGGCAAAGGGTTGATGTAAAAATGGGTGGGATTACTGTAAAACATACTTGGCCAGTGACGTACTAACTCTTCTGGATATTATGTGGAAAAATACGGATAAAATCTATGGGGAATCCGGGTTGGATTTAGGTTATTATTTTTCCACTCCTCATCTGGTGATGGACTTGATACTTTAAACCAGCAAAGAAGAAATAGGTCTGATCGCCGATGTGGATCAGCATCTGTTTGTAGAGAGATCAATGAGGGGTGGGTATGTTTTTCACGGAGACCGTATCATGAAAACTGATCCGGCCGGACAGCACACCGATGAAAAGTCAGACGCAGTTTTTCGGATATGAATTCCCTTTACCTATCGGCAATGTCTCACTACTGTTTGCTGTGTGGTAATTACAAATTGCTTAAAAATCCATGTGCATCGAATTTCCCCAACATTGCTTCCGTTGAGGAGAATGGGGCATAAGGATATTTTTTTGAAATTGACGGTGAAATACCCATGGAAATCCATGACTCGGTAAAAGACTTTGTTTTACCGTGCATAAATAGACCGGTGGGTAGGGACTCTCTGAGCCCCTAAAATTTATCTTTAGTAGAGGATGGGAGTAAGCACTGGGTGCCTTCAATAAGCAAAAACTTATTGCCGACCTCAACCCGAAACAGAATATCGTTGTACATCACGTACAATTGAAATGGATGGTTTCCAATGGTTTCAAAGTCACAAAGATTCATAGAGCCCTCCTATCGGCAATACCTATCGGCAATGTCTCACTACTGTTTGCCGTGTGGTAATTACAAATGGCTTAAAAATCCATGTGCTTCGAATTTCCCCAACATTGCTACCGCTGAGGAGAATGGGGCACAGGGATATTTTTTTGAAATTGACGGTGAAATACCCATGGAAATCCATGACTCGGTAAAAGACTTTGTTTTCCCGTGCATAAATAGACCGGTGGGTAGGGACCCTCTGAGCCCCTAAAATTTATCTTTAGTAGATGATGGGAGTAAGCACTGGGTGCCGGCAATAAGCAAAAACTTATTGCCGACCTCAACCCGAAACAGAATATCGTTGTACATCACGTACTATTGAAATGGATGGTTTCCAATGGTTTCAAAGTCACAAAGATTCATAGAGCCCTCCAATTTGATCAAAAGCCTTACATGAAAACGTTTATTGACACCTTTGTCAGTAAACGTTCACAAGCGAAAAATGTACGAAAGCGTACGAAACAGAAGTCGTTGTGACATTGTAACCAATCCCAAAGATTGTGCTCGAATCATTGCGGATCCAAACTTCACATCGTTCACAACATAGACTCTGATATGGTGCTCTTACACCGTAAGAAAAGAATCATTGTTTTAAATTAAAATATAGCAGGTGGGAGTGCAATAACGGAAATATCTAAAAAACTCATGTTGTCATTTTATTATAATGTATGCAAGGTACAATGGCCGATTGAGGGTCAAGTTCAAGTGTTTTACGGGGCCACTGATTCACTCCTGTTAAAAGTTAAAACTGAAAATTTGTTAAATGATTTGGAAAATGGCGAGTACATTAGCTCACGAATGGGCTACACCAACTGGAATGAATCCCTCTACCCAGAGCTAGTAAAACACCAGGCCCCAAATCAATTGTTAATGTTAAAACCTGAAACGGGAAGCGATCTGATATCCAGTGGCGTGTTTCCTGGGCCGAAGGTTTATTGTGTGGAAACGCACAACAAGGATATCAAACAAGTTTTCAAGGGGGTACCTACACACTTTTTAAAAAATATTTCCGACATGAGTGTCTATAGAAACTGTGTGGAACTTAGTTTAGTCCCAAGAGTGAAAGTCATGGTGATTCGCTCTTTACAATATAAAAACTACACAGTTAGAGTTGAGAAAAACGCCATGTCGGCCATATCAGACAAAGTTTATGTACTTGAGGTTGGTGTGAAGGTACTAACACACGGTCACTATTTAATCTCAGACCGAGTTGAATGTGTATAGTATAGAAAACAACTTGGTCTGAAAAAATTAACTTAAATTCATTCATAGTACAAGGTGGATGTGGTGGTGGGTGTTTAAATTCTGTTTTCTTTTTATCAAACAATTTTCAATATGTGTGTGTGCAAGGCAGAGCAGTTACTTCTTCATAATTTCCAGTATTTAGAGCTATTTAATGTTCCCGGCCCGGCTCGGCCCGCAGACCTTCCCGGCCGCCGCAGCGGCCCCCTCGGCCTTCGGCCGCCATAGCCGCCGCCCCCAGGGGGTGGGGGGATCCCATTTCAAATTAAAAATGTTGTAAATAAAAAATGTGAATTATTTTAAGTGTGTCTTTTTTACTAGTGCTACCTATTTAAAATAAATGTTGTATTTTTGATAAATAAATAAATAAAAAAGAAGTGTTTTTATTAAATATAAAGTGTTTTTTTTCAAGTGCTTATTTAAAATAAATATTAATGTTTTTCTTATAAATAAATAAATAAAAAAAGAAGTTTATTTTTCTTGTTTAATGTGCCTTTTTCTAATTATATTATTTGTAAAGTGTTTCTTTTATGTTAATAATAAAAGGAAATATGATTCTTCATTGATTTTGTTCTCATTATTCTTGAACGGATTAGTAATAGGGAAATTATTTAGTCTTTAGACATCTATAGTCTACATTTAGTTGTAGGTGAGCTGTTGAAGGGAATATTATCAATTTAAAACACCATTCAGGTCGTTTCTGTGTGGTCCATCAATGTCAGGCAAAACGACACTCTTAACAAAATAATTGAAAATTGCGATAAATTTTTTTTGGAAAAGCTGAAAAAACCTATTATTGCTCCAGTATTTGGCAGGACTCATACGATCAAATAAAAGCAATTGCTATATCGGACGTGCAGATACAATTCATACAAAGACTTGATGTTTTCAACATTATTGAACCAAACTCTCGGTTGATTATTGACGATTTAGCTGAATCCATTGAACAATGGTCCCAGAAAGTGCTACAACTGTTCACTGTTCGCTCTCATCATGAACAAATTTTCGTTACTCTAGTTCTACACAATCTCTTTCACCAGAGCAAATGTATGCGAACACTTGCTTTGAACTGCACCTACTGTATCATCTACAGAGTTGTTCGTGATTCTAGCTCGCTAAAAACTCTCAATAAACAAATATACCCCGGCACCCCCAAATTTCCACTTTCAGCATACAATCAGGCAACTCATAAAACCTACGGCTACATCCTATTGGATCTTAATCAAAATACACCCGAGGATTTACGGGTAGTCACAGATATTTTTGACAATAAAATTACACTATATCTCCTTGTGAACAGTAAAAAAGGCTATTAGTTGCCATCATGACACTGAAGAAACTACATGAAAATATATATTTATTTTCCGTTCTAAGCACTTTAAAACCCCCACTTAGGAAAGCCATACTCAAACATGGTATTGACAATGATTTCATTAATCTAATATCTGAACTTTATTTAAATTTAACCGAGGGCAATGTTCAACTGCCAGAAGTAGTTAAGCAACAGGCAAAGCAACAGCGTTCCATTGTACGTGCATTTGCCTGTAAAAAGACAGGAAAAAATTTTAAAAGGAAACGTCTTCTTCAAGCGGGCGATAGGTTTTTCACACTTTTACTGCCAACAATTGCAGGACTTGTAAACAGTTTTCCCTAGATGGCTAAGCCCTATAGATTGACTCCAATAGAACTCGCTCTTTCACCCGTGGAACACTTCAAGGACAATCTGAGTAAATTCATTAACAATGAGAATATTGAGGATGATAAAAAACTGCTTTTACTTCAAGATGCACTTCGCCGAGTGGACAAACATAAAAGCCCTATCATGCGAGAGCCAGTGTCATTGATCACAAAAAAGAACCATCTCCTCAGGATTCTTCTGCTATCGCTGCTGGAACACAATTAAAGAAGGAGGAATTGGATTCAATAGTGTCGAGCATTGGAAATCTAATGCCGCACTCTTATCGTGAACAAAGTAAACGGTTCATAACATATCTCATGGAAAGTGATCAAGATCACATTCAGGTTGATAGCAAGTGGAAAGGAATTATAATTCAAGGCAAGAGCTATAATCTACTTGATTTAATCTAAGATATGGTTACAAATCGTAAAGAACTTTTATCATTTGACAGTCATCTACAAAACTTTCTAAATACATTAAACTTCCCCAAAAGCCTTATTAGCAGTAGACAAATTCTAAAAAAATTAAATGAACCTACTCCTTCCTCAACATTATTAAAACATGAAAAAGAAGAAGAAGATTTTAAATCAATCTTGGAAAATACTAGCACACCTAGTGAAAACATTGATTTGGCAATGAGGAGGAGGAGGACCACACCGCTAATAGCTAGACAAAAGCGAAGACGTATCAACTCAACGTCACCACCATCATCACCTACTAGTATACAAAAGGGTAGTGGACGTTACGCTACGTGTTTAAGCTCAAAACGGTTGAAGTTCTGAAACGTGCTTATGAAAATATCGGTGAAGTGGGAAGTTTAAGTTCCCCCACCACTCTTTCCAAAGTCACCGGTGTTCACAGTAAAAGTGTACAAGACTATCTACAAAATGAATCAAGTTACACTCTACATAGAAATCATAGTCTTCGTTCTAATCATTATCGAGAAACTAAAGCCTTTTCCCCCTACATATAATACAAGCAGATCTCTTAACTCTAGATGAAATTCAAAGACGTCACAATACACCCTACAAGTACATTCTACTTGCAATCAGTGTTTTTAGTCGCTATGCATATGCCATTCCATTGCGGTCAAAGAGAGGTGTTGAAGTTGCTCAAGCTATAGAAAGTATTCTCGAACATGATGCTTATACAAAAAATTCGAACGGATCGGGGTAGTGAATTTTTTAATCCCCATGTTGAAAAAGTACTAATGAAATATAATACAATGCTCTATCAAAGTCATAGTCCTATAAAGGCTGCATTGGCCGAACGATTGATAAGAACTATTCGACTTTTAGTTTCAAGATATTGTACATTAAAAAATACACCTGCTTTTATTCATGATTTATATAAAATCATGTTAATTTATAATCAACGACCCCATCGATCATTGTCCAACTCAACCCCAACGGAAGTTCATCATTCTCATCATGATACATCTGATACTTTTCTTAAACAATATTCCAATGAAAACGACTGTGAAGAAAAAATTCAATGTTGGTGATACTGTTCGAATTAATAGAACAACTAATGTTTTTGAAAAGGGTAATTACTTGTCGGCCACTGAACTTTTTAAAGTGGCAAAAATCCTAGACACCAAACCCATAACTTATCGTCTGCGAGATACCAAAGATGAAGAGATTCTTGGCGGCTTTTATGACTATGAACTACAAAAAGTTAAAAATAATCGCGAAATCTATCAAATTGAAGAGATATTAAAGACTCGTACTCGTAGGGGTAAGAAACAGTTACTTGTTCGGTGGCTAGGATACAACTCTGATTTTGATTATTGGATCAATGTTGAAGATATTGACAATGCCCAATGATTTTTATGTAACATTTATGTCCAACGTCTCCGATCCTCTCTACGATGATTTGAATAAAACAAGTGATTTTTGGACGAAACTCTCCCCCGCAATCAAATTCGACGGTGCGTATGAAGTGACTCTTGTCGACTGTATTCTCAAAAATACCTATGATATCCTGAGAAAGTATCGCAAATATGATATAAAAATTAGACCCTATGATTGGCTGCCACCTGCAGGTGATCAACAACAAATTCAAAAGATCAGTTGAAATGGATTATCGGTATGTTTAATTACCATACGAGGAGCTCAGTTGTATGAATGATTTGTGTCGTTCAATCAATAAAAGAGTTTCCGCTCGTAAAAAAGGAGTCTTTCATTTCAACTATCAAAAGGAAGAGGGGAAGATCTACATTAGTTCACTAATTGCCAATGAAAAGGTCATTCTCAATGATAATCTAAAAGACGTTCTTGGCTTTAAACTCAATATAATCAATGGTAAAAGTGCAGGAAGCACTAATGTTATTTTTGCTGAGTGTCCACCAGCCTCCTCCTCAGACACTTGTATATTTCTCTATGCCTCATTTGTTGAATCGTCGAGAGTTGGCAATAGCAATATCCCCCTCCTACGAGTTCTTGAACGAAAAACCAATCAAGATCATATTCATCATTACAATATAAAGCATCTTCAGTATGTTCCTGTAAACACTTCGTATTTGGAACTCTGTCAGTTAACACTAAGAACTGAATTAGGTGATCCTCTAGCAATATCAAAAGGTTTAGCTGTGATTACACGTCATTTTCGACCCATCGTCATCACTGCCTAAAATGAACAATAGAAGAATTCCATTTCGGTTAAAAATTTCAAGGAGAGTATTAAAGAAAATATTAGATCTTCAGCAAGAACCGTTGGTGAGCAATTAAAATCCCAGAAAAATGGGAAGGGATTAAAAAGGATGCGTGAGCATCATTCACTCATCAGTCTCTAACCAGGCGGGAAACGAAGGACATCAACAACTACTTTGTAAAATAATACGAAGAAGAAGACCAATAAGGAGAAGAAAAAGATTGTTAGATCAAAGAAGGATTTATTCTCTTAAGATGACCTATCTCCCCCACAAGTAATCGCATCCATCAATCAGCTCCTCATTGAATCTATTCAATGCTGAAAATATTGATGTCAGTGTCAAGAATGGCTACTATGAACAATTTCATCCTCAACAACCCCTCTCGGAAAATATACACTTTCAGATACTTTCCAATGAAGACTATTTCATTAATTTATCATCAACATTTATTGATTTAAATGTTGCGGTGAAGAAAAAGTCAGACAATACAGCCCCAACTCCTGCCGATGGTCTGTCCTATGAAAATTGTATTCTACACAACCTGTTCAAACAAATTAATGTATTTATTAATAGAACATTGGTGAGCACTAGCAATAATTTATCCAACTATGCAAGCTACATACAATTTATGATGATGACACCAAAGGCATATAAGGAGTTGAGAGGACAGTCATTGGGCTATGAATATCGATCAGGTGTTAATACTGACGGTGAGTTAACTACTGCAGTGACCCAGGAGTATCATTTAGTTGGAAAATTAAATCATGAGATATTCAATATGTCGCAATGGTTACCACCAAATGTCAAGATTGACATAAAGTTACAACTAGCCCCATCAAATTTCATTTTGAGAAAAACACTTGCTGCAGCACCTGATGCAAATGTCATTATCACTTCGGCAATTCTTCATGTTCGAAAACAACAGGTTATGAACTCTGTTGCATTGGAAGTGGAAAAGCTAAAAGCCAATGGCAACAACATTAAACTTCTTGTCCCCCATACGATCACCAATCAACGTCACATTGCCACCGGCTCTCGCAGTTATACCGATTCATCATTTATCAATGGAGAAATCCCATCAAAACTCGCTTTGGCATTTGTGAAGAGTGCCAGTGCCGTTGGATCCTGGACTGCATCCCCCCATGATTTTAATTTTTTGGTCTATCTAGTCTCGTGTGCAAAGTGAATGGAATCCCACTGCACACTCTATCATTTGACAAAAAATCCTATAGAACTCTGTATGAGTTGACCATGCAATCCCTAGATCATGACTCCCAACTATTTGAAATGGAATAACCGAGTCAATGTTTTCAGCAAATCATGGTGTAATTGTATTGGACATGTCTGGTACCCAGGATATGAGCATAGTACGAACGGGGAATATACGTTTAAAGTGCACATTTGCCAACGCTTTGACTGAGAGTATCACGCTAATATCATTGAGTCAATTTGAAACCTATCGGGAAATACCACCCGACAGCAGTGTTCTACTAGACCTAGGACCATGAACACAAACTAAATAATCAGCGTATTTAATATGGATTTATACATGTCTCAGTACAAGTCCTATTGCATACCATCGGACTTCATTGAAAAAATTCCAAGTGTTAAAAACACCCTAATCATTGTTAATAGCAGTCCATCGAGTTTGAAGACAGGCCATTGGCTATGCATCTATCAAACAGCGAAGAATATCGAATTTTTTGATCCTCTTGGCCTATCATATAAATTCTACACTCCACAAATCAGCAACTTTATTGAGAGCAGTGGGAAAACTATTATTCAAAATCAAAGGAGAGTACAGGATTTAACGACTAAGACATGCGGCTTTCATGCTCTACTCTTTTTCATGTGTAACATTCATTTTGTAGAATTCGCATGTTTCAATTTACTTATTTGAAGCAATGTCACATACAGTGTCCTCAAGTGGCGAATCACGTTCCGTAACAGCCAAATAAAAATCAGTGGGCTTATAATCATAGTAGCCATTGTCTTCACAACGATGACGTAGAAACCAAATTCTTTTGTTGTTCAAACAATTGAATCGTAGACCTGGCTCCTCCTCCCAGAACAATCTAAAGCCACGACGATACCAGTCTCTTAGCAATAAACTAAAATCACGTTTAGGATTCTTTCCAATCATACCAGGATATGTATTCTCCCACTGATTACATTTACTACAGTGGCAATTAGCGCATAGGTGTCCTCTGGGATGAGAGTCACACACCCTTAAAGACAGGAATTACAACCTTTAATTTGTACAGCACATCCTCTATGCAATTTACACGGGTTGCATAATCTACACTTTTCATCATACTCATCAATCATTGTACAATTCTCACATGATGACCAGCTGCCCAGTGTATACATGCATAGTGGACATGTATGGACCATTTTTTCATGTGTTGACACTTTCACCGTCAAAATGAAACTCAGCTACTATCGACAAATTGAGTTGGATAGAGAGAGAGAGGAGCAAATCACCCTTGAACATCATCTTTCTCTTGAAAAAAGTCATAAATTTCTGAGCTAGTGTGTGTGTTTAAAAGCAAATCCACAATATCATTTTGTCTTGTCGTGATTAATATGTCAATGAATTGTGTAAATGCCTTTGGACCACGACGTAAAAGCTTCATGCAATATTCTATTGATGGAGAATCAGTTTTCATTATATCAGTAAGCATTTCTCGAGAAAATGTCTTCCTTTGAATAGATAACTCCAGAAAATCATCATCTAGAATCAAACGTTTTGCCATAAACACAAGATTCCCCATGATTCGTTCCTTCTCAAATCTATACCTTTTTTAGAGTCCTAAAACTCTCACAACCAACTTCAGACTAACCATGATTCTTTTTCTACTCTAAAAAAAAGAAATATACGCTAACCTACTATAGAAAAAAATCTTCGATTTTGAAACAATTTTATTGAATACAATTACAACAATAATAATCACTGATTCAATTCATTTTCATCAATATATTTCACTACTGTATCTAATGCAGCTCGAAGTCTAATTGTATGCCTAATGTTCAGTTTCGCAGCAAAGCATAATTGCTCCTCCAATTTAAATTTACTCAATGATATCACATATCTAGCATACATATCGTCCCATTCAAGGCTTAGTCTACATCCTCGTATTATTTCTACAGCCACGTTTGGTACTCTCGCCCTTTTATCATTGCTGCTACCTGCTCCACCATCAAGCTCCAATAGTGTAAATGTACCACTCATTTTCTTTAGAAATCGTCTCAAATAAACTATTCTCTCTGATTCAATTCTCTTACTAATATGTACTACAATGAAAATCACTCCTTTTATTTGAATCCAATTACTAATCAAGTTAATGTATATGGAGTAGCCTCCGCTCTCTCTGATTGGCCCCAAAAAATGGGTGTTGCCTCAGAAACCTGTCTGGTAAGGCATATACCGTCTGTTGTAATAGGTGACTGACCGTGGTAACCCAATGTACCGGTTAAACTACACACATATCCATGCCCCTGGGCTTGTAGTCGTGAAACTGCACTGCATATTCATGTATCCCTGATATTGCGTACATGCACACTACTAGTGTTCAGTTCGGATAAGAAATCTGCCAACAAATTACCATTTAGCAATACCACCACTGGCAAAAATAAAAAAGCATAACAGTCACAATATACACAAAAAAAAATCCAAATTTGGCTCCACTTCTTACGAAAAACAAAATAGGGTGGCCTACATAGACTCATAGAAAAGAAACCAGGGTATTTTTGTCTCATAGCCACCACACTCAAGATCTTGTATCGCGAACATGAGCCAGTGACCGGTTTTCACGGTCTCTATACCATACACTATTAGCTTTGGCTCGATGGGGAACATCACTGTAGCTATATTTTAGTTCAATCTTTAGTTGGTATTTTGGTTATGTTAGGCTTGGTTAGTTTAGGTTACGTATTTAATATAATGCAGTCTGGGCGGCCCCCCTTTCATAATTCTTTGTTGTTGTTTTCATACTTCTGTTGATAAGGTAGGCCTATTATATTTTCATCATATTTTGTTTTAATTCAATAGCATTAGCCAAAATTCACTTCTCGACAGAACTTGAGTTTGGTGGCTATAAGACACAAGTACCGAAACCAGAGAAAAAGAAATATACATTCGATTTCCCAATTCAATACTCCTTCCAAATATGTTTTACACAATTTTCATAAAGTGTCAAATTCATTAACGATACATAAATTATTTTCTAGCTCCCCCCACCCCTGATAATACCACTTATGGCATGGCTATATAATATGGCTCTACGAAAGTTTATTGATTTTTGTATAAAACCATTACTTTTTTTGTGTCTATTTCTCTTCTGTAACAGTTGCCTATATAGCTTAGGTCTATATGGCCTCATTAGTCCTAAATCTAGCTTATTCTACTAAATTACACAGAAAATTATTGAAGGTATTAGCTTATGCTATGTTTTTAGACACTTTTTCTTTCGCTATTCTTAGCAAAAGAAACAAATTCTTTCTCTATGATCTCAGCAGAACTTTAACCCACAGCCATACCAGAATTTTTTTTTCCCCATTTAAGAAACAGAAATTAAAAGTTTTTAAAACCGTAAAAATCAGGATTTAGAAAAGGCATGAGGCTCAAAGCACTTTCCTTCTGCCCCATATGAATTGCACATCAATTTTGAATGCGTTCACTTTAATACCATAAAGAATTTCTACGATCATCAAAGGTCAGTGCCATTTGGAGAGAAACAGGATGGAAATACTTAATCGTGGAGAGCCACTAATCTGCATCTTTGTCCTTAATATATCCAAATCGTGTTATAATACATGAAGCCATAGGGGTCTCTTACGCTCATGCGCAACGAGATTCCAGTAATACCATGCAAGTGTTTGATGTAGTTGATTCGTTGGGGGGTGAAGACTGGATGTGCTCTGCATTGACTAGTCTAATTAAAACAAGCGAATGGTGCAATTTCGCACCTTCTTTACACAAACTATCCTATGCTCCTATCACCAGATGACATATTGGCCATTAAAAATCGTAAAATATGTTGGGTTGAGATGGGAGAATTTGATGATGGTGTTGGGAATGGGTGAAAGAGGAAGTTGATCGACTAAGATCATTTGTGGCAGGAAATTACATCGGGAGGGAGTAAATTTGGAGGGGTTGCACATCAATCGTGCAATTTCAACGTTAAACAGCAATATTTTGTACCGGTTTTTATACACAATTCCAATTATAACTTAAAGTTCATTTTACCGGCGTTGGCCCGCATTGCCAAGGGGAGAGTTGTAGTAAAGCATGAATAGATGGTTCTTTTTCATATAATATCATACCCAAATCATCGGAGAAGCTGCTGCTGATAGAATTCATGTGGAAAAAAGTTGACAACGGTAACACGTGCCTGAATAAAATCTGTTTTTTAGACTCTTTCAGCTTCTTCCCCAGGTCCTTAAGTCAATTGATTCAGGTACAGAAAATCGACAATTTTGATAGCTTCCCCCTCCTTAAACAGCGCTATCCCGATAACGAAATGTATGATTTATTAATGTGTAAGGGCATATATGCATATGATTACTACAACTCAGCCTCGGGGCTAGATGAGGTGACATTACCGCTTATTGAAGCTTTTTACAACTCTCTTACTGAGAGTGAGTACCCCAGTAGCGACTATGAATTGCTAAGAGGGTTTGGGCAAAGGGTTGATGCAAAAATGGGTGGGTTTACTGTAAAACATACTTGGCCAGTGACGTACTAACTCTTTTGGATATTATGTGGAAAAATACGGATAAAATCTATGGGGAATCCGGGTTGGATTTAGGGTATTATTTTTACACTCCTCATCTGGTGATGGACTTGATACTTAAAACCAGCAAATAAGAAATAGGTCTGATCGCCGATGTGGATCAGCATCTGTTTGTAGAGAGATCAATGAGGGGTGGGTATGTTTTTCACGGAGACCGTATCATGAAAACTGATACGCGTACTGCTGATAGACCGTATATATGCGTACTATTCATTATAACAGTAAGCATTTCTCGAGAAAATGTCTTCCTTTGAATAGATAACTCCAGAAAATCATCATCTAGAATCAAACGTTTTGCCATAAACACAAGATTCCCCATGATTCGTTCCTTCTCAAATCTATACCTTTTTTAGAGTCCTAACACTCTCACAACCAACTTCAGACTAACCATGATTCTTTTTCTACTCTAAAAAAAAAGAAATATACGCTAACCTACTATAGAAAAAAATCTTCGATTTTGAAACAGTTTTATTGAATACAATTACAACAATAATAATCACTGATTCAATTCATTTTCATCAATATATTTCACTACTGTATCTAATGCAGCTCGAAGTCTAATTGTATGCCTAATGTTCAGTTTCGCAGCAAAGCATAATTGCTCCTCCAATTTAAATTTACTCAATGATATCACATATCTAGCATTCATATCGTCCCATTCAAGGCTTAGTCTACATCCTCGTATTATTTCTACAGCCACGTTTGGTACTCTCGCCCTTGTGTCATTGCTGCTACCTGCTCCACCATCAAGCTCCAATAGTGTAAATGTACCACTCATTTTCTTTAGAAATCGTCTCAAATAAACTATTCTCTCTGATTCAATTCTCTTACTAATATGTACTACAATGAAAATCACTCCTTTTATTTGAATCCAATTACTAATCAAGTTAATGTATATGGAGTAGCCTCCGCTCTCTCTGATTGGCCCCAAAAATGGGTGTTGCCTCAGAAACCTGTCTGGTAAGGCACATACCGTCTGTTGTAATAGGTGACTGACCGTGGTAACCCAATGTACCGGTTAAACTACACACATATCCATGCCCCTGGGCTTGTAGTCGTGAAACTGCACTGCATATTCATGTATCCCTGATATTGCGTACATGCACACTACTAGTGTTCAGTTCGGATAAGAAATCTGCCAACAAATTAACGTTTAGCAATACCACCACTGGCAAAAATAAAAAGCATAACAGTCACAATATACACAAAAAAAATCCAAATTTGGCTCCACTTCTTACGAAAAACAAAATAAGGTGGCCTACATAGACTCATAGAAAAGAAACCAGGGTATTTTTGTCTTATAGCCACCACACTCAAGATCTTGTATCGCGAACATGAGCCAGTGACCGGTTTTCACGGTCTCTATACCATACAATATTATCTTTGGCTCGATGGGGAACATCACTGTAGCTATATTTTAGTTCAATCTTTAGTTGGTATTTTGGTTAGGTTAGGCTTGGTTAGTTTAGGTTACGTATTTAATATAATGCAGTCTGGGCGGCCCCCCTTTCATAATTCTTTGTTGTTGTTTTCATACTTCTGTTGATAAGGTAGGCCTATTATATTTTCATCATATTTTGTTTTAATTCAATAGCATTAGCCAAAATTCACTTCTCGACAGAACTTGAGTTTGGTGGCTATAAGACACAAGTACCGAAACCAGAGAAAAAGAAATATACATTCGCTTTCCCAATTCAATGCTCCTTCCAAATATGTTTTACACAATTTTCATAAAGTGTCAAATTCATTAACGATACATAAATTATTTTCTAGCTCCCCCCACCCCTGATAATACCACTTATGGCATGGCTATATATTATGGCTCTAACGAAAGTTTATTGATTTTTGTATAAAACCATTACTTTTTTTGTGTCTATTTCTCTTCTGTAACAGTTGCCTATATAGCTTAGGCCTATATGGCCTCATTAGTCCTAAATCTAGCTTATTCTACTAAATTACACAGAAAATTATTGAAGGTATTAGCTTATGCTATGTTTTTAGACACTTTTTCTTTCGCTATTCTTAGCAAAAGAAAAAATTCTTTCTCTATGATCTCAGCAGAACTTTAACCCACAGCCATACCAGAATTTTTTTTTCCCCATTTAAGAAACAGAAATTAAAAGTCTTTAAAACCGTAAAAATCAGGATTTAGAAAAGGCATGAGGCTCAAAGCACTTTCCTTCTGCCCCATATGAATTGCACACCAATTTTGAATGCGTTCACTTTAATACCATAAAGAATTTCTACGATCATCAAAGGTCAGTGCCATTTGGAGAGAAACAGGATGGAAATACTTAATCGTGGAGAGCCACTAATCTGCATCTTTGTCCTTAATATATCAAATCCCCAAATCTTCAGGAAAGGAGCTTATTTATATAGTTGCCATTAATGATTTTATAGGTCTTATTACCTTTCAAAGCAAAGTAGGAATATCCTCACTTCTGTAATAAAATCCACACTAGCCTACTGTATATTAGGCTAGCTATGCTTCATCTTTCAAAAGTAAAAAAAGGTGTGAAAAAATTAAAAGACTTCCACTCAAAACAAAATAAAGTTCTAGTTCATACTCAAGGACAAACCATTTGAATTTTTGCAACTAAATAGTATGCTTGCAGTGTCCGAGTCCGAATGACAAACAATGATTAATGACATTGTGTTACCTAGACTCATTGACTCAATACAAATTTTTTTTTACAGCTTCGTTACATAACAAAAAGTAATTGAATCCGAATAAGGAAAATAATTTCTTTCAGATAAAGCATTTTACGCCAAAAATAAGCCAGTTTAATAAAAAATACGCCAAGATATACGCCTGGCGGGATGACTCAAAATTTTCACGCCAGTCACCATCAAAATACGCCAGTTTGGCGGGAAATAAGCCAATACGGCAACAGTATATCACATACACAAAAACACTGTACCCACATCTGATATTATTGTGTCAACAGGTCCTGATCAAATTGTTCCACTTCTAATTAAGATGTATTTTAAGTTACTTGGGACCAGGGTTGCCACCAGACCAAAAAATTTCGTAACGTCCAACTCTTAAAAACGTAACTTTTTCGTAACTTTTGATAGGAAAGTCTCTATTCAAGGCAGGATGCCTTAATTTCGCTATTAAGAGCGTTACTTAAAGGGGGGGGTGGGAGATTTTTTGCCTGTATAGTTTGAAAAATATATTTTTACGTAATCTCATTTAAAATCTTCCCTCAAAACAGTTTACCTGCAAAACAGAAAGACCCCCCCCCCTCCTGATGCGTGTATAAAACCCCAGGCTACTATTTTGCATTTCGCGTTGTTTTTAATTGCCATTATTGGTGTTTTAAACCAAAAGTTGATGAGTAATACGTACAAAATAAAGACAAATCAATAAACACAGGACACTTTAGAGTTTTGAAGAAAAGAAGAAAACCAACTAGATTTTTTTTTATTGTTAAATTTCAATAAAAACGATCTTATAAATCCAGCTTCTTAAAATGACCCAAAAAATCATTTTGATCGCTCCCTTCCCGTCTAATATTTTAGATTGGCTCAGTCTCAGTCTCACCTCCTCTAGCTTCAAATTTGCATCGTTCGAACATGAAGATTTAAGCGATTCTGAGTGACAGAGTTTTTGTTTTGTTTTAGTTTTATCAAACAAAAAATATTTTAATCGTTGTCTTCAGTTCCTATACGAAACAACAGTTATTTTACATAATATGCATTTTCCGTTTGTAATTTGATTCGTAACTCCCAACCAACGAAAGTCAGAAATAAAAGAAGAGTTCACACAATTCAACCACAAGAATGTTAGCCTAAAGCTGTTTTGATGGGTCTCACAAGTCCAGGCACGTATAAAGAATTTTTAGGGGAGGGGTCAAACAATAAAAAAATTAAACTCATTTTCAAAATGAACAACAAAGTAGATAATTTTTTTTCTAAAGAATATATGAATATAAGTGAATACAAGGGGCACAAAAAGCAATGGGTTTTACATAACACAAACACCAAATTCATCTAGGTTTTAAATGCCTTAAAGGAAAAGTCGATGAGTTGAGGAATACAAATAAAAAAGATCAAACTATGCAAAAACGAATCGATTTTTTGCCCCGAATTTTCACTTATATTTAATATTTTCAAATTTTGAATTTTCAAATTTAAAAAAAATATAATGTCTCATCCAAGATTACAACCTAAGTTAAAACAGCCTCGGGGTGTGCTCTTACCGTTGTGTTATACTGATAAAAGTGGGAAGTAACTGAACATTCGAAAGTGGCTGAAAAATAGTTCACAAATAAAAAAAAAATGTGCGACAAAGAAATAAAAGGAAGATGGAACAAAAAGATCAGTGAGTAAATAAAAATAAAACGGAAATGATTTAATTAAGAAAATTAAGGGGGATGATAAAAAACCTATCATTTAATAAAGAAATGCCGAGAAATTTACGTTTTCAGGGGTTGGGGTCCCAGTCCAGTCTGCGTGGTCCCTATGAATCAGTTTTTAAGTAAACCGTGAACCTACGCTATACAGATACAAGACTGTTATCTTCTTCATAAGAATGGGCATTACTCTAGTTGTCGTTTTCTAAAGCCAAATATCTAGTTATTGTCCTTTTCTGAAGAAAACATTCTAATCACACAAGCAGTACCATTAAATTATCTATTTTATACTATTTCTAAATATAATGGCCTCTTTTCTGAAAATACACTCACCCTCCTGATTTGGTCCGGGATATAGCCCTAGGAATATGTTAAAAAAAAATCGACCAATAAAACTCTTACTTTACAATATGAAAGAACACGAAAGAATGTAACGAGAAAGAATGTCATCACAAGATTTGCCACGACGATGAAATGTGTTTATACAGTTATATATGGGACCGCAGATGGGGAGGGGGTATAATGTCAAAAAAGTAACCATGTTTAGCAAAAAATTGAAAATTCCGGCTCAACTAAAATTCCGGCCTCAATGCTTAGATATAACAAAAAAATGGCTCATTTTTACAGTTTCATATATTTTGTCAATACCAGCTGTTCATTATCCCATATAAAAAGAGCAACTTTTGTATATAACCTGATATTAAGTCAAACCAATCAGAAGGGGGAGGGGTGAGGTTGTTACGGAAAGAATAATACATATATCATCGGTACTAGTCAAGTAGCTGATACACACGCAAGATAGATGCTAAAGGAAACTAGTCAAACGGGTAACAGTCAGTAGAGAATTGGATCGCAAAGCGTGGTTTGTCATTGCGTTTACAATATTTAAATTATTGTTTTTTGGGGTTTAGGGGGGGCGGAATACCTAGATTAGGTTAAGTATTTAATATATACTATGCTTTACCCCCCCCCCCCCCCTAATGTGCAAATATATAGCCAAATTTGGTTCTAAATTTATATATTTTCATCATATTTTCTTTTATTTCATTAGCATTAACTAATGAAACTAGCTCCTTCTCCATATAATTTTAGTATGACTGTTAACAGAACAAGATTCAAAGTCAAATAATGAAATTGAAAGTTCGTGAGGTGACTAATAGTAGAAAGGCCCTATCGACTCGTGGATACACTGCGTGCTGCCATCTACAATTTGGTCTAACGCTGACAGGTTATAATTTATTCAAGGATTATCGATCCACGAACGGGTCAATGACCCCTTTTTTCAAGGTCGATTTATTTGTTGTTTTCAAGTGTATTGACTCCGGGGTGAAGTTTCCACATGCACATTAACGGTGGGGGGGAGAATGTATTGATCTATAACTCATGACGGGGCACCATATATGGGCATAGACTCCCAAGGAGAAATGGATTTCTGAGAAATTGATTGCATAATCCAAGGGGAAGTGGATTTCCGAGAAATTGATTGCGTAATCGAAGGGGAAGTGGATTTCCGAGAAATTGATTGCGTAATCGAAGGGGAAGTGGATTTCCGAGAAATTGATTGCGTAGCCTAACCTAACCTCATGAGTTCCGGAACGAACACCATATATGGGCATAGAATTCAAAGGAGTGAGAAGAGCAGTTTGACTTTACTCATTTGGATATATTTGTGTTGATGATGATGAGTGGAATGTTTACCCTATTAGAAGTTGATAGTGGAGTTGGTAGCAATAATACAAGAGCACCAAACATTGCGGTGGAAATCACGAGAGGATCACTACTTTGTCTGGAATGGGATGAAGTATATGCAAGATATGTGATATCCTTGAGCAAATTTAAAATGGAGGATCAATTATGTTTCGCTGTAAAAGTTGATATAGCACATGTGAATAGACTTCAATGTGCTTTAAGTGCATTAGTGAAACACATCGAAGACAATAAACTGTATCGCTAATTGTACATGCTTAGTATTATTGTTGTTGTAATTATTCAATAAAATTGTTTCGAAATCGAAAATGTTCCCTTTCTTTTCTGGTTAGGTTAGAATGCTAGGGCTAACGATTCATGGTCAGTCTAGAGTCAGCAGTCAGAGTGAAAGGATTGAAAAATGAATAAATTTGAGAAAGAGAGAATTAGATCGAATCTAGTGTTTATGGAAAAACATTTGATTTTGGATGACGATTTTCTCGAGTTATCTCTTCAACGCAGGATATTCTCTCGGGGAACACTTGACAATATAATGAAAACTGATTCTCCCCCATTGGACTATTGTATGAAGCTTTGTCGATGTGACTCAAATGCTTATACTCAATTTATTGATATATTAATTGGAACAAAGCAGAATCATGTCGTGGATACACTTTTGAAAACATTGCCAATGGATTCAATGTAGATGGCTCCCCCACCATTCGAAAGAGGTGACGTCACAGAGTTACTCCTCTCTCATTCCTCCACCATGAATTTATCCGTCGGCAGGGAAGATCAGTTTCGTTTTAGCTGTGAGAGAGTCAAGTGACATTGGAAACCAAAAAAAAAATGTTCTATGCATGTTCATTATGCATGTACACTCTTGGCAGTTGGACTCAATGTGAGAATTGTACAATTATTGATGACTATAGTGAAAAGTGCAAATTATGTAATCCTTGTAAATTACATAGAGGCTATGCAGTACAAATTAAAGGATGTAATTCATGTCTTGAGGAGATTTGTGACTCTCACCCTAGAGGACACCTGTGCTCCAATTGTCACTATGATAAATGTGATCAGTGGGAGAATACTTACCCCGCTATGATTGGAAAGAATCCCAAACGTGATTTTAGTTTATTTCTACGAGATTGGTATCGTCGTGGATTTAAATTATTCTGGGAGGAGGAATCAGGTCTACGATTCAAACTGTTGGGGTAACAAGACAATTTGGTTTCTACGTCATCGTTTGCGACGACACTGCCTATTATGACTATAAACCAAGTGATTTTTATTTGGCAGTTACCGAATGTGATTCACCATTTGAAAACACTGTATGTGATATTGCTTCAAATAGTCAGATTGAAACTCGTGAATTTCATTATATGAATGCAAATAGTATCATTGACTATACAAAGAGATATGACAAGAGTGAAGTTACATTATACTGTAGAAAATGTGACCCTGACTTGGCAGTCAATCAAGATCAATATACAGTGAATCCAAATGATTTACCAGCATTAGTGGTTCACGACAGTTGCCTATACATCGAAGAAGAAGAAATCTAAAGTGAAGATTTAAAGACATTGTTGTATATATATGCATTTTATTAATAAACAAATTACAAACATTTTTAAGCACTTTACTCTTAGGGCACTGAAATCAATACTGTACAGGTCTGAGAGGATATTTTCCACTAGAAAGTCGTTCAGGCGTGGATTGTCAACATAAATGTTGAGAAACTGCTTGTAAGTATAGCCGCGACATCGGAACACAAAATATAGTAGTGCATGGAAGCCACAGCTTTTAGTCGTCAGATCCTGCACTCTCCTCCGATTTTGAATAATAGTTTTCCCACTGCTCTCAATATAGTTGCTGATGTGGGGTGTGTAGAATGTATAGGGTAGACCAAGAGGATCAAAAAATTCAATCGTCTTCATTGTTTGAAAGATGCACAGCCAATGACCCGTCAGCACAGTCGACGGACTGCTATTAACAATAATTAAGGTATTGTTTCCACTTTGAATTTTTCCAAGAAAGTCCAAGGGCAGACAATAGGATTTGTACTGGGACATGTAGGGATCTATATTAAATGCATTGCTTATTTGACTGGTGTTCATGGTGCCAAGTCTAGTAGAAACACTGCCTTCGGGAGTGATTTCCCAATAGGTTTCATATTGATTTAGTGAGATTAGTGCAATACTCTCAGCCAATGGGTCGGCAAATGTACACTCTAAACGCACACTCCCCGTATGTACTATACTCATATCCTGCGTGCCAGACAAATCTAGTACTAGGATACCATGTGTTTTAGCAAACATTTCTTCAGTTATACCATTTTAAAATAGTTGCGAATCATGATCCAGGGTTTGCATGGTCAACTCATACAATGTTCTATAGGATTTATCAAAAGATAGATTGTAGAGTGGGATGCCGTTTACTTTGCACACAAGAGATGAAAGTCCAAACATTTCGAATTTATGTGGACATCCAGTCCACGATCCTATTGCACTAGGCGCTTTTTACAAATGCCAAAGCGAGTTTTGACGGAATTTCGCCATTGATAAAGGATGAGTCGGTGAAGGTGCGTGACCCATGGTAATATGATGTTTGATTGGTGATTGTATGAGGAACAAGTAGTTTAATATTATTTCCACTGACTCTCAGTTTTTACCACTGCCAAAGCAACAGAACTCATGACCTGTTTTTGCGTACGAACACCAACGAACACCATGCTGTCATCTACAATTGAGTCTAACTCCGAACGGGACTCCAGTTATTCATGGTTTATTAATGTCTAATGGATGATATCAAGGTCGATTTATTTGTTGTTGTTGTTGTTGTTTGGCCAGGTGTAATGACACGAGGAGTGATTTAAATAATCGCTAGAGGAATGTATTGATCTAGGGGAAGTGAATTTCCGAGAACTTGATTTACATAATTGGTGGGGAGAATGTTGTGATCCAGGAATGGGAAACCGGAAGTACATGCCTCCTTCTAAACCAATCAGAGAGTCGGTTACATCTCATTCTAAACCAATCAGAGAGTCGCTTACATATGGTTTCCTCCATTACATCGCAATTCGCCCTTGAGATTTCATATATAACGGACATGCGTTGTGATTAAAATTATCAGAAAGTTCTGTGACACTAAGGATATAACAATGAATATTATTGATGAGCTAGAAGCCTTGGCTACATCGATTTACAATGTGAGTTCTGTTTAGTACACTTTCATTCTTTATTTTCAAAATAAAATTATTTTCCTTGGTCACCCTCCAGTATATTCAGGTAAATCCCCCCCTCCCACTCTAATACAAACTCCACTATGCTATCTTTATAGTCGTTAGAAGACTATAAAATATGCTCTTTTTAACCATGTAACCCACCATTGTTTACGACTTTAATTCTTGCAATGGAAATAATTCTCTTTTTTCGATAAAATTCTTGCATTCTCTATTTCTATCTAAAGTGTCAACCCTTAGCTATTAATATACCGTTTTCCGCCGCTAACTTGACTTAAACATTTCCGCAATGATTTTAACAGGTGATAAACATTCTGGCGAATTACGGTGGTTCTGAGATTTCGTCTTGCTGAAAGGCCACGCTACATATCGTATAGCAAACATGAAAAAGAAACTAGTCAAGCAGGTTATTTAAAATTGAGAATTCCTATGCCAAGCACTGCAAACAGTGGTTTCTCACTCCGTTTGCAATATTTAAACTTTAGTTTTTTGGGGTTGAAAGGGGCAAAAAAAGGTACCTAGGTTGGTAATAGCTTTAAATCAGCTATTAAACTTTTTCCTTATGAATTTGTTATAGTCTGCAAGCCTTGTATGAAAAAAAAAACATCACTGTCACCTAAATTACAAAGTGGTTTACCTTTCAGCAAGATGAATCTCAGAACCACCGTAAAAGAGTCCTTCGCCAGAATGATTTCAGTGGTGATTTTTTAATTTTGATTTCATTTTGTTTTCGAGAAGTTTCAAGCTCTTTTCAAAAGTTCTTTTGAATTTTTGCTGAAATTGAACTCAGAAAAGAACTCAAAATGGCCTACTGAATATTTGAGGGAGAAATAATTCCCTCAAATACCCCTTAATTACTTAGGTTTAGCATGATTAAATCTAAAATATATTTTATTATTGTTTTTCAAGAACTTAAGAGTTATGATTAGGCATAGTTAAACATCAAAAAATTAAGATGACACTTAAATTCTGGGAACGTTTAATATACAGTCCAAAAAAGTCAATAGTCCAAATTTTGATACAACAGTCCATTATTGGCTATGATCATACCATACGATACAATTGATACGTACATTGACACAATTTTTGCAATATGATACAATTATGATACGATATTCCGCTATTCAATAGTTTCATACAATAGTCCGTTTGACACAAATTCCGAATTTAAAACAATAGTCCACTAAAAACCTGTCGGTGACAAAAAAAGAAATTGATTGGAGTTTCAAATTCGTTATAAAAATGGCATAAAAGGGACAATGGAACTTCACATAATATCGTAAACAACCTAAAAAAAACCTTTTCAGTTATTAACCACCTGAGAGTGCGCTGTGCTATCTGGATGGAGAACGGCACTTGGGAGGTGAGCGTAAGTAACTTTGCATTGCTCACAAAATCATCCCACCGAAGTCCTTCAATCCGACGGAGCTGTTTCGTCTGGCAGATGTCTATCATATTGAGGGTTGTCGACTTAAGGGGCCATGTTTCTGCTGCATACAGCAGGACCGAGCTTATAGATGCGTTATTAATTCGCATCTTCGTGCCCCTAGATATGTGCGGCGTTCTCCCGAGAGTGTTGAGCCTTCCGACGATAGACGAGGCTTTTGACATTCGACTGCGTACCTCCTCATCTACGGAGCTATCACTGGACAGCACGGAGCCAAGGCAAGTGAAGTTTCTTACTACTTCAACAGGAGCTCCGCAGACAGTTATATTTTCGTGGGGCGGGACAAGGCTTGGAGGCTCAATTGCCATTATCTTAGTTTTGAGCCAGTTGATTTTCAGCCCCCTTTTGCTGCCTCTTCCTGTAGGACTTCCAGCGCGGCAGTCAATTGGTCAATTGAGTCGGCAACGAGAGCAAGATCATCTGCGAAGTCGGCATCCATCAGAATCCGATCTCCAAACTGCAAACCGAAAGGCAGGCGATTCATAGTTCGTGTCATGACTTAGTATATGTTGGAGAACCTGAACGGATAATTATAAAAGTAACCTGGAGATAGCATCCTAGAAGATGTTTGAATCTGTTTGAATCTTCTAACAGATTTAAAGACATAGGAAGTTTGCGTATCATATTGTTGAGCCTTTCTAAGACCAATGTAAGTAAGTATTTTTTTTTTCTATTTCAAGTATGCTTAAAGAAAGAGGTCTTTTTATTAGCCTAAAAATTTTCGATATTTCCTGTTACTTTTAATGGCCGGTCTAAATTAATTAATTAATTTATAACTTTTATAATAACCTGGAGAACCTGAACGGATAATTATATGTTGGAGAACCTGAAGGGATAAAAAAGTAGTGTGCTAGGTGCTGATCCAGGAAGATATTTAATGTCCTTGGTAAAAACCTGTCAAACACCGTGTGCTATATTGACATTTCACGCGAGATTTAATGTCCTTGATAGGGCAAACCTATCAAACACGTTATACTAGTCATATAATGATATACAATATGGAGCGAACACCATATAAAGCGACCCAAAGATGATACATTTGGAACTAGATATTAGTGAAATCGTACCAAGTAGAAAAACTAGTTTTTGAGAAACAAGTATTTAGGACCATTCAATAATGGTCTTAACTAGGCACATAAAATAAGGAGCGAACACTGGACGGCAGAAGAGTTATCAAGAGTAGGATAAAAAAAAATATTACAATATAATTCCAAAACATTGGCTGTGAGAAAGACTTGAAGGAGAGCAGAGGAGATTCCTTACATTTTATTTTGAATTCAGTTTCAAAATTAGCTATTTCAGGCAGCTTGAACTCTCAATTTCTGATCCTTTTGAACTTTGTGCTTGTCTAGCCTGTATGTAGGCTTTGGTAGAATGCAAGGGGAAAAGACAATTTCTTTATCTTTTAAATAAAGATAGCCTACATATAGGTTTATTTCGAAGTATGTTATTTATTAAATTCAGTTTTTCCAGAAATTAGCGGTTTTAATTCCTTTTTTCGGGGGGGGGGGGGGGGGGGGGGTGGTAGAACTAGTAATTGGAACTACCGCTTAATAATGAATATTTTTAGATATTCGTCCTTTTGATATATTTTTAGATATTAGACCTTTTGCTTATCAAACACCAAAAAGATTACAAAGGTAAAGTTGAGCCATTTCAAGCTATTTCCTTACGTATTTTCTTTGTAGACAATCTATCTTATAGAGACTATCTTTAACTGGGATTAGAAGATTGTCTTCAGAAGATTGTGCGATTACCTTACAAATGCAGGACTACTAAGTAAAACAAAATTTGGGTATAGGCAGGGCCATTCAAAGTCACATACAGTGTATCACATTTGTGACGTTATGAACATGTGCTGTCCATGGTGAACTTCCACTTACTGTTTTTATTGATTTTCAAAAGGCCTTTGGTGCAGTTAACTTTAAATAAGCGATTTAAAATGTTTTGGTGTCAAAGGGGCTTGTTTAAATTGGTTCTATAGTTTTTCATGCGGTAGGTTTATTCAGGTTGTTTTTGAGAGTGTTCTATCATCTCATTTTGATATCAATTTCGGAATTCCTCAAGAATCAGTTTTAGAGCCCTAATACATCTAGTTGATGTTCACACAATGCAATATTATTTGCTCCAGTGTTTCCGCTCATTTTGTGCCGTTTCCAGTCAAAACTTGATTTGACAGCATCTTATATACGTATTATAAAAAAAAAGTTGCTAAATAAAAAGCAGAACACCTTCGAAAGAGGATGTATCTAGCTTTTTCTTTAACAATGTATCAAACAAACCCCAGCAAGCAAAGTAAGCATGGGTTTCTACTATCTATTCCCTGCAGTTGAAGGAAGACACCACCTCCGGCAGGCACGGGCGTCGTTTCGGGGGGGGGGACTATTGAGGAGTTTTGCCAAATTTCCCCAATAATTTGGAGAAAAACTATTATACAGCCCATGCTCCTCAACAATCTGGATATGGACCCCTCTTGCCTCTCTCACATAAAAGGCTGGAGCTACTCCCCTGCCGACAGGAAAAATTAATTCAGCAGAATCAGCAATCAAGGAGGCACACTTGTGCCTCTTTAAAGAGGCGACGCACCACAATGCTAAGTGATTTTCGGTCCTATCGGTCGCAGAGAGACGGCGGTGATCGCATTTTGTAGCCTAAGCTCAAACTAAGAAACATGCAAAATTTCACCCCCCCCCCTCCGACTTTATCTTCATGGGGAAAGTGGGCTGGAAGTTTCGACCCTCCCACCACAGCCCCCTTTTAACGTTTTCCGATCGGGCTGAAATTTAGAGGATAAGCTTTCCTAGGGCCTGGGAGCTTATCCTCAAAATTTCAGCTGAATCCGATCACTCCTTCCCTGTTTTCCAAAAACCAAATATAGCCACTTAATGTTCATCAATTTTTTTTTTTTTTTAGCCACACCTATAGGCCACAGTTGGCAACGGATCCGGGTGAATGAGGACTCATTCGAAGCGGAATTCGACCTGTTAGGGCCTTTTGATATTTTCAGACCGAAAAATTATCACCCGAATTTACATTTACGAAAAACCTCGTTTTTTCCCATAAGAGCCCATGTTAGACGAATGCCGCCAAGAGTTTGCATTGGCATTCGTCTCGGAACTACGTCATTCACTGATGAATGTCAAGAGATTTTAATTACGTAAGTCGATAAAACCTTACGTCTCGTCTGATGAAAATTAAAAAAGGTTTTAATAGTATAAAAATAAAGCATTTTAGGATTGTTGCTTAATTTTTTTTCGTTTACAGGTAAGTCTCCACGGCTTTGATAACATGCCGTATACCCGCATGCTCGAAGAAAAGTTGAAAAAAGAAAATCTTACTGTGCATTTGATTTGAGTATTCAGGAATTAAAAGCCTTAACACAAGAATCTTCAAAAGCGGGGGGTTTGGGGGTGGCAGCCCTCAACTTTAACTCCTGACACGATCAGCTAACAGTTAGTCAAGCAATAATAAGTAATAAACTGTACAAAAACGTGCAGAAATTATTAAAAAAAACTACGTTTTCTAAAGAGTTAAAGAAGCTCAGTCACAAGTTCGAACCTTAAAACGAACAGGTATTAGGAGGTACAGTTGGTACCTCCGCTTTCGCTATAAAACCCCCGCTTTCGTATATGAAAGGGGCTGTGCCCTCCTCAACGCCTTGCTCTTTACGCTTAAGTTTGACTTTCTCACAACTCTTTTTTTTAAACAATAAAAACTTTAGCGTAAAGAGCGAGGTGTTGAGGAGGGCACAGCCCTTTTCATATACGGAAGCGGGGGTTTGGGGGCGGCAGCCCCCCAACTGTACCTTCTAATCCCTGTACGTTTTAAGGTTCAAACTCGTGACTCAGCCTCTTTAACTCTTTTGAAAACGTAGTTTTTTTTCAAATAATAAGAATTAAGCAGTTATAATTATTGTCAAAATGTGCGCCAAAATAAGACTCAGGCAATATAATGCATAATGCCCCCAAGGGAATTTGTAACAGTCGAAAAAATCCAGGAAAATATAATCTAATTATGAAGGAAAATTCTTTTTCAGGTATTTTTTTTTATATATTTAATACTAGACCCTGGCGCCTTGCCGATGAGGGAAGACCGACGACGGCGGGGCCAAAAACAGCGCGCCCCGCCGCACCGCCGGTATGATGTGGGTGGCGCGCCGCCAGTAAGATGTCGGCGGCACGCCGCCGGCGCTATCAATGTTGACCGCAAACATTAATGTTTTCATCAGTCTTTCAAACAGTTCGTGGTAACGAACTGTAAGTAAGGAGCGACCCGGCTCAATGGTAACCGAAACTCTAAAAACCGGAATTTTGATACCAATAGATACATCAAAAGAATCAGATTTTAATTCTGATTTCAAATATATAAGTTTCATCAAGTTTAATATTACCTATCAAAAGTTACGCGCCTGAGAAAATTTGGCTGATTTTCGAAAAAAGGGGGAAAGACCCCCTAAAAGTTATAGAACCTTAATGAAAATCACACCATCATATTCAGCGTATCAGAGAACACTACTGTAGAGGTTTCAAGCTCCTATCTGCAAAAATGTGGAATTTTCCATTTTTTGCCAGAAGAAAGATCACGGATGCGTGTTTATTTGTTTTTTGTTTTTTTTTTTCTTTTCCCCAGGGGTAATCGTATTGACCCAGTGGTCCTAGAATATCGTAGGAGGGCTCATTGGAACGGAAATTAAAAGTTCTAGTGCCCTTTTTAAGTGACCAAAAAAAATGGAGGGCAACTAGGCCCCCTCCCACGCTCATTTTTTCTCAAAGTCACCCAATTAAAATTTTAAGATAGCCATTTTGTTCAGTATAGTCGAAAATCTAATAAATATGTCTTTTAGGATGACTTAATTCCCCACACTTCCCAGGGGAAGGGCTGAAAGTTATGAACTTTGCCCATTGCTTACATATTGTATTGGTTATTGGGAAGTATACAGACATTTTCAGGAACGATTTTTTTCTGGTGGGGGGGCGGCTGGAGGAGGGAGTTACTCGGGAGAATCTTCCCGTGGAGGATGTTTCTTTGGGATAAGGGACATTTCTATGAAGGGGGCGCCGGATTTCCAAGCATTATTTAAAAAACGATCAGAAATTAAATAAAAAAAACAAGTTTTTTCAACTGAAAGTAAGAAGAAACATTAGAAATTAAAACAAACAGAAATTATTACGTATATGAGGGGGTTCTCCCCCAATTCAATACCTCGCTCTTTACGCTACAGTTTTTTTTGTGCTTTCAAAAGAGCTATCTATTCTAATTAAACGGCCTTTGTGATTCAGGGGTTTGTGAATTATTTTTTTTTAACTTTTAACGTAAAGAGCGTGGTATTGACTAAGGGGAGAACCCCCTCATATACGTAATAACATATACGTAATAAAAAAAAAAACAATAAAAAAAACAAGCGATACGGCTCAATGGTAATCGAAACTTTTAAAAACGGAATTTTGATGTCAATAAATGTATCAAAAGAATGGGCTTATAATGCTGATTCTAAATATATAAATTTTATTAAGTTTAGTATTACTCATCAAAGGCTACGAGCCTGAGAAAATTTACCTGATTTTTTAAAGAGGGGGAAACATCCCCTACAAGTGAAAGAACTTTAATGAAAATCACACCGTCAGATTCAGCGTATCAGAAAACCCTATTACATAGGTTTCAAGCTGATATCTGCAAAAATCTGCAACTTTGTATTTTTTGCCAGAAGAAAAATATACGAATATAGAAGTTCGTTACGTAAGTTAATTTGTAAATTACGTCATAACCAAATTTAGAGACAGCCATTTGGCAAAAGAAAAGTAAAATTTTTATGCAAATTTTGTTTATTTATTCAATGACGGTGAGCCAAAATAAAAGCTGCATTAACTAAAAAAACGATCAGAAATTAAATAAAAAAACAAGTTTTTTAAACTGAAAGTAAGGAGCGACATTAAAACTTAAAACGAACAGAAATTATTCCGTACATGAAAGGGGCTGTCCCCTCCTCAACCCCTCGCTCTTTACGCTAAAGTTTGACTCTGTCTCACAACTTTATCTTTTAAAACAATAAAAAACTTTAGCGTAAAGAGCGAAGCGTTGAGGAGGGGACAGCCCCTTTCATGTACGGAATAATTTCTGTTCGTTTTAAGTTTTAATGTCGCTCCTTACTTTCAGTTTAAAAAACTTTTATTTTGTATTTAATCTCAAATCACAGCTTAAATTTACAACCGATTCGATCCTATTCATGAGTTCAAAAATTCACAAGTCGCTGGCTGGAAACTGGTCTTCTTGGTTATTCATCAAGAGAAGTAGAAATCTGGTAGAAACGAAATGGGTGTGGCGTTTCAGAACCCTTGCATAATACGAGTAGTTGAAGTATCTATTAGCTATGTATTCTTAACATAAATAATTATCAAATTAGTAGTTTTTTTCATCGAGCATTACTGCATACAAAACTTCAAATACCGTATCGCAAAATTCGTCAGTTATCTGGGTAAAAACTTTGAATATAACTTTGAACTTAGAAGCTTAATTTTTTCATAATGCCTTTTGCCTATATCTGTTTTGTCACCTTTAAAACAGTTGAAATGGCCGACTTTGATATTGTTTGTTTTTTTTGCTCTTTTGGATTCCAAAAAAGCCTTCTTGTATTAAAAACTGGTTTTTAATAACAACTTAAAACAAAATTCATTTTAAATTGTTTTTTGGCTTCTTTATAGAATATGTCATGTAGGCTAAGGCTGAACTGCTGCTTTTTTATTGCTTTTGGCTGCTCTTTTGGATATTATTAATTTTTTCTTTTGGAGATTCATTCCAAATTATAAACTGATAAATACCTAATAACAGTCAAATTATAAACTGCATCTAAAAGGAGTAAATTTATCAAACTGAAAAATAAATGATGAATACTTCACATGAGAACACTTCAATTACAATGAAACAAAAAACACTTAATGGTTTATTCGGTATGAAGAAAAATGAAGTGCCAGCTATTTTCTTCGGTAAAAAATTAAAAGCTCATCCGTTTTAAATATAATTAGATGAAATAATATACAGACTGAAGTAGCTCCAGGAAGATGTTGAGATTTTCATCCTAGTTCGTCACTTTTAATCCAAGCAAAATGTTAGGACACATAGTATCAGTTATTAAGTTTAAGCTTTGATTTCCAAATGCTCACAAAAATTACCGCATTTAAGAAAGTCGCAACAATAAGTCACCTGTGGTCAAAATACTCAGACTCCTCTTTGATCCCCACCCAGGCTCAAAGCTTCTGCTATGGTCATTTCCATGGAAATCTCCAAAGATTTTCTTTTTAAAATAGCTTTCAAGCGTAATTAGGGGTATTTAGCCTTTTTTGCTCTTCTTCAAAGCTTTGAAAAAAGTGTTATAATACCCCAAATGTTACATGTGTTATATTTGTGCATATTTTTGGTAATCATTTGTGGGGTGATCGAATTTTTTAAACCACTGTAGATACGTAAGAACGTTGCAACATCTAGTACCCTGAGGTCATAAGACTGTCAAAGACTCCTCCTTGAACCTCCCAAATTGAAAGCCTTTATTATGACCTGGCCTTCTAATGTAACTTGGGCACTGGACCAGGCACCCCTGCTTTCAAAAAAAAAGTCGAGGTATTATCATTTAAATATGATAGCTCACTACCCCCCCCCCTCCTCTGGATATCACCTTGATTCTACCCCTACTGCAATACATTAGTCTATCTGTTTATCAAGTGGTTTTTCCTGGGGAATGTCTTTTAAAACATTGTCTTCGCAAAGAAGGGGCTTTTTACCCTTCGGTCAATTTTGGCCCTCAAAGAGAACCCTAAAAGTTTAATTTTCCTATCGAACCGATCCCATCTCTGTTTCTACGGACCCTCAATCTATTAAAATTGGTCAGGAAAAAAAAACAGGGTCAAAGTCAACTCTGCTGCGACGACTCTGATTACTAAGATGATCAAAAATCCATCATCCTTTTACGGCTTATTTGATCTGCCTTATTTGCAACCATGGTCGTACTAATGGGGGAGAGAGCAATATCACTAAAAAATTATCAAAAGCAGAAGTTAGCCCAGGCTTATAAGTGACGCTAAATCCCCCCCCCCCCTCTCATAGGCGGCTAATTAAATAATTAAAAAAAATTAAAGCATGGTATAATAATAAGTGTCTAAGTTTCTTAATTTTGACCTTAAAAGTACAAACGTTAATTATGAGTTTTATTATTTTTGTCTTCTTTGTTCCATTTCTACTCTCCTTTCTTTTCCATTTCTCTTCTTTAATTGTTATTCTTGTTTGAAAAATACTAACATGTAGCAAGAAATAAAATTAATATTCTCATTTATTACTAATATTCACACATCAAAAGTACAATAAAATAAACCTTTCAACCTCACATAAACATAATTCAGAAATTGAATTAAAAATCACTAAAAATCAGCAATTTCACATAAAAAATTCAAGACCACTCAGGCCCAAAGCCACCGGTAAGTGAGACGTCAGAACCCTCTAACATTAGAACTATCAGCAAACTACGTCCACTACATGCCTTTTTTATTAATGAAATATAATCTTTGCCCGCCAAGAAAATATGTTCCTCGTCAAATCAAACCACAACAGACGAATTAAACGAATTGCCTCTTATTTTGTAAGTTCATTTCTGAAAAGCTGTAAGTAGATTGGTATTTTCTATCTGATACTGCACATTTTGAGAATCAACTATTTAAGCTGGGGATGATGAGGTAGGTTATATTTTTTTTTTTTGTAACTAATATTATATCAACACAAAATAACGAATATTTCAGGTGTGGTAATTCAAAAGACGTAATGTGGGATTTCTGGTCAAATTTGTTACAGCCCAACCTCTTTTATTTAAGATTCATGATTATTTGTCAAATCTATTTTTTGTATTTTGTTTCAGTACCAAGAACAAGGAAATTGAATTCCGATTGTTTGATTGATTAAGTAAACTTACACAATATATACTTAAAAAATTAGGAAAAATGGAGATTTCCATTTTTAATGAAAAAACACCTGCATATGCAGTTTCTAATAATAGCGGGCGCCAAATTAAAAAAAGAAACTTGGATGAAAAACAAAACACATGACACCAAGCAGCTTAAGATATAGCATTCCTATGCAGGTGTAGTTGCCTTCAGGAGGCAACAGATTATTAATGCTTGTCTTTTAGACAAATTGTCAAATATAACTAATTCGTTTTGTGTATCTATTTTCATGGTTCAACGTGGCAACACTGACAAAAATACTTCCTTAAAAAGTGCATTACAGCCAAAAGAAAATCTTGCAGAACCATGGTTTTCAGGTACAAATGGACCTAAGACGAATCCAGGAGCCATTTATTTTTACAGTTTGGTGCCTCTTAAGGGCTTAAGTGCTTGAGATAATTTGAAATTTTTAATTCTTACAATATACTTTACGGTTTATTGTATTTTTTTTTCTCGTCAAAGTTTGCAAGTATATTACAGAAAATGTTAAGAATGGAAACTTTTGAACTTGTACGTCAATTTTAAATAGCCTAATAACATTTGTAAAATCCCAAAACATTTTTTTTTTTCGCTCTCGTGCAAAATTTATATAGTGCTAGCACCAAACCTTGTCAGACCACAAGCAGAAAAGAGGAAAAAAACAGTCTAATATCGATTTATTTCGCTTCACTAATGCAACTTTTAGCCGAAAAAGAATATATTCTCACCCCATGTGCCTTTTGCCAATGAGAAAACAGAAAACGTCATGTGCGTGCTTGAATCCATGACACTATAATCGAAAGTCTTGTTAATCAGACCCTACGAACTAGCTAGCAGGACTAAGCTAATTGGTTTTACACTTTTTTTTCTATTTCTGTATAAGAACAATACTGGAATTTACAAATATAATTTTTTTTTATTCAATAATTTTTTTATTGAAAAATAATTTTTATTTTATTCAATGTAAAATTACATATTATTTTATCCAATGTAGAATTATCCACTAACATACTTAGATGTTTAATATTCAGCTGTTTGATGTAATTTGTATTTTCATTCTTTACGTTTCACGTACCCAGATCGTATATCTCACAAAATCAGATCAAAAATACCCGCATTCGATCAGCCAATCATAGGACAACACATCGTCTTTGGAATTACCACGGCTGATCTATTTAAAACAATCAAACGCACACAATGATTCGACAAAGCAGGAAATCGACATTCCACCGTAAGGCATCCAACGCAACATCGCCTAAACATATTTTCACCATATTTTCAACATCTGTTTTCGACATCCCCTAAACATATTTTCTTATATCTTTTAATGAATATGCGTTCAGCAATAAAGATATTAGTTAATGCCCGCTTAGCACATTAATTAATTAATCATTAAATTATCATTTGAATTGTAGGTATTCACCGGTGTTTTAATTTTATCACAACTGTATTGTACCATTTTTGAGCCATTGTACACAATATCACATAAATTAAACACAATTACTATATTTATAAACTAAAGCAAGGATTATAAAATATTTTTTTTTATTCAATGGGGGGGTGTTTGTAGACTCGTAGTCCCGAAGCTTAAATTGTCCTACAGTTGGGATAATTTTTATTCAAATTAATTTTTTAATTATTCTCCCTCCACAGACAACAAAGTTCCTGGGAGCGTTTCTGCCTCCGATTACGGATTTTACCTTAGTATCTCCAATAGTTTCTTGAATTGTTTGACAATCCTTATAATTTAAAGTTACAAATTAAGCATCATTTGAGCAATTCGCTTCTCCAGCAGACAAATCGCCAAACATAACCGCCTATAATTGTGCCCAAAATAAATAAAAAAATTTGTCCTTATGCACTGGTAGAGATGTACTACTTAGTTGTATTTGGAAATTCCAAATAATTTTTTTTTTTTTTTTACAAAAACTTGGAATTAATTCTTCATTATTTTATGTAATTTCTATATTGATAATTAACTTTTAAATCAAACATACGACAAAGAATTCGTATAGCGACGTCGCTTTGTCAATTTCGCTCGACATCATTTACCTCTACAACGTATTTACATTTCGCTACGACAAAATTACATAAATACATTTCGTTACAGTTTTGTTATGAAACAATCAAACACTTTTCAATTCAACCTACCAAACTAAAATACTTTTAGCAACCTTCACGCGTCTTTTACTTTACGTAAAGTTTTCTAATTCTCATTAGCCCGCTCAGAGCCGTTCTTACGGCCGGTACCCGGGGAAAAATTAATTACAGCAGCCTCCTTCCGACTCCAATATAAGCAAAAAAACGAGTCAAAGTGAAAAATTTGATCAATGTGGGCGACCCCCAGCCCCCCAAGCCACGGCACTTGGGGCAGCTGCCCCAGTTGCCTCCCCCTTCCCTTTGAACGGCTCTGATTCCTCTCACCATCCACAGAAATCTTGGAAAATGTTCAATATTTCCTTTATTCTATCTGCGGAAAGTTCGGTCGACGTAATTTACCAAACTAAAATAATTTTAGTAATCTCCATGCTTAGTTCGATTTCATTTATGGTTCTTGCCATCCACGTAAATCTTAAGAAAAAATTCTTTATTCTATCTATTCTTCAAACGGCAAAAGGTAAAACAATGCGGAATTAATCTAAGACAGGCAAACTTTTAACCTTAAATGATCGCATTTTAAAGTAAGTCTTATTTAGTTATTATATGTGCTTTGCTGAGGACGGCCCTTGAATATAAAGTCGAAATGTTCATTTAAGGTTAAAAATTCCCCTGTCTTAGACTCCCATCATTTTACCTTTTATTGTTTGTATGATGGAACGACAGTGCGGTCTTCATCGTTATTTTTCTATCTATTATTACCATCTATCTATTCTTCATTATATTATTTACATTATCATAAATATTTCGTTCTATGATATAATATATTCTTTATATCGTAGTATATATTATATTCTGTATTATCTATCTTTTTTATAAAATAGACAGTTCAACTTCCTTTATTGGTCTTGCCATTCACGTAAATCTTAAAATAAGATTCTTTATCATATTCATTCTTTTTACCTTTCTATCTATTCTTCAATATTTTTTTTTATTATATTCTTTATGTTATAAAAAATATTTCATTCTGTATTATCTATATTATCTTTATTCTATTCTATTTGCTTTATTCTATCTGCTTAAAATCTAACTTGTTTCGGGTTTCCTAAGATAATTTTCACAGCATTTGCGGCCACATCTCTGCCACAGTTAAAGGTCGTATCTAACATTTTCAACCTTCTTAGATGTTCCTGTTTAAAACAATGATAAGGTTCTGAGTCACAAGATTTCCTACAAGTATTCTCTCTGTTTCTCTGTGTTCTGGTTATTCGTTGTCAGCAATTGACAAAGGATTTTTTTTCAGAATTATAACAAAAGAGCAGATGATCGATGCAAAAGGACGATCTCCTTTTTTTGTAATTTTTTCAACCCATTTTATTGCCGGAAACAATTTGCTAAGCTGTTCTCAAAAGGAAGATCCGCATCTTTCTTTAAAAGGGAAAATATCTTTGAACCCACGTTAAAAATTAATAATTCTTCAAATTGGTTTCTAAGAACAAGGTTTTTTTTGACAATTTTCTTTTTACATTAATCCCTATTCTTAATTAATATAATTGTGACTGAAGTTAATGATAATCATATTTTTTCATCCTAAAACCAAATAATACATAAAAAAGGGGTATTGCTGATTAGTTCCTAAGGGCTTGCATAGTCAAAGATAAATTATGCTGCAAGATATTTAGCCAAAATAAAATATATAAAACTAATATAACTAATTCGTGGTTAATAAAAATAAAGAAAAGGGAACAGACTTTTACTTTTTCTATTCCCCTGAATAATTTACGTCATACAACATAACCCATTCTGAATAAGAAATAATTAATATTTCATGAAAAAATCAACAACCCGAGCATCATCTTGGAGTAAGAAAAATTTGATTTTCTTTTTTGGAATCATGCCAAAGCGAATAACATATTTGAAATAGATAATTCAGAATTCAATGCAGCAATAAAAATACAGATTTTTCGCATTGATTTTATGGGGGGCGGAAGGGACATGGTCGTCACCAGGAGTTCTCTACGGGAGCTCGAAAAATACCAGCGTTAAAAGATAAGGAAATAAGTATATTATGGCTTAAAGGGGTTGTTTTCTTAAAACATAGGAAAGCGTAATCAGTGGCATACATTGGGGGGGGGGGGGTTGTTTTCATTGAAAAGTTCCTTTTTGTTTGTATTTCCATTGAAGAAGTCGAAAAAAGCGACAAATTTACCCATTTTTATATTTTGAATAAATACATCTTTTTCCCTTCCCCTACATTTTTGTGACCTGAAGCCAAAAAATATAATTAGACAATCGGTTTATGCCCACTTTAAGCTATGGATTTTCAGGCATCAATTGTTCAACAAAGAAATATTTTAGACTCTTTGTTATATCAGTTTTCGCAAAAATTCTAGTTCCAACAAGTATTATGACTACACGGCAAAGGACCAGTCGTAATATTGCTAAATTACACAATTTATGCCTGAAAAATCCATCCCCGTAGGTGAAGTGAAACACTTTCTTCTAATAACGCTAAACAATTAAAACAGTCTAGGAAATTATCAACTTGCAGCATAATCAATGACACCTTTAGGAACTAATCCGACCAAGTATTTATTCAACACCCTAACCCCCCTCCCCCACCTGGATACGGCCATGCCTCATACGACCAACTTCTCGTAATATCTTTTTAATAGCCTATCAGGGACGATACCTAACTCAGCGATACGACAAACAGAAATTCCTTGGTAAAAGTAGATGCCAAACTTTCAGATCCACGGCAAAACGCTCCTTTTCGAGATCTCTAAGTTTTAACAGTCAAAAAAAAAGAAAGATTGGTACTTGCGCGTTATCCCGACCACATTTAAGAAGTAAAGTTAGGTTAATCGTAATGAAATATAGGCTACCAAAATATGACGAAAATATAATACTTTAGTAACAAAATTATGGAATCTACAACAGGGAATTACGGAAAGCAGGCCGCCCAGATCGTATTATATTGAATACTTTACCACCTCTATATATTCAATATTTCGTTAAAATATATCTACATAGTAGTGTATTTCACTCTGGATAAGCTGATTATCTGAGAGTGCACACAGAAAAAACAGTTTTAAACAGATCAAACTTCTTAAGTGTGGTCGGTATAACACTTAAGAACCAAAAGACTTTCTTTGCTTTTATCTACTAGTCTAAAATTCACATCACGTAACCTAACACCTTTTGAATACAAAAATTAGTTTTTCATAAGAAAATCGATAAACTTAACAACATTTTCACAGTCTCGATGTCCCAAAGTGTACAGAATATAACACAATTTAGTTGTGTTTTGTGTTCTGATTCGGACAATATATATTGGGACATAAACTTTATAAAATATAAAAACTTTACCAGCAGCTTCACTTTCATCAACAAGTTCACATGCATTAAAATACAAAATCTTTCCATGCATAAATTCTATATTTTCAACTGTAACAATGGTACATGAACAGGTAATTGGAAGGAGAAACATCACATAACTAAAATTCCCTTCGATCACGCAAAATCGGATTACAATGTCCAAAGAAAGGGGGGTTCAATTCTAAACAAGGCCTTTACATAGCCTTTACATAGGCCTTTACATAGGCCTTTACATATACGTTCAAAATACAATTATTTAAGCACCATTTTTTGTTTTGTACTTGTTTCGCGGTTTGACGTGGAAATGAGGGGGGGGGGCACAACTGAAATTCCATATCCTAGAAAGGGGTTCAAACCTGCAAGAGGTCTTCACATAGCCACTGTAAGTTAAAAACGAATTTAAGCACATTTTTTCGCTTTGTACAAAAAAAAATATTTTTCAAAATCCAGGGGGGGGGACAGTTTCAATTTTTTTCGAAATGTTTAACGAAAATACCAGAAAAGATTTTCAAAATAAAAGGGTGAAAGAGGAATAAAATCTAGGGGGGATTTCCTAATTTCATGTTTAAATAAGACAAACGGCATACACAAAAGAAATTTAATAGGCTATTCTGAAGTTAATTTTCCAGTGTTGTTGTTAGTGGCTTTGTTTTTGTTTAAATAACACAAACGGCAAACACAGAAGAAATCTAATAGGCTATTCTGAGGTTAATTTTCCAGTGTTGTTGTTAGTGGTGTTTGTGTTGTTTTTCACACAAGTTGTGAAAAACAGTTACTGGCATCAAAAACACAATCTTAAATTAATGGCATATACGCATTACAGATAATAACTGAACGTATTATTTATCCTTGATGGCGGCTCATCTTTTGTTTCGATGTTTTTGTGGTATAGCATTGGGGGATTTATCGCACCGGGATAGTCCCTTATGCCCCTCCTCGGCCCTAACTTGTCATATTTTGGGGTTGTGTTTTTCCCTTGTTTTTATTATGTTTGTGTTTTCTAAGGGAGGGGGGGGGTCAATTTTTACTACGCAGTCTTTGCTTTGAGCGTCGCTGACTGTCGGTTATATTGCCATATCTGTGGTTATTCATTTGATGTGTTAGATAAAACGTTAAAGACTAAATAAATACAGTCAAATATAGCCTGTTTTACTGCCTACTAAAGTTCGAATGGTATAAGCCATTGTAAAGGTATACTCCTACTGCCACCTAACGTTTAACCACTCAAAAGTCGGTGGCTCAATGATCCACCAACACGCCCCCCCCCCTCAAGCTACTGAAAACTTCCCCTAAAGTATATTTCCCATGCATGCATGATTTAATTCGAACAAAGTTTTAAATCAAATCTACAAAATCACTAGTTAGCTTTCAACACGTTCACGCAGAAATAAAGACTTAAGAAGGATAAACGAAGAATAAGAAGAAAAAAGAAGAAAAAAGAAGAATAAAGAAGAATAATAAAGAAGAAGATATTAAGAAGAACAAACGACTTAAAATCTCACAAAATTTGAAAAACCAAATATCAACATAATTTACAAAATTATGATACAAAATATGGTCTCTCCAGCTCAGCCAATTAGATCACAGGAAACCACTTGATCACAGAATTACACAACTATTCAGCTACGTTAAGGGTAAAAGCCATATTTCAATAAAAACGTAGCTGTCAAAGCAACGTTATGGAAACAAATAACTGTCAAAGCAACGTTATGGAAACAAATAACTGTCAAAGCAACGTTATGGAAACAAATAAACAGAAACAAATTCATTGCAGTACGGTTGGTACATCAAAACAGTGAGGAATTTTCTTTGCGAATTTTCTTCACCTTGTATGGACTTGGTCAAATTGGCATCTGAATAGTTAAAAATAAAAGCAAGCAAATATTCAGATGGCAATTCGATTTTAACTAACGTTTATCATTTTTTCCATGGAAGCTATCTAAAGATTGCCACAATGACGTAAATAACGCCAATTTCTTAGCTAATCCATCGTATTTAGTGAAAAATATTATATTAAGGTATTTCATTGGTCAGTTTTGTGCTCCAAGTTTTTTTGATAGTTGTATATCATAGCCACCACACGGTTGCTCTTGATCTGTTGTAAAACCGGTTTCTCTATGTGCACTCAGAGATAATTAGCTTCGCCTGCATAAGATAATTACTATGCAGGTATATTTTAATTAAATATTTAACATATAGAGTCAGTTAGGGTAGGTATTTAATATAATACGTTCTGGATGGCCTGATTTCCATCATTCTCTGTTGTAGTTTCGATAATTTTGTTACTGAAGTATTAGGTTTACATCATTTTTCGGTATATTTCATTATGATTAACCTAACTTCACTTCTTGAGTGTGGTCGCTATAATACATAAGTACTATTTTTTTAATGTTATCCATTGTTTTGTTCCTTTTGCAAGTTTTTGGTATATTATTTTTCTGCATTCAAATACTGTTTCAATGTAAGATAATAATTTACATATCATTAAATAGCTGAGACTCAGTTTTATTCATCTACCGAGTTATACTTTTTTCTTTTTTTTTTACTAAAAATACGTAGAAAACCGAAAATAGGCCAATTAAAAATTTTTTTAGGCAAGTTTAAATCATTTTCTATGCAAAAGTCCGAGTAATATCATAATTTTTGCTCCATAAAAAGATCTGAAACTAATGAATTCAAAGTTTTAAATATCTTGTCCTTTTAGTGTACGTTACAGCTGTCGGCTTTGGGACCATAAGCCTTAATGACAGAAAGAAACCAAATCAAACTTCAAACTTTTAATAAAAATAAAAAAATTAAGCACATCAAAAATGTGTTTTAATGCAAGTTCGTCTAGGTTTTCGGAACAAAGTGAGATTTTAAAGAGGCATTAGAAAATTGCAGAATCAGTCTTATTTTATTCTTAGTGGCAGATATACAAAGTGGCATATCAACCTGATTTTCGAAAGTCCGTGGCATGTTATATGTGTTTATGAATCACAAATCATACTTTTAAAAAGAAATTAATAATTGTTTGGATAGACTTATTTGAAAAAAATGTTAGCATCTGTTCGTTGAGTGAACAAGATTTGACTATCAAAAACACTAAAATTTGCAGAAAAATTGGAAAATAGCCAAAAATCGATAATTGGTCTTTTTCAGCCTTTAAGTAAGTAGACATATTGTGGTTCGATCTTAGCGCCAACCTAGTAGCGAATACCGGTTCTAATTTTTGTCAAAACTTGTTCAAATTTTACCGTTATTCCTGAAGTAGGAGCTGGGACCAAACCTCAGCAGCATTTGGTACAAATTAGTTTTCATTGTTAAAAAATCAATTAATCAATGAGCTAAATAAAATTTACTGTAATTTTAATTAATTTATTTCCAAAGTATTTAATATGGGCCTAACTATTACAAGTTAATTATCATCAACTAAAAATGATAGCACTAATTAATTCATTTCCAAAATAATTAGTATAATTGAAAAAACTAATTCTAATAATTAAAACTGAAAACATTAACAGTAATTTCGGCTATTCATTTCCATGGAAAATATTATCATTATTATGAATTATTCAAAGTAATTAAAAAATCATAATTGCAAGTTTAGTTATTCGTTTCTGCGGCACTTGGTGTCTTTATAACAACTTTAATTTACGTTTACTTTAATTGAATTTACTGTAATTTACAAATAAAATGGCAAAAATATTTTGATTCAATTTTATTTATGTGTTTCTTTAGTATTTTATTGTGTATGTTTTGACAGTTCAATTCTTTTTAATCAAATCTTTTTGTTCAATTCTTTTAATCTTTTTTCAATTAATCTTTTTGTTCAATTCTTTTTAATCTTTTTAATCAAAAAATAATAGAAATAACTACTAATTCATTTTCACATGCATTTAGCATGATCAGTAAAATTAATTAACATTCACTAGAAATAATACCATTGATTTCGGTTTTAATTAGCTCATTTTTACAACATTTAGTATAATTGGCAAAATTAATTGTAATTGATCGAGAAATGATGTCAAGTGTAGTTTTAAATATCTCACTTATAAACCATTTAGTAATGTTTGGTACTAATTAGTTCCACTAGGCCCCCTGTCTCCACTAGATTCATTTATTTTTATAGCATTTTAGTATAAGTGTTTTACACAATTTAGTTCTTGCTAATTAAAGAAGTAAATAGCATTCATCGTAATTTTGAACCTTTCATTGCACGGCATTTAGTTTAATTATTGAAATTAATTGTAATGAATGAAAATAATGAAAACAATAGTTGTAATTGTAATTCATTTATTTCTACAGCAATACTATACTTATTACAACTTAATTATAATTAAATAAAACATACAGGGATTAATATTAATGTTTCATTTTCGGTAATCAAAAAATAATAACCTTTATTGCGACTTTAATTAATTTATTATCACGGCTTTTAGTTTAATTGGAAACAATTGACTATAATTAATCGAAAATGATATTATAATTTTATATTATTCATTTCTGTAGGATTTACTAATATTTGGCACAAATTAGCACTACTAGATCAGAACCAAAACAGAATTTGAATACCAAAAATTTTAAACATATAAATAGCCACCCTTTCGTTAATTAAAAATAGCACTTTAAAACTGATACATAATTTTCAAGTGTTTTCTTGTATTCTGAAGTACTCAATTATTACGGACATTTCCAAACATGAGCTTCACTTCTCACTAGTTTGTTTCATGATGGAAGCTGTCAAAGGGGGCTTCATGTATAACTAATGGGAAAGGCCCCTAAAACATAGATGTTTATACCAGCGACGTCGATTCATGAAACCTTGGGGGAGAGGTGGGCAAAATGTATTTTTCAAAATCTAAGGAAGGGGGAGGCATAACTAGTCATTTTGCAATGAAAATATCACGAAGGACATTCTTCAAAATCTAGGGCGAAGGTAAAAAAAAAATCTAGGGGGCACATCCTCCCACCCAATTAACGCAACAACGCCACTGGTTTAAACTCGATAGGTTTGTTGCAGTAGACATTTCATTCACAATAGTATCACAACAAATATTTCACCAACCCTTTACAATCACTACAAAAAGCTACCAATAATAAAACTTTAAAAAATATACGATTAGAAACATCTAGAACTAAATAAAAATAATATAATTGCACAATACCATTGTGATAGCATTCAACAGCGATATACTATACAAAACAAAGGTTACAAATCCCACTCGTTTCTTCCTTCAAGGGAGTCAATGCCAGGGCGGGGGGGGGGGCAGAAAATTGCCTTAGAACATGGATTCTCATGTCCAATAGATTTGTCACAACGCTTTTTTCGTTCAAAACAATTTCTAATCGCAAGTAATTCTTCATCAACCTTTATAATCACTACGAGAAAAATGTACTAAAATAAAAAAAAAACCGATTATAAACGTAAAACTAAATAACACTAATATAATTGCACAAAACGACTGGATAATAATAATAATAATAATAATAAATTGAGCTGACTAAGGGTAATATAAAAATCCAAAAGGTGATTTACGTCAGGATTTACTAGTGGCATCTTTATTCGATTGGGAACAGAGCAAACGGAATTGCTTCTTGGCTCGAGCTTGTAGTAGCATTTTCACCTAAAATTTAAAGAAATAAAAAAAACATGAAAAAATTAAAGCAGTTACTAAATTAATTGCTATTCATTAGCAGGAGCGGATACAGAATTAATGTTTGAGGGGAGAAGGGAGGGGACACCAACGAAATTTCAGTTCCCCTGTTGATGTTTTTTTGCCCCTCCGCCCTGTAATTAGAGAAATTTTCGACCTTCTGGGGGGAGTGGCACCTGCCTCAGTAACCACCATCTGGACCTGCCCCTGTTATCTAGGCATAAGTAGTTGTATAGAGCAGTATTAGCCGTATAGTAAATACCATGAGCATTGCAGGTAGTACAATTAAAAGTCAAGTGGTCTAATTGAAATCACACCATCAAATTCAGCATATTAGAGAACTTTTCTGTAGAGGTTTCAAGTTCCAATCTACAAAAATGTGGAGTTTGTATTTTTTTTTTGCCAGAAGAAAGATCACGGATGCGCGTTTATTCGTTTGCTTTTCCCTCCCAAAGATGATCCTATTAAACCAAATGTCTTAGAAGACCGGAGAGGGCTTGTTCGAACAGAAATTAAAAGTTCTAGTGCCCTTTTTAAGTGACCAAAAAGATTAGAGGGCAACTAACCCCTTCCACGCCCCTTTTTCCCCAATAAAACCCTAACAAAATTCTGAGACAGCAATTTGGTTCAACATAGGTGAAACGTCTAATAACTATGCCTCTGGGGATGATATGACCCTCCTCCACTCCGAAGCCCCCAGAGAAAAGGGCTGTAGGCTATACAATTTGCCCATTGTTCACATATGGTATTTGTTAGTTGAAAACATGCAGAAATTTTTCGGGGGAGATTTCTGCGGGGGAGGAGGGATTTTCCACGGAGAGAATTTTCTCTGGAGAGGAAAGCTTCCGGGCAGAATTTTTTAGGAGAAAATTCGCACAGAATTTCCTAGCACAATTTGAAAAACGGTCATCATTACAACTTAAAAAGAACAGAAATTGTTCCGAATATGAAGGGGACTGGCCCTTCCTCATCCTTCCCTCTTTGCGCTAAAGTTTTTTTTTGTTGTCCTAATTCTTTAGGAACGACTCCTGAAACACAAGCGCCATTGAATTTGAATTAGAAGTATTTTTAAAGAACTTTAAAACTTTTGCACAAAGAGCGATGGGTTTAAGATGAGATAGCCGCCCTCATATACGGAACAATCTGTTTGTTTTAAGTTTTAATGTTATTCATTACTTTCAGTTGAAGAAACTTGTTTGTTTTATACTTAATCAGTATAAATGAGTTGTAGTATTTAATAGTATGGAATAGAAAAAAACAGTATAGCTGGCGACGTCACTAGCCAAAATGTGTGAGGGAAGGGCAATGGATTTTACCGACTTGCTGGTCATTTCTACCCACTGAGGTATTTATACCCACAAAAATTGTTATTAAGATTACTTCTTTTTTTTACAGAGGCTGACTGCCTCAAAATTTCTTTCATCAATTTTACGTCATGTAAGCCCTTCAGCCCATTTACCTAATTAAAAAAGGGCATAAAAAACCACTCAATTTTTTTAACAGCTGGTTTAAACCATTGGGGGGGGGGGCTCCATACATGAAGCCTTTCAGTATAGCAAGGATAAGTAAATACAGTGAGTATAGAAAGCAGTAGGATAATATGAATAATTGTTAGCCGCAAATATGTGCCAGGTATAAGAGTCTCCTCGAGGAGACTCATCCACTGATTCCACAAATGTGGCTTATTTACTGTATGGGATGTAGGTAAACAAATCATGATTGGGACTAGATAAATATTACGGTACATCTCAATTAAAATAATGCAAAAGGGGTTATGTGACATATTTTGTAAAACTTGGTTTGCCATCAACTCCTTGAACAAAGGAAGAACTGATCAATTGATTCATTCGCTTTCTCATATCTTACGAGCTATTAAGAATTTATTTTTTCAAAAATTGTTATATCCCCTCCTCCCACTCTTAGAAATAGATGGCAGGTAGAGCCTTTGATAACAACATGGTTTTGCCATATTTTCCATATCTTGGATGCCTATTGAAGTGATTCGATATCTTAAAATCATATTGTGAGCCTCAGCGCCAGCTGACTGCCTCAAAGACAAAAGCCCCATTAGTGAATTCTCCCAGGAGACTAGCCACCAT